>JABWDB010000005.1:165000-585000 GCA_019614645.1 Stratiolaelaps scimitus
TCCTCAATTGGTTCTCAAGGGGACCTCGGCGATGAGGGTCACACTATCGTGATTGAGCTCAATTTTTTGCTCACCACCACTAATCGATCCGAGTCGTTATTAACTCTATAATTAGTGCTCATGCTAGAATAGAATAGACTTCACTACGCGCGCAAAGAGCTAACAAACTGCGGTGAAGGATTCACGGGCGAGCCTATAACGCGAGAGCTAACTGCTACCATCTACCAGCTAAACACTAACAGCTTTTTCGGGGCTTACGTCTTTAGGTTTCGAGGTAACCTAGGAACAATTCGATCCTCCCAGTGGAGATTCACCCACATACTATTTAATAATCGAATAAAATTGCCCACAGATCCACACCGCTAAGCACCGATCGTTGGCCAACATTAGTCCGTCCCATTGTATGTAGACGCATCCATATAATTATGTATCTAGACAATCATGTAATATCGTCGTGGTAGTCGATATTGTTCACCTCAGTACACCTAAACGGTATTAGTGTGGTAGCATTTCGCAGAAATATACATTCATAGCAAGACTTATATAACGGTCAAGAGATTGATTATAATCAAATTATCATAACTTACTGTATATTTATATATATTATGTATATATATACTACTATAAACAAACTCTGGATGGACTCCAAGGACGGTTTCTGCTTCGATTCAGTCATTTTTCATCCCTTTGTCGTTTCGTTTGTCAGCTATCGTACCGAGGGCTACAAACCTACTTGGACACCTGATTGAGTCTCTCATTTTGATGAGCGAGATCGTGTCAAGCCACCGCTCGACAACGGCAGCTGTGATAACAATGCTTCGCATTCGTATCTATCTGCCCTCGAGAGAGAGAGAGAGGCAGGACGTATTTATAACACAGGTCTCATAAAGCTAGAGCAAAATAACGCCGCGAACGTATTAGAGGGAATGGGCGCGACGCGATGCTCGCGATGTTCGCTTTGTCAGCCTCATTTTCACTACGAGTAGACGCACTGATATTAAAACACCATTATATAATCATGGTTTTTCGTATCAACAATGTGCAGATCCCTCCCGCCTCTGGCCGCAGGCCTCGGCCGCCTGCTTATTTCAGACAGCCTGTACCCCATAATGTTCATAATGAGCCGTATTGGAACAGGACTACGGCCACTACTCACTAATGCAATTTCGTACGATTTTGATGAATATCTGTTGTACGTAACGCCTATGTATATGTATATATATATATATATATATGTATAAGATAATCTGTAATCTCATCTCGTTTCTATGCGTGTCACTGCGTCCGCGTCTGGGTGTTCGTGTCTTTGTGTATGAATGTGCATTGTATAAAAAACGGCTATATCCTACGTACGTAGAACTGGTGTTACGAGTATTGTACATACTGTACGCATCGGCCACCGCCGCCGCCGCCTGCATCGATCCGCTGTGACAACATCGAAATTACAGGCTCACCGGCCAATCTCTCATCGTATCACTCACGAGACTCCGATGAAAACCTCAGCCGCCAGCGGACCTCTCGACCTAACGATCAATAATACTACTACTCTATATAGCAACAACATGGAGCTCGTTTGTTTTTCCGTTTAGTTATGGACATGTTGTTTCGACATGAATTTACGTGATCATCATACATCATCATCACCAGTATCATTATCAGCATCATATTATTTCCCTCATAATTGGCGTGATAATCATCCTTATTAGATCATAACCCATTTATACAAAACGGCTCTATCCCGAAGGTTAAATTCGATTATACTTGACACCCTCCAGGATGGTACAAATCCGTTTGACGCCGCCCTTGTGGGACCCGTTCCCGCCCCTTCAACCAGCCCATTACAGCGTCGCTTCATGACGAAACACGCTATGACGAATTCAATCGGGGGGCCACGGAGTGCTGCCGAAACTATCTGCTGTGATTTTACTCAACCGTCGGATTTCGGTGGCGTCACCCAGCCGTACTTGTTGTGAGTCTTGACGAGCGACTTGAACGACATTTCGGCGAGTTTTCGAGAGAACTGTTTTGACGCTTTCGGCTGGAGGTTGACGCGCGCCTGGCCTTTGGACAGCGCTGCTGTGACCTGTACGATAATCGCCTCCACAGTGTACGCCGAAGCCCAGCCAGTTGGCGTTAGTAGCTCAAGGCAGATAGCGCCACCTTCCATAACGAAGCCCTTCTCGATGTGCGGTGACAGGACACGAACGAATGGCGGGAGAAATGGGAAGTTATCGGGAAATTCAAAGCACAATTCGACGCACGGGACGCCCAACTCGAGCATGTCGCGCGCCAACGCGCTCTCCGGATCCACCTGGTGTAATCGAACGCACCACTCGAATATGTTACTGTCCATCAGCTCGACAGTGTAAGCCTGAAAACAGGAATAGTGAAAGCGATTAACAGACGAATAGGGATTGGTTAGACGTACCTTATGTCTATATCTATATATATATATATATATATATATTTATATATATATACAGTACGAGACAATGGTTCTTCTCCTCGTCGGAGGTGGTCGCCTTAAATATTCGGCCTCGTTTTCAGCGGTTGGAACGTGGCCGGAGGGAGAAATACTTGCAAATGAAGAACAAATATTGCTGCTGAATCTGGACGTACCTCAGGTTAACGTAAGAGGTTGCGCATAACGATGATTAGGTAGATCAATAGGACTAAAAAGGGTTTAGGTTAGGACAGGTAAAAAGGTTTGCTTAGGTTAAGTGGCCAACAATAAAAATTCAAAAACTAAGAAAACTTTCCAAGTAAACTAACTAAAAGTTTCCCAGAACGTACAAATGTCACCACAGTTTATCAACGTAACAACCGGCCATCCGGTCACCTACCGGATACTTTTGTGAAGCAATGATCTTCTGTACATCCCGAAGCTCTTTCATGAGTCTCTTCGTCCGAACTTCTTCATTCCGTTTGATCGTCTCCTGGAAGGCACGCCGCGTTTTGGCCGTCGACGTCGGCTGCACTTTACTTCGTGCGGCCAACGAGAGGAGACTACCGCCGCCGCAGCCGCTTGCACTACTGCCCGTTTGTTGAGCTCCGCCGGGAGCGGAGCTGCCTCTGGCAGGTTGAGCATCATCAGCATCATCTTCATCGAGGTCTTGCTGATCTTCACATAGGGCAGAACCCACACGAGCTGCTTTATCGTCCGGTGTCCCTTGCGATTGCTTCGGCACCAACTGCTGCTGCTGCCGTTTGGCTGTTTGCTGAAGCAGGGATTCATCTTCATGCTCGTTTTTGGCGTCATTAGGTGACCGCTGAGTGCGGACATCTTTACCTTCGACTCCGTCGCCGTATTCCTCTTCGGCTGCAGGTTCCGTGTCCGACTCGTCCTTGGCCTGAAGCATGAAATCATCAGATACTTGTCAAATTCGTCATGTATGCCAATTTCAAAATGTTTCTAAAAAGTGAACGCCACAGAAGGGCATGATACGCCGAAAGGTTATCATTCAATTGATGCTCAGTCGATCCAATACGGATCATCTAGCCTTTTGGTGATTCGCTTACCTAACTAGGGCGAGATTAATCAATCAATACGCGATCTTACGTTGCAATCAGCTCATTGACGCTCATAGCTGGATTATGAACAAACATATTGGCATGTAAAATCGTTGCATAAAGAAGGGCCTTATATGTCATTCAACTACGAAAAGCATACATTCTATTTCGAACATTAAAATACAGTTTATATGTAAAGGCACTTGAAGAACTTAGATTCTTCGAGACAAATGACTGCTAAGCATGCACTTTTCACACGAAAAGTGAGTCACTTAAAGGAACACTCATAAAGACGCATAGTTTGATTCCTTTTGATGCTTCATACGTACCTGATCATTGTGTTCGGTTCGGATGTCTTTCCGTGGGGTGGTCGCTATAGGGGCTGCATCTGCGAAAACGACATCAACGAGTATCATCATTATATCCCATAGATATAATTGCCTGCCCTGAGGGATGTAATAATAATTGAGACGTTTTTTTTCTGAAGAAAAATCTGGTATACAAGTTGACAGGTTATCCGTCCATTCGCTCATGAGACGGTCCACAAGGTCAATGTGGTCAACTGCGCAGACTTTTGGCCAGCGCGAATTCGAGGATCACATGCTTCCCCAGTTTTGCATCGATATCGAGGTCTATCGGTAAGGTGGAACGAGGCTTGTCGGGCAGACCGCGCAAAGTTGCTCCGCGGAACTGGCTCGACTAGAATGTTTTGTGAGTACACCACTCATCGAAGTGGAAAAATTTCCCCCGAGAAAACTGCTGGACATTTCCAAACCATTAGATTCCGTAATGTTAGTGAAGTAGGTAAAAAGGGAGAGAGAGAGAGAGCCCCATACGTAAGTCAATTCAATCGTCATTCACTACGAATACGAGGACGATCGGGAGCGACTTACCAGATTGGCGGGCATTGTGCGATCTGCTTCTTCGTCTCGACGTATGGAATAGTTTGTGGACATTTTTAACCCGGAGTAGTCGTTGCAGAAGTCGCCTCCGCCGGCTGTGCGGCGAATTCTGCTTGGCGGCGCGGATCTGAGCTCCACGCGCGCCATCATCGTCACCCGACGGAGGAATTGCCCCAGACGCGCCACCGATCTGTACGAGAAATGACAAATAGCACATCACAATATGTAGATTATGTCCAACATAATCCCTTGATAATTTCTCTCATTACGTGCTTAATTCGTTGTTCATAGTGACGGCACTCGCCATCGTAACAGTGATGGTGATTTTCATGTTTTTAGTTTTATAACTAATAGGTGTTATGTAAATACCTGAAAGTGATGGGTTATTTAAATTTTGTTCAGACCAGGATTTTTTGTTGTTTTGGCTGACTTCGTTGAGTCAAACATAGTACAAAGTGTCAGCACGGTTTGTCAGCCGAAGTATTGTAAGTGAAATGTCTAAGCCTGGCGGCGAGCTCCTTCTATTATAAGAGCGCAAAATCTTATTATCATTTGCACGAGCCTTGTTCAGTGGAACATCTCAAACTCGTTCAGGTGTTAGGCAACTATATACATAATCCGAAGGACTTCTTAAGGACAATTCAGGCCATTGAATGTACGAGCCCTTTTGGTCAATTATGTCAAGTTGTTTCGTAAACGCGTTTTTTGAACGTTCTCTCGATAAAAATAACACATACCCCGAGTAGTTATGTTTGAAAAGGCCAAGATATATATATATAAACGTTTTTAGATCATAATAGACGTCTCGCCTGGATCGTACTGAAATCCCCGTAAATTAGACTATAGATATGTGGATATATACATATTTCTTCTTCAAAAACGTCTTCCCAATAGCTATTTTACAATCAAGATTAGCGAAGGCACTACCGCCCAGCAGCAACGCGTAGGAAAAGCTACAGTTTCTGGTGATAATAGAATTACCCAAGTGGCGGCCAGGGAGCTTTTTACCTCGTAGTGGTCATATTCCGTGCATGACGCACATTATGCGACTATTTGCGCTTGCCTGCTACCCTCTGCTGTACTTTTTATCTCTAATTACTGGGGAGTTAAAAAATCACTTGCTGCCGAGTTAGTTCTGAGCTTTTGCCCCCGGGGCGGCACGCAGCAGGTTTTGTCTCTAATCGATGCTGAGAGAGGAGATTAAGTGGGCGCCACACGAAGTGCTTGACAACTGATAAGGACAGTGAGCACCCTTGATGTGCTCTACGTTCGGACTGACCCCGCGCAGAATATTTTCCGTGTTGTCCGCGAAACGCCCGTACATATACATGAGGGTCTATGCGGGAGTCATCGATTTCCAGATCATGAGATCCGCTCCATTAATTTCGTGTATTTATATAGCGATCAGTATATATTTTGCGAAACAAGATTGACAGGCTGCTTTTCATTATGTGATACACAGCGACGCGGGACGTTTCGAGCTTCCGATAGCTGCCAACGATGATGCACGAAATCGCTTGAATTCTATTCTATAACAGCAGGTGCTCATCTGTTAGTTCATGGCGTGCGCGCCGCCATACGGAGACTCTAGCTATTATTATTTCAGATACGTTGCGCACAAATTATTTCGCTGTCTGAAAGGAAGACAGCTGCACGCTCGAAGCCAAGCTCGGATAAACCAGAAATAATGGGCACACTCGAACGCCAGGCTCATTAAACTTGTGTCTGCTTTCGAACCCTTTTTCCCCATTGTATTACGGCTGGCCTTCCATAATACAGCACCGCTCAGGCGGAGCCTCGTCGACGGTTGTATGCCGAACCACCTTGCGTACATTAAACACCGTCCGTATCTGTCTGCGCGTCATGAATTCGAAAGGTCAGCTGTTTTGCGCTCCGGTGTACCCACCGGGCATAAGTCATATGCAGAGGCAGTTTCAGATCGAGAGCTTTGTGACCTAAACGAATAGAAGGGCCAATCCCATTTTGTTGGTGTGGCCAAATCGAGATATAGTTCTCGTGTATGTGAGGTGGTGGTATATACCTTACCGCTCGGCGATTTCGAAAGCAATGCCGAACAGTTTTTCTCACCTCTCAAAAATGGTAACGTCGTCAAAATGTCATTATGAGCGAGGTACTATAATGATTTTCGCAGAGGAGATCAACCCCATATCCATTTAACGACCATTACCAAATCGAGATTGCGCATATCACTCGAACGGTCAGAGTGGTCATAGGTGGTCTAGCAATCTAAAATGTCTTAGATTTTTCGCTTATGAAAGCGAACGGTCGAGTGCAGAGTCGCTGAGTGTTGTCGTCTGAGACAGTTTTCTCACGACGGGTTACAGGCTTACTGCGTTAGCCGTAACGCTCAATGGAAAATATGAAGATCCGCAATAGCTCGAGGGAATAGGCGCTCTTCCAGAGGCTGTTATTGTTATTCCACAGCCTTGTAGTCTATATTCACGTTAGCAAGAATCCGTTAGAGCATAACGTTCCGAGAATAGCTAAGTGCCGAGATAACGGCGGGGTCCACACACACACACACACGTACAGGCATACACAAAAGGTAAATCTCCTTATTTGGGTCGAACAAGATAGACGAAAGCAATGTTACTAGGTGTGTTTGTGTTCTTAGAATCCACAAATATTTAGCTGTAAGTACAGTACCAATCGTAGAGTATTGGTTAGGTGCTTCAACGGGAAAGCTCACAAAGGTAACGGAACTTGTAAAACTTGAAAAGCAGTTCGACTTGGATATATGTATATATACATACACCTCCCACTGAGTGTCTGGACGAATTCGGTAATCTCATTGAAATAGTAGCTTTGTAACTAGAAACGAGGTCTAATCTGACCCTGACCTCAGAGCAGGGACACGAGATATTGTGTTAGATAGTTGGAGTGCGGAGGAGGCCTTCGGGAGAACAATGAAAGCCATTAGCACTTTCCCAAGGGAAATGTCACTAAGAAAATTAGAGCAGCAATTCGTCTCCTATCAAAAGCGGCCAGAACTGAAGGTCGGAGCCAGCCAGCTCAATCTCGACGTGAAGATTTCAGCCTCGTGGCCCTCGGCATTGCGTTGTTTTCACTATTATGTAATGGTGTGTCATCCTCATTAAAGAATCAAATTTAATGTGTTGCCGCAAAACAGGCCTATAACTACCACTACTACTACTGCTATTAGGCGAGAGTTGTTAGCTCGCTGAAGCCTGATTTTTCTATATAATATCACAGAAATATGTCGCAACTATATTATTTCAAATTATAAACACGTAACGAAACCGTCGTTAAAAGGAAAAACGCATTCACAGCAAACGGAGACAACGCCTTATAGCAGGAGTTCCTGCGTGAATTTTTTACTGCACCACATCTCGGATCTGATGTACACAATAGCTACTGAGCCCACAGCAATCGACGAGTATTCCTCGCCCGAAAACGAACGATGCTGCCAAAATCGTTTACCAGCTAAAGTGTCATGGACAATTATCGAAAATGGCTGCTACGGCCATTTTCATAACGACAGACGTAAATGTGCGTGATATAACATACACGCAATGTTCATGCGAAATTAGACGAATGCACAACTCGTCCGCACGATTTAGTAACGCGCTATCAACGGTGATAGTTCATGAGGGCGTCGTGGTTATGGCTATCTGAGCAATCTACGCGCTCATCAAATCGAGGCACTCTCTCTCCCTCCCTCTCAATCGATTGCCAGTCGGCTGAGGCTATCACTAATTCCAAGGGAATACTATTCGCTACAGTATAGACGCCAAAGTATATAGGGTCTAACACGAAGTAAGACTTGACCTCGACTAACAAGGCGGCCAGGGGGGTGGCGTTCAAGCTTAGCTCGAATAATGCGACTAGTTCTAACTAACGTTGCTAACTAACTAACTAACTAACGCTGTTATATCTTTGTTGCAATAACGTTAGCACCGCCGCTGAGGGTCATTAGTGGGGTTGATCAATTTCTAACATTGCTAAGAAATAGGTAATTAACCATTTGTCCGGCTTGCTTTGCTTGTGTGCTACCAGCCTGACCTACAATATAATGCGATGACAACCAGAACCCATCCTCAAACGTAAGAGCAAAATTATTGACCAGCGCTATGATGGTGTCATTCGATAAACACCCTTCCTCATTTCAGTCACTAGGACAGGTCTATTGGCCGGGTGGTATTCAGTACGCCAGGGCGTCTATACAGTGGAATATGCACGCATCGTTTAAGCTACCATAACGACCAGGGCGGGCCGGGCGACATCGATAGTGACGTCGTTATGAAAGCAATGGAAAGCAAGTTAGCATTTTAGCCGTCCCCTTCCTGTTCTAACAGAAGTGCTCATATGCATCCGTTGCGTTTCGACCGCGTTACCTGTTCGCTTCGGAGTGTGACCGGGTTGTATTTGGCTTCGGACGAGGACGTGAAACGTTCGAGCAGCTGACGAAGAATGAAGCTGCCCATGGCCGCCGGCGGAGAGCCCTGTGGCCTCTCACACGAGTGCGAGCGGGATCGAGCTCCCCGGAAACACGGGAGCAGCTCTCTTTCGCGGGCCAGATACGCAGAAACACGGCAGGATACGGCGGGTCGACGGCTGCAAACACAACGGGAAAAATATGGCAGGAAGTCGTAAGGAACAGCCGAATCTGAGACCGCTGCGGGGTCGGCATTTGCGCCAAGCGAGATCTTGACGGACACATATACACACACGGACGGATAGAAGAACAGGTCACAGCGTGCAGGACAACCGGGTGGCAGAGCCTGAAACAGAGGCCTGTCGAAGGCCCGAAGGCGACTAGCTGCCGTAAAAGGTCGCGTGCGGGTTGGTGATAGAGGCACTTAGGTGACTAAGACTCCGAAACTAAGGCTCCACAAGACGGGCATTATGAGCGAGCAGGACGACTGGCGGCCTAGCGGGAAGGTCACAATTTTATGGCGACATGTTACACCATCACGAGCGCGATTGTATCCAATCGTATAAGCTCAATGAGCAGATACAGACACGAATAAGCACATAAACACCTACACATGCACACACACACACGCGCACACCACATCAACATCATGGCGCACACCATCGATCTGTGATAATACGAGACGGTAGCGAACGTCAGACAACGACGTTTGGCAATTGTAACCAGCGTTGGATATCACAACGGCGCTAAATACACCGCCGAGTGCTGCTGTTGTGTCGAATGTTCTCTGTGAAGATGTCCGAGATCAGCCGAAGCGAATATAGGCTATATCTTTCATCAAGCAGGGGACCAGTCACTACAATATTTACTATACGGAAATTAGGCAAAAGACAGGAAGGGAGGCCGTGAACGAGAGAGAGAGAGAGAGAGAGAGAGGGAACAAAATGGGTTAAGAAGACACGTTTGGCACAGCGCCACACAGCACCCGCGCACACATCGACTGCTTTACATGGTGGATTGAATTAATGAGCAGCTGGCTCGACTCATGAGACGCGCTCGTGTACGCACACACAGAGAGACCCGATCGAGGCGTCAAGCAGACAAGCGGAACCGACCCCATAGTACATGATCACATACGTATATACTAGAGGTGTGTAGTCGCGAGATTGTGAACCCTTGTTGTGTGTCATATTCAACATTGGCGATCGCAACCAATCGGGTCAGTCCGTCTGTCTGTGTTCATTCTGCGTTCAGTTTCGCCACATCTGATCATCCGTGGCCACAGTGCGCGGGGGTTATCCACGAACGACAGTATAGTGCTGGCGACATAACATGCTGAGGATTCGTACGAAAGCCCTTGGTAACAGCTGCCGTGCAAAATGTGTGGTAATGTGGGTTTCCGATCACACGGTCTACAGAAGGCGCTTCACAAACGGGTCGAGCGATGTTGACCCAACGAACAGGTCAGATGTTGCCGCGGCGGGAGGTGCACAATAGGGCAGGTGTTTATGATGTACGAAGGACGAAACGGGGCCGAAATGAGTGGTTCAACTGCGGATTGTTTTACTCGACCGGCCAACCCAACAAGCAAGCAGCCGACACGCACACACACCAATGGACTGCTAGCAATCTTTTACTAATGACAGCGACCTCACCAGGCTGTCAACGGGAACGCGCTGAGCTGAGGTGTCTGTCTTCCGGCGGTCGCGAGTGTCCACTCGCGCGTGCCGAACGGTATCGTCGTTGTCGCCGCCGCCACCACCACCAGCAGCAGCAGCAGCAGCAGGACAACTTTGAGCCAACTGCACTCGCCTGTACTCAGCTTCCGGAGACGATCTCTTTGTTCGCTCGGGTGGGTTGTGTTCGACTCGGCGTTACAATTATGGCCAGCGGCCTCCTTCGTTTCGAGCCAACCAAGATGGCGGCGCTTTGAGGGGCGGTGCGAGAAGCAGCCCCCGAGGGGACCTCGAGGGAGAGGGCAGGGCCCTCTCGAGCAAGCTAGGCGCGTGCGGGTCCTGCACGTGGCCAAACGGCCACCAGAAGAGAGGATGAGGCCGCGATGATGAAACGCAACGCAGGCGTTGGAGTTGCAAAATTGTTGTTGCGCTGACAAAATGGACGCCGAGGAAATGCCACCGCAGGAAATGACTGTGTTCGTGGAAGTACCGGGGAAGGCGCTCGACCGTACGAATAAGACCAAATAGAGAAACAACGCAATGAACAATCCCTGCTCGTGGTCAACGGCATAGTCTCTCTCACGTTACCCCGCTCTACTAATGGGTCCTTGACGCGAATGCTATCGTGCGATCGCGAGGCCTTCCCGCCGCTGAAGGAAACAGCTGCGGTTCAAGGGCTATGGAAAAGGGAAGGACACGCGGAGAAAGCTAATTGCAGGGGACGAACAAAATAGCAAAATTTCCGGGCAGATTCTCAGCAAACCTTTAGCATCCATGATCGCGGCATTGCTTCATAGGACGGACCCCCTCAAATGCAAATGTGCGACGGTGGGTATCAAACCCATGTACCTACGTGTCCCCTCCGATTGCAAGGCGCACACTAGTGCACGACGCCACCGGGCTCAGCAGAACGCGAACTAATGTGCGAGAATTACTGCTCTTGTCCGCACTCAACAGTCAGACTTAAACCTAATATTATATATGGCAATAATTGCAATGGTATAAACTGGGGCAAGTAAAGGTAAAGCTTTATATTGCCTTATTAAAGGAACTGCATACAATGCCTAAGTTCTCTTATATGTTATGCAGGTAACAATATGGACTATGTTTAGATTTGGGTAGGATGTTCTAAGGGGTAACGCCTCCCTGCAAATAATAATGCGTATTGTAATTACTAGAAAAGCAAGAAGTAGATGATTATTCTAGAAAGAGATCATTGTTATTTCAATAGCTTTGTTTTAGAAATGTCCGACAGATTCTGTAACATTTGCACTGATTAATAACTGAGACATGGAATGTTATGGATTATTATATATAGATAGTATATTAGTAAACAACAGTAAAGACGAAACAACGCCTCGGATTATTTCAAACCAACATCGTTTCGGATATTTTGGATTTATCTCACAATGTCTTGCAGATCTCATTTGAGTTTGCGCTACTGTGAATAACCTAGACTCAAGTCATCTCGTCTATATGAGCGATTGCGTCAGAGTTCAAATGATCATGCCAATTAGTCTAGTAGCTTGATTTGATGGGATCCCAGTGCAAGTATTTAGCAGTCAAGCCTTTATTGACGGTTAGCCTGTTGAAACTGATTCTATTGTAGAATGGTCGGCTTAGACGTTATCTCATCATTCTCTTCTCAGAACGAACCACGAATTCTATTACGATTACCGTTTTTTTTTCGTTGTTTCGATTGCTACCGCTGTGGTTTCGGGTACGTCAATTTTACGCCAATTTAGCTGGCTTTGAGTCTAACAACACTTCCCGGGTCGGCAAGCATCCAGCGCCAAAACCTAACCTGAAGGTCGAGACGACGCCCCCCCCCCCTGTACATTTTCGTTGAGTTTAGGCGCATTTTCGTTGAGCCGCTGAGGGCAGTCTCGTTTGAATGTACCTCCCCCTGAGACCGGTGTCGCTAGACGCTCGTTCACTGCTACTGACTTGCGTTGGCTATATATATTCAACTGCGCCTGAAGTTAAGCTTTTCAAGCTACTTGAACAATGCCTCTTGAAAGGCAATGCAATCTCCTAAATGTGTGGCCTTGCTTTTTCATTTTCTATCTCTCTCTATCTCTCCGTTTGCACACTGGGCGCGTGGATGTACCGCTGGTAATGCCTGGAAAGTATATCACCACGCGACATCGAAAAATTGAAAATTTGACCGGGCTGTTCCCACCCAGCGATGTTGATATGAGACCGTCTCTGCTTCGTGTCACAACAGCCATGACCAACATAACGACACAGGACCCTCACTGCCGCCAGCCACAGTTCAACATTGTAGAGAGAGTTTAGGAGTTGTTGTGCAGCAGGACTCGAACCACAGTTATCAGTTACTGATCTGCTTGCTCCCTTCGTCAGAAATGAAGTTTCGCATCTTTGGCAGGCGCTTAGGTGGGTTTAACATCGTCAACAGTTCCGCAAAAGGGGCGGAGGAGGGATCATGGTCTTGTCATGCATCAGCATGGCACAATACCCTACTTCAAAATATAAAAGAAAGAAGGTAGGCTCTGACGCGCTCCTGCATACACGAATTCAATGGGCTCGAATCAAGTGTGGTAGAATGGCCCTCAGTTCCTCGATCGTGTTCCGCGTGCTTGAGTCCACTTTGATTAAGTAACAGATACAATAGAGATAGACACAATGCAATACAACGTTGTTATTTATTAACGAAATTGCAGTTTTTTTTCTTTCCAACACTTGTAATTGTGTAAATAGAGATGTGTGTATATGGCTGATCGAACTGGAAGGCAAGATAGTATTCACCAATTTGAGTTTAGAGTGGATCTAAATATTCTACATATCACTAAGAGGGCAGGGTCGGGGCCGGCATTCGAGGGTGCGCGGCTTGCAATCGGAGGACACGGACGTAGGTGCACGGGTTCGATCCCCACTGTTGCACATTCGCATTGAAAGGGGTTGTCCGTCTTGTGAAGTAATCCGGAAAGCAGTACGGTCAAAAATATCGACCAGGATAAGGGCACGGCTAGAAAAAGTGATGTTAAGAGTAAAATACGATGACATTTTTTTCTAATTTTTTCGCATCATCATCACCCCGCAATCTCGGGCAACATCTCACACATACTGACTGCACCAGGTGCTCAAAATGTGACCAAACGCCATGGGAGAGACTTAGCAAAATTGAACGTTTTCAACGGTCATCGTACGCAGTTATTTAGTTAGTTAGCTATTTATTGCCGTTTCAATTAATTTTTTTTTGTTTCTATATTAAATCCTTATTCACGTAGTAAAATGTGACATCACACCGTTACATTACGTTCCACTAGCCGTAAAATATTCGAACTTGTCCTCACCGTGCGACGGGCAATGAGTCGTTAAAATTGTATGGGTTTTTTTTTAACATTGCATCTATTGACTGTTCTCAACCTGAGTTCGCTCTTGCAGCCAGTTTTGTCGACATTTTGAACGCATTGTTCAACCTTGACATATCGGGTGCGAGATGCGGCACGTCACAACAAAGCATATGACATTGGAATATGGTGAGTCTTGATGAACCGGGACTACAACCCGAGGGACAAGGTTGCTTGGACTTGGGGGCCGGATATCCGAAGTAATGCCAGGCCCGATTGTGTCGAGTCACCCGCGGTATTATCCATGCACAGCTATTGCAAGGATGAGACCGCCTGTACGCGATGTCACGTCTGGATAAATAATATGGCATCCTTCTATTATTAATGAATTGTATCCTAGTAACGCCCCTTCCAAATACCTATCTATGTAGCTATATGTGACGGGCCGGGAATGGCCGCAGCATAACGAGGGTTGAGTACTGGCCAAGGGCCATTTAGTTTTTCCAAAAATTCGGAACTTTAAACTTTCACTTTATCATCATATGGAATTAGTGCCATACGTCGACCGAATGCGCAAATAATTTCCGCACTACGCAACGACTTTTGCCAATTTCGCTGGCAGTTGCAGCTAGGGTCTTGCCTGCTCGGTGTAAAGCATAATAATTCCTTTCTCCGTGTCAGTAGGGCTCGAAACGTGTCTCATGACTACAGTACAACGTGAATGCTCAAAACAAGCTGGATATACTCAGCGAGAACACTCGATAACTGAGGGTGACTTATCATGTTGCACACCCGAAATATGACACATTTCACTCGCGGCGCTGTTCTTTGTGGTATGTATGTTATTTGATAAGTACATTAATCTGATACAGAATAAATGCCTCAAACGTGTATCTTTTGTAACGATTTGTAACGAAATGTAGGGGTGTCTTAAGTTTATGCACACCACTGTGTAATGTACGGTTGATGATCAGCTGAAACAACCCTGCCAGTAAACGATTATTGACAAGCAAATTGGAAATCAAAACAATACAAAAACTACCTTTCCGCAGACTTTAACAACATCGACTGAAACAACAACGCAATTACCAAGAGACCCTCTAGTGAGGCGCTCTACGTTTGTAAATGCAACTGCTTTATATAAATTTATATATTCTTGTCACTGACAGTTGCTATCCTTGACCTTGTTTCGATCATCGACCCCGACGTGGTTGATTCCCTAGTTGTAGCGGATCCCCGCCTCCTCACTGGCCACAAAGTCATAACATTCGAATTGCTCAGTAAGGTTGATAGGGTTGAGGGTAGCACTCAGGCTTTCAATCTATGGAAGGGAGACTAGGAATCCAGGGAGGCCAACGCGCTATTAGTTAGGTAATAGCGCGTGCCTCCCTGGATTTATAGGCTTCTTCTATAGGTTGTGTCAAAATGTAGACTGAATGTATGAACGATAGATTCCCTCTTCTGGAACTTTGACGATGTTCAACACCACGGCCCTTCCCGGTATCGCTTAGATAGTTTTTCCTTCAGTAAGGTCGGTGAGATGTGTACAAGCTCAGCCACAAGCACCACACGTCCTCCTTGCCGTACGGGCATGACGTGGTTAGCTCAATCTCAACTGCTTCCCTTCTCTCTCGCTCCAGACCTCCTCTATTGGACCTCTGTCCGCTTTCCGTCCGTAAAAGATTACCGTGATTAACAGGGTGTATGTAGAGGACCCCGTGTATGTAAACACGCAGTATTCATGACGCATACAGGGGGTGCACGGTGCTCTCCTTTCTGTACAGTGGTAGCTGTGCCGCATATCACAGCTTCATATCTTCATATCTTATTGTGGGGATCTTGCCCAAAAATTTAAATATGGCTACACTCAGACTTGAACCTCCGACTCCACAAAACTCCCAGCGTCCACAGGAGGAATTTTGAACACGGTTATGCAAAGCGTTGACAAGATTAAGGACTATTGACGAGTCGGCGCGCTTGTTTAAACCTTCAGAGGAGTTCTTCAGAGCTGCGAACAAAGGAATATGTGAGACTGAGGAGGTGGCAGCAATATAGAGAGATTAGCAAATTGTCACCGATGATAAGGCTGCTTCAAAATCTGAGATTTTCAAGGATTTCTTTAACAACGTCTTTGTATAATCTTTGAGGAGACTTGTAGCTGACCGCATAATATCTCACATATATGATGATGCCCAACCCGGTTTCATGAAGGGCAAGTCTACGTCCACACAGTTAGTACGAATACATAGGACTGTTCACTGTGTCTAAACAGATAACAAATCTTTG
This sequence comes from Stratiolaelaps scimitus, assembly GCA_019614645.1. NCBI lineage: Eukaryota > Metazoa > Arthropoda > Arachnida > Mesostigmata > Laelapidae > Stratiolaelaps > Stratiolaelaps scimitus. Next base: position 181,106 of record JABWDB010000005.1, read on the forward strand.
ACCACATATTATTCGATGTTTCAGCGACATTCGACAGGCCATCGCACCCTCCTGCACAGAAATTGTGCAGATTTCAGTTATTCATATACCTTACTGAATGGCAGTTTAGGAAAATACTTCTAAGATTATGTTTATTCAAACATACAATAATTATGAATTACTTCTAAGGATTATTGAGGGAGGTTAGCTGGGGACCGGGGCTGAGGCCGACATTGTCCCGAGGAAGGCGATGGCATTGCCTCTCTGCACAGCGAGCGACAGGCGTTGGAGAAAGAAAGATCCTGCGTGCTTGTCCCCGGTGGCGCGGACCAGCCATCGGGGACCATCCTAATGCAGTTTAGGATGAAACTAAATGACAGGCTTAGCTCACCCGCCACCTAGGGATTATGTGAAAAGGTCTCCTTTTCTGTATTCTTATTCGTGACATTAGCGAATATGATTCCAAAGGGCATCAACTATACGTATATCAGCGGATGATCTCAACTTATATGGCCGTAGTGGCAGTCCTTGCCTGGAGGCTCGCCTGATCACTGAGATGAAACACTACGTACTCTTAATCATAAAATTATCTAGAATACGTATCACAATGAAAGGTAGTCATAATTTTATCTTGCACTTTGTATATAATACGTACCTTGAGTAACCATCCCTTGGATGAATATAAAGGAATCTTTGTGTTGTATTTTTGCACTTTCGTTATAGTGTCGAAGAGGATTTTTTTCGGAAGATTTGTTGCGAATCTTTAAACCATTTGAATATTTTCACATCGCCCCTATTTAGGTGGAGCACATAAAGGCTTAAAAGGAGTGCTGAACCAATGCACAATCAATTTATCAAGCCAGCGGGCACGACTCCTCGATTGCTGTTTCAAAAATGTTTGATTTTGTTTAGCATTGTTAATGAGCACATGAACTATACGACAGAGTTTGCTCTGCAACCACAGGTAACCGTAACCAAAGTGGACAGACTTTACACAATCGTCTTTAGCTATGACGATGAGGTAAGTTCGAAAATCGATACCACTGTCGGAAGGGAATCTTCCAGATGCAATGTAAGATCGTCAGATTAAGCAGCGTCTCGTAGTGTTGCAAAAGTATCACGACCACCTTGTAGTTAGAGGTTGAAACTGTTTGATCAAGAGCGCAACTTACATTCAGGCTTGAGCATCTGCGTATCTATAGTGAGAAACATTTGCTCTTTTTCTGAAATCCGTCAAATTATAATTATGTATCTATTTCAGTATTGGCGGTCGTTACGGCGTTGTACTTGCATCCCCTCATTGTATTATATTTTCTATGGTCGACAATAGCCAAAATGTTTTAGGTGTTCATTGATGATCTGATGATCAGATGATCTGATGATTGATGATCTGGACGAAGGTGGTATTCCCTTCCGGGAACCACAACGGTTGGCATGGCTCAGTTCTTGGCTGCCAGAATAAGTCCACAAACAAACTCCCTCATAAACTTTGCGCCAACTCGCCAACTGGCGTTGATAGTACGAACTTGCCGGGAACGCGTAGCATTTTCATCATGAGCGCTTCTCATCTGTGATCTTCGGTTGCTATTAGCCTTCATTGCTGACCTCAAATCTGCAGTTTATTGGCACTGATCCTTGGCACTGGTACTGCTGGTACACCTTGTGAGATGTACGATAACCATGTGCAGATGTTGTTACCCATCTACGAGAAGCCTTTCCTAGCTAAACAGGCTGCAAAAAAATGAGAAAAGCCTTGGCACACCGGTTCTCAGCCACACCGTCGGCGCTCCCCTCGCGCAATGTAAATTCTTGCTCGAACAACGACCACATGGGGCAGACCAGCAACCTGCTCAACTGCTCATGCCCTCTGACGTTACTAAAATTCAACTCCTTAGCCCTGAAAAATCCAAGGTAGGCACCGCAAATATCCTTATATATCCGTCAGCGGTACTGTAAAATTGCAACTGACAAACATACGTCGTATCATCATCAATAGTTTGATCAAGCAGAAAGTGCGGGGAGCATTTTAGTGTTGCCGAACGCCGCTTCGCAGGCGACTAAGTACCACGAGACGGAAATTTCCCATCGGAAAACATCAAAACCCCGTCGCAGAAGTGATGCGTTCGTCTCTGCATCAGACGAACGCGTTAGGACTTTTTCCTTTAACCCTGCATATAATCCTTACCAAATGACATACTTGGATGTCTAACCAAGTGCATTTGTCAACAACTCCATGATATTACCAGTCGCTACATGATCCGTTAACACTTGCACGGTGCTGCTCAGACGAATCTTCAAGAAGGGCTATCTCCGTGTTCTCGCGCGATATCCAATCTCAAACCATATCATTTACGTATAGTTAAAGAATACTAATTCAAATGGATGATGAAACCTTTGTTATGACCTAACCATATGTTGTTACCGGGACCAAAGGATGAATGGTATTTTGAACTGCGTTTTTAATAGGTAGTAGCATATATTTATTATAATATATTAAACGTTACAATAGGTCGGAATTTCTAGGGATTGTGGGGGTGGGGGGGGGGGTTAACAGGTTATTCTGTTTAACGCTGAAAAATGCTTGGTGTCACGTAGGGGTGATACTGCTGTAAATATTAGTGACTATTATAAAGGTATAAAATTGCAATAACGGACTAAAGAAATGAAGTTCGAGATGAATCTTCGGCGTACAAAAATATTTCAGAAACGGTAAAAAATAATAAACAAATAAAACACTGGCAAAAGTAAGTTACTAAATAATATTAATGTATCAAAGAGCATAAAAATACGTAACAAACGAAATGGCAGGAGTAGTGATAGGGGGATCCCTGGACTGTTTCGCCGCATCGGCTTGTCCTGTCTCAGGGATTTCTCAGGGGTCTCTGTTTCTTGCTTCAATAACATTCATTGGCGATGATTTTTAAAAAAAAAGGTAAATTGATTTCAAGTTGTAGTGTAAAATTTGTAGGCAAGACTGGCAAAGGACCAGGACCACGTAGCGGTAGATACCGATGATGATTGAGGTGGGTGTTGTGCCCTGTGTGGCCTGGCACATAGCGGACACAACACCTTGGGTAGCATTATTACGTGGTTGGATAACGGATTATTAAAGGGTAAAAATAATTAGTAGATATGGTGGGTGGGGGAGATTATAGCTGTTCCAACTATAGGTTTATACGTCCGACGGTATTGGTAAACATCGCGAAGTACAATTTCGCTATTTTTTTGCAGGTACCCAGCTGTGACTCGATGTCTATGATGCCGTAATTGCTTCGCTCACCGTTTTGTGGAAGGGAAAATGCTTTGTCAGGTAAAGGGCATGACCAGAAAACGACGCGAGTTTATCTACTAGACCAGGTTGTGGAGGAGGTCTAGAACATGGGAGTCCTTCTGGAGACCGTATCCTCCAATGAGACTCTTAGGAGCCTCACTAAGGACGCATTATCGGTCTTGTGACCATCGAATATACATCTTTTGGGCACCAGGTATGGACATCACGCTTCACAACAAAGGTATTTACCTGGTAGTGTCAAGCTCTTACTGACTAAACCCAGGACCGATTTTGACTTGGGTCACTGACCGGAGCTCTCAAGGGTATTACGTCAGTCAATGGCTTGCAGGGACCGGCAGTGGATTCCAACCATGTCTTATCACTCAGTTCCACCTCTGAGGCGAACCCTCCCACCCAGCCGCAGCGGGTGGGTTCCAGGCATTTTCCGTTCGGACAACTTTTGCTATCCGCGCCCGTTCTAGCCTATTCTTCTCCCGAAGGATCCTTTCGGCTAGTATGCTCCCTCTATCCCACTTGCCTCTGACCAGGCGCGTGTGGGAAACGAACCCTCGGATCCCGTCTCGCATTGCCCTTGTCAGTTCGGCGTCCGCGATCTCCTGCCGTACTTGCTCTGTGGCTCTACATGCTGCCAGTGTGTGAAGAGGATCGTTCTCGACTCCTCCATCGCACAGCACGCAGATGTCCGACGGGACCTTACCAATCTTGTGGAGGTTGGATTTGAAGTCCCCGTGCCCTGTGATGACCTGGATGAGGAAGTAGATTATTTCCCCACCTGATCTTTCCAGCCACACTTTGATGTCCGGTATGATATCCCTCACTGCTGCCCCGGGAGCGAACCTAGGGATGCTGCCCCATTCTTCTTGCCAGGCAGCTTCTCCGTTTCCAGTAGAACCTCCCCTCCGTGAATCGCCTCCGTCGCTGTTCAGTTTTGAGGTCCCAGGGTGCCGTTCCAGCAAGGACCATGGCGCTTGAGTGCTCACCATTCTGTATGTTTGCGCTACCCGGAGAGCCAGCGTTCGCTGCGTCCTCCGGAGGGTCCTTCTGATGTATGCACGAGACGTCGGGGCCGAGACCCAGACCGGGGCCCCAAACTGCATGATCGATTCAGCGGCCGAGAACAGCAGGCGCCTCTTGCTTTCTCGCGGGCCGTGGATGTTTGGCAGGATTCGGGCAAGGCTGGCGGCAGCTTTTGAAGCCATCGCTGCCGCACTCCTGACGTTCGCGGCTCACCCTATAGCCTTGCCAAGGTGAAGCCCGAGATACCTGGCCGAATCTCCTCTCTAGCCAGCACGATCTTGATGTTCGGACACCGCGTCCTACCGATGAAGAGGACGGCCTCACTCTTCGATGGCGCTAGGTCGAGTCCGTGTTGTTCCATCCAGACTGAATCTATTCAAGTGTCTGGTTCGTGTTCCCCTCTGGCTATTCGGGAGTGCCTGCTTACACCGTGACAGGACGCCGTCGTGCCCGAGGTTCCAGAGCAGGGGGCCAAAGATTGAGCCTTGTGGAACCCCAGCTGTCATGCGCAAGTCGGAAGAAACCCTCGCAGCTCAGATCTCTGTCCCTGAGATATCTCGAGATCACCCTGACATCGCGGGGAGCGCCTTCTCAGCAGAGTGCTAAGAATGACGGCCCACGGCAGGCTGTTGAATACGTTCTTCACATCCAGCAACACTATCAAGAATAGGTCCCTGGTTTGCACAGGGGACTCCCTGATGGTCTCGGCCTTGGACACCACCCTGCGGATAGCGGATAGCCGATAGTACTGATCTCTTGCTTCTGAGCCCGTACTGCGCATCCGAGAGCATGCCGAACATCTCGGCGTGGTCACGGGGCTGTGCCTCAATAATCGACTGGAAACCTTTGGTGAGTGTACCCAGCAGGCAGATCGACCTGTAGGACCCTTTCCCCTTCGGTATCATGACCACCTCCGCTTTTTCCCACATCCTAGGGAAGTTTCCTTCCCTAAAAATTTTTCTTTGCGACGGGGGCTACCACCAGAGGAAATTCCTTGAATGACAGCTTTGTCACTGCGGGTGATATGCCATCTGAACCGGGTGCTTTGCCCTACTTCAGCCTTTTCCCCGCAGCCTCTACCTCCTCGATAGTGATTTCCGGGATGTCGTCCTCTTCTTCCGGCAGTGTTTTGTACTGCGTCCTATCGAAGTCCGGGTGCATTGGGAAGAGCTTGTGCATGCTCTCCCCCTTCACGTCCTCCGCAAGCGGGATCGAATGTAAATCCAGGACGCCGATAATAAGCACAACTTATGAAATCACTATTAATATCTGACCTTATTATCCACGTTATTCTGCTATCACAAACGTACCAAAAACCGCGCAGCGTGAGGTCTCTGTCTCAGTGATGCTTTCTTCTATGAACGTTAAGATTTGCCCAATTCCTTCTGCTTAAATGTATGCGCGCCCCGGACCTTGTGGAGCACCTTAATCCACTATAACTGTACTATATGCGAATCTACAACGTAAAGTGAGCTTGTACAAAAAATTCCACCGTCAACCAAATTGCTGAACATAATTCGTAACCGTATCGTTCTCGCGCACCAGCGAGAAAAATGAGGACAGGCACATTTTTCATTTATCATATACATATTTGTATTTGACTTAGTTATTTATATTCACATTAATAAAAAAGATATTTTGTGCATCAAGAGAGAAACAACCGAATGTTTGTTATTGTGTTTAGAAGAGCTGAAGACAAAAATGACGAATGTTTACTTTTTCAGGCATTTTTTTAGGCGTTTTTTTGTTTGTTTGCTTGTTTGTTTAAGTACGACCTAGCCTTTCATCTTATAGTTTACCCGGTTTAGTTTGTATCTCTTGCAGAGCTGCTCAGACAATACGAATAGCTTCATTTCAGTATCAACAGCGCGTAACTTTTACAACACCGCTTTGTAATCATCATCATCATCATCATCGTCCCCTCGATCGCACAGTTGTATATTGACATCATCATTGGTTTTCCTTTGCCTTTTTTGTCTGGTTTTATTTCTTATGGGTGGTGTGTATATATCTTTCATCTTTAGCTGGATAATAAATACTTTTTATACATATATTTACACGCATGGCATAGCTTTGATGATAGGAATATTTCTAGATTTATATATATATATATATATATTTCATATCTGTCTTTATTCATTTATATATATATATATATATATATATATGTATGTATGTATATTTGAAAATATCATTTTCGGTCAAATACCCTTCGAATCCACTCACTAGAATATCGCACCTCCTTTTGCCGTCCAAGATTTTGGCACACGGAGACTGTGGTTATTTTTTCATTGCGCTCAGATGTTTTCATATTTTCGCCCTCTTCACCTCTCTCTCTCTCGCTCGGTCGCTTCTTTATAATTAATCCATTTTCTGTAATCCATTTTCGTTTTGACCTCCATCGCCACCTCAGCATTCAGTCCTGTGCTTTCATCGTTAAGTACACCGTCAATCTGCTTATAATTTTTGTTACTATAGTAATTAATATATTTGGTATTATATAAATGTCATTATCAGCGTTAGCATAATCGCTTAGTGTTTTTCTTTGTTTTTCCGACACTCATCAATATTGTTGGTATCCTATTTGAGTTCTTGTTGGTTGCTGTTACTAATATTCTGTGGACCACTTGGGGTCGCCATTAAATCCTCTCTCTCCCCTTTCTCTCTCTCGCTCTCTTTCTATCTCATTAGCTACTTTTATATTTCTTAGGGACATATATAGCACATAACGCGCGAGTGTCCAAGAGTTTGAGCATCATACCTCGGACAAGATCAAACGTAAATATACGGCGCGAACGAGCAAACGATTGAGTGAACTATTTAGCCGTCACTCCGGGAAACGACGGATGAAATCGATTTGTGCTATAGTCGCACCTGATCCTGACAGCCCGTATCAGGAAATGAAACCGCCGGTTGTCTGCTAAACATACGAGATTTTTCCGTTACGATGTACGGCTATTATTTTTCGATAATGTATATCTCGCCCGGTCGTCCCTTCGTTCATAGGGCTCCGCGTTGACTAGGTAGATGAGATCGACAAGTGTTGCTTTTTCTAATTAGACAAAAATGCGAGTGTGATAACTTGATTTCAGTATGATATGTCGCTTCAATTCGTCTGCTCATTTGCCTCTAGGATTTGGACTCCTCGACAACGTCACAAGCTCGCCCCCCCCCCCGCGGCGTTCATTTCATGTTGCAGCGTTTTATATTAAATATTGCACACATATCCACCACGTCTGCTTGATTGACATTAGCAGCACGATGACAAATCTATGATGACCACGATCAGACGTGGTCACGTCAGGGGCTCACATCTCACTCTATGCAAATAATCCATTTCGTCATTGTACGGGTTAGTTTACTCTCGTTTGTATCCACAATGTATAATACATTCTACAGAATCTGCCGTGGCGTTCGACTTCAGCAATGTCTCGAAATGACTGATGATCGATTATTAGCGTATTTCGTCACCAATTGCTTTCTAGTTTGTCCCGCTTCGAGCATCCACTGGCTGCGGCATGGAATACAGAGCTTATGTACAGTCCAATGTATCCGTGAAGGCGATGCGGCTCAGGCGTCTGTTGAAGGCGACGTCTGTTGAATAACGGCATTATAAAGAGGTAACGACTACCTGTGACTATTTCATACTTGAGTATGTGTTTGCATGTACGTTTGACACCTTTCTGTGACAAACGCAAAGAGGACGATCAAAATCAATCTGGAGCGGTCGCAGCTGTTAGAATAATAATCTCTCGAGGACTGCGTCTCACCATATACAACACTCCCCAGTTTCGTCCGCGTCATCATACGTGTGATGTACAATACGCATTTCCATGGCGCCTCAGTGAGCGCTCATTCAGCGAATTTGAGTCTGCATGAGCCGTTGATGAAATTCATCAATTCTCGTGCTACGCTTTTAGAGATTTTTCGATACGATTTGAAGGGATGCGTGCCAGCGCTCGATGAGCATTGCCCAGACGACACGGCGCTTACCAGGAAGTCATACGCGGCTCCGCATTTGCACAAGAATGAAACGAGTCGCTTTTTCGAGTTCGCGCGGATCCGCCATCGTAGACGGACTGGCCGCATGCAAAAAATTAATTGAAAAGACGGACTGACCGATTTTGCAGACAATGATCGACTAGAGGCTTAGTTTCGCCTGCACGTCATCTCGCGAATACACTGTCGCTTCAGTAAACATCAGCTCGCATCATCGTAAAAGTCTGAAACCCTCCCTTCCTTCTTCGCTCTCTCTCTCTCTCTGATCTGCTGATTCGCCGATCTCCGAATCTGACCGAAATGCTCACCCAATCTATTTCTAAGCTCACACCACCTGCTAGTAATGAGTCTATCAAAGATTAACAATGATAATTATCATAATAATAATAATATAATAATGATAATTCTACTAACAATAATAGTAATAATAATTCTAATAATGGTTTATGACAATCAATCACCGTACGAATTCAATATACAAAATGACGATGTTGTTGACCTTGATTGTACAATATTGCATGGCGGAGTCACGGGAATTGCAGTGGGGACAGCCGAAAGCACACATAAAAATTCAACTCGATCGTATTGATTCGCGAAGCACAAATGGACAGCGCTGAACAGCGGAACAATAATGGACCTACGAAATGGAATGACGGTTCGTCAAGTCAATCGAATGTTGACTCGCTCGTGTATAATATCTCTCTGTTGTTTTGGTCTTCTACATGTGTATGTATGCTGCCTGCTATAGGTTATCAATTATTGTCATTATTATTATTATTATTATTATCAAACAAGAGCAGACATTTGATTCACTATGCAAATGACCGCCTGTTATTCCGTTACATACTTGACGCGCAAAGGACACAACGTTCTCAGTGGCAACTATATATGCAATGACAATATCGTATTCATGAGCGCTGTAAGTGTAGAATGAAGATTATGAGTTATTATGAGTTCACTGAGTTTCGAATGAACGGACTTCAATGGACCCTTTAGTTGAAGTTCGTCATGCAAAAACTGGACAGACGGCGAGAAAAAGGGCGGGGATGGGGGAGGGCATACATAGCTTCGATTAGCCTCAATGACAACCTTTGGATTAAGATCGAATATATACCCGAAAATTACAAATACACCGTGATTATAAGTTGACAAGGGAAAACAAGAAATGAATAATAACTATGTATAAGTAAATATAGCTCATGGTTCACTCGGCTTGAGTTACTGGCCATTTTTCGGCCATTTTTCTGGGGCTATACTGGTGTCCTCTGTATTGTTGGTATTGTTGTTAGTGCTAAAATTGTTGCCCCACTGAACAGCTGCTGCTGCTGATGTGAATTAGCCCGCAATGAATTCCTCTCTCTCTCTCTCTATGCTTCTCTTGGCTAGTGGGTCACCGATTGTTTCAGTGTTACAGCTTATTAGTATTATTATTATTATTATTATTATCGTTCGTTAGTTTCGCGTTCAGATCATTGGACGTGTGTAAGTAGCCATAGTTTGGTTTCGAGTTTCGAGCGAGTCACATACGAACAGCGCAGCGTAGACAGTCGAGATAGGCGATGGTTCAGTTAAGAAACACGAACAGACAACGCCGACGCGAAACAACCTTCCGGCTTCGTTACGATCTCTGCGTTACTTGAAGCTTTGACACTTCCTCTTCCCCCAGCCCATGGATGGGTTCTACGTGACCCTTTTGGTTATTTGTATCTTGTTTAACAGCGGTACCCCTGTGGTAGAATATGCCACCGGCATGCAGTTGCTCTCTGTTTCTTTCTCGGGGTCTCGAATGCGTTTTCCTGCAACTAGTACATATAATAATACCTTGCAGCTATCGCTGTCGTCACCATCATCTCCCTGTGAACTAACTGCTATGACTATTACGACTACGGCTACTAGTACATCGATGTCAACCTTCCAGAGCACGCCCCTCTTCTTCTGATACTCAATCACTAATATAACTATTGTTATAGTAATTATAATAATAATAATAATAATAATAATAATCATTATTATTATTATTATTATCAATGTTATCGCCATCCACATTATTATGTTTATACACAGGTTAATAAGAAATATATATATATATATATGTATGTATATATATATCTCATCGAACATCATTATCCGAGTTATATGAATCACGACAACAGCGCCACCGGCGACGCTGTCGGCCGGTTTGTGGTACAACACCTGAATCGTTCGTCTTTCTCCTCTTTGCACTCGCCCCACATCTCGTTAGGCCTCGCACCAGAGCCCGCGAGCGGAGAACACTGTCTCATGGCTTCTTCTAGTGATCAATGCGTGGCGGGATTATTCATGGGGACTGACGTGCGTGCGATCTGCTTCTTCCCGATACTACTCTGTCACTCTCATATAGATTTTCATCCAGTGTATACACGTTCTCCAGCATTCACCATGGTTTACCTCATCTCTGTTTGTTAGGCTCCTTCTACATAAAATAGGTACGGCCTATATACGTTATAATACGTTCCCTGATCGGTCCCGCGGTGACCTGTCACCTCCCCCATAATGTTGTTTTGCTTCTGTTAATTGCACTATGTTGCCGGATTTTCAAGGACGAATGTGGGACCTCGTCCCGCACACTCACCACTAATTCGAGTCATCAATCAGTGAGGCCAATCTCGGTCGTCAATCACGTTTCGCCCTCACGCCGAACACGCCACTGGTGAATCGCGCATGTGATAGATAGTGCTGTGTATATTAAACTTCGCTCGGTATGTGAGACCCAATAGTGGTTGGTGATCATGCTCGATACGGTGGAACTGCCTGTCTCTGTCAACCTGCACGTACTAATGAGCCTATTAGCGAGAGTGAATCCTTCATTTATACTTTTGATTTCGACAGCACCTCACGCTGAGCAGGTGCGGAACGCTGGTGACAATTCCGGGTGTGTGGCGTTCTCTCGCTAGCTAGTCGACTGGTTCCACCCGGTGATCACCGTCATTGTCACCGTAACTATGTTCATTAGTGTTGTTGTTGCTGTTATTATTATTATCATCATCATCAGCAGCAGCAGCAGCATCGGCATTCGTCGTGCTGTCATTGTTGTGCTAGAAGGTGAATGAGGTATAGTTGGAGCTTTCCGAGGCGACGGTCCCCGAGGCGTTGCTTGAGGGCCACTGAGAGCCTTGCCGGCTCGGTGAACTGTGGCGCTTCATGTGCGCATTGCGACTTTTCACTTTTTCAAACACCCTGTAAAAATCGACCGGAAAACATGCGCGCAGCAACAAATACAGATAAACACACGAAGAAAGATGGTCGCTGTTATATCATAGCGGGCAGAGTGCGAGCTAATTTCGAAAGTCATATGGGACAATGTGAAGCTACAAGGGAGATAATCTTTGAGTGGACCATGGATGGCTGTTTCTTCCAGGAGTCTTCTAAACTTTCAACAAGCCTAACAGTCAGCTGGAACGCAGAAGGGCAAGCAGACACCTTAAAGGGTGGTAAACATTGGATTTCCAAAAAAGCTCAAGTTGTTCTATAAGGGGGGCGGCCATGGTGTTGGCATGCAAATGCATAATTTAAAAAATTAAAAAAAAAAATTGAAGTCGGTGTGTTACTGGGATCAGCGACTTCGGTGGTTTTTGACGATTTTACCCCATTGTGCCAACTGCAGATCAGAACACGATAAGATCGTTCAGTCTAACACACTCTACAGGCCAAGCTGACATGGTTTGACATACGCCATGTCTCAGCTGTTGACTTAATGAGATCCGCGATCTACGCGTAGCAATGCTATTAAATGGGACCTAACTTTGGAGGCGTACCTACGACCGGATTGCCTAGCCGACCTACCTTCCGCAGACTTTGCAGGGAAAATAGTGTGACGCCTGCAGGTCCTTATCATCGCCGGCAAGTCCTCTGCCCTGACCGCAACAATCCCCACAGATCGCACAGCCGGCACCCTTGCAACTGCAACGGGAGCAGCTCTCGCATCGTTCGGTTGTCTCCGGCAACACGGTACTTTTTCGCTTGCGTCCCTGCCTCAATCGACGATACTCTTCGGGACACACCTGGAGGCAGCAGTATTTCACCATTGAACTGTTAATATCCTTACCTTCTGTTATGATTGGGATGATGGCAAGATTGCCACTGGGTACAGGTCTAGTGAGTTCGTATCATAAATCTATATCATGGAGCAGCAACCTCACTGTACTTAAAAATCTCGACTTCCCACTCTTCCGATTCATGAGCTTAGTGATTTATTCATCTGACATAAGTGCGGGCCTCAAATTTGAAACAAGCTCTTATTGAGATCCGAGCATATGAGGTGGGACGACATAGCGTGGGTGGATGTGGTTTATGTTGTTACAAAGTGAAGGTGGCTCCAAAGATCCTCGAAAGTCTCTCACCTTCTTCCAGAAGTAGTACATCTCTATACAAGCTTTGACGTCCTTGCCAGAGACTTTTTCAGCGATGAGGCTGCAACAACAGAGTTGAAACAATCGTAGAGATCCATTGCGTATTATATTAGATGTCGAAATACAGTGTGTACGAGTACACAAAGTGGGATCAAATAGACTTACAATAGGGTAAGACGTCCTGTTTCAGCTTCAAGCCCACTTTTGTAAGCACACTATGATTGAGGCTAGTGTACGGGATTCGCAGTAATCGTGTTCGATACGCAATTCTTTAAGCGATCCACAAAAACTATGACTAATAAGCTAATACGGCCTAGCACTAAACGGAAATTCACCCAAAATCCTTGTCGTGAATGATGAGAGCGTTCTGGAAGGCGTCCAGTTGTTTCGTGCTCCAGGATTCGCTTTCCTGATATTTATACGTGAGCAACGGGTGAAATGCTGGCAGGGCGAACCCTCGCCGGCAGCGCAGGAACAGTTGGACCGCAGCGTCGAGGTCACCATGGCACAGGGCGAGGATGTGGTAAGCAAGTTCGTGGTTCCGACCACCGCCTCCACATGGCACGAGACTGCTGCACGCCACTGAGATGTATTGATCAACTGTAAATTGTATGTAGACATAATGGCTTAATGACATAGTTCATTGAATCAGTGACAACAGTTAAAGTTCAGTGAAATTTCCCGGCTGACTCTCAGCCATAAACATTTAACGTCCACGGTGCTCCTACTTCCCGCATTGCTTCATAAGACGGACCCATTTAAACCACCGATCACAAGGCGTGGCGCACATGTATGCACCAGACTCTACACTGGCTCGACTGTAGGCTAGTGCCAACAGCTGGATTGATAGAAATATCTACCGAGCTACATACTACCGTTTCAATAAGCTGATTTAGCCCTGCGTTTGTGAGTCATGAACATAGTAGATCTATCTACCAATATATATATACATATATATATATATATATATATATATATATAATCTTAAAAAAGTAACAACTCCTGAACACGCACGTTGTGCATCACTGATGTGCTGAGCGAACTCGGGCTTCCAAAGCAGGTCAGCGCCGTCCGCAACGCTGTCTTCGGTTACTTGAGATGATGTCGAGGCCTCACATTTCAGCACCTCGGATGCTGAGAGACGCGGGACTTCAGCGGCGGCAACGGGCGCTGCTTGCGCGCTTCCAGCGGACGGTAACGAAGAGCTCGGGATCGCCGCCTGGTATTGTGGCCCAACGTTCACGTGTGGTACGACGTCGGACGCGATTGCCTCCACCGGCGGCCCAAAAGACCACCCAGCTGAACAGGATCAAGGTCGGAGAGATCAAGAGGCGACCGAAAACCCGGCGTTACTTTATTGAGCCAGAAATATTAGGTGTTATTTAGGTTGTGTCTGTGCCAAAATGAGGTGCCTGTATAGGTCATCATAAGCGAATGCTCAATCCACACTTAGTTCTCTGAATGGCGGATGTCCTGCGCTATATATTGATTTTGTGTGTACGTGTGCCACGATCCCCACTGGTGTCAGTGGCTGATGGCGATCGCCTCTCTAAGAAACTCGTTTCTGAACGCGGTCTATGCATGATCTAAATTAAGAGAACAAAAACTAATAATATTTTGCTGTCGTGTCATATTGCCGTATTTGTGTAACACACAGTGAGACGACGAGCTTCTGTCAACAAGAATTCGATACGAATTGCCATCGCGATGTAATCTCGCCACCGATATATAATATGCAGCAACACAACACATCAAAACAACACCAGTTGTTCACCGGTCAGCAGCTCACCTTTACTGACGTGGTCTATGCTCGAAAAAAGACCTGTGGCTTTTCGACATGGAGACAGCATCGGCGGCGGCGTATACGGCGGTGGCGAATGCGGAGCCGTAGCTAACAACGGTGATCGTAATAGCGATTGATACGGCGTTGGACTATTGAGAGCAGCCGTCGCCCCACTGAGCTGGGTTTGCGTGATACAGAGCGGTGACGGCTTGGGTTTGAGCTTCTTGATCGGCGGCGGTTCAGACGTCTCCTGTGGCGCTAACCCGCCCTCGTCAGGCTCGCCAGCTGCCGCGCGGTTGGCGTCAACTGCCGCTCCGACAGCCATGCCTGCCGTGTCAATTACAGGCGGCTTATTCTCTAATTCCAGATCGATCGGCTCACTCTTCATGTCCTGCACGAGGACAAGGCTGTCAGGCTTGACGACGAGGTCGTCCACGATGACACTGTCGGTCTTTCGAACTTCAGCAGTGACCGCGTCGAAGTCGATAGCCTTACAGAGAAGAAGGTCCTCCGGAGCTGGTGGTTCAGAGCTCGCATCGTCCGAACGGCTGCTGTGTCCCGGCGGGTCTGCGATTGAGACAATCTGCGGCCCGGATGACACCGCCTCATCGTGCGTCTTACCGGCGTCGCTAAATTGAGCTGAGGGATCGTCACCAGGTGGACACTCCTCCTGATGGACTTTCGTGTCAAAGACGAACGATGCAGTGTTGTTATGCTCGTGTTCCTCGACAGAGGTGGACGGCACATCCTCGAACGGATCATCGCCGAAGTCGACAAAAAATTCGGGGTTCTCCTCAAGGAACGCGCCAAAATCCTCGTCCTCCTCGCGATGTGCCGATAGCGTACCCAAATCGGCGAACAGAGGTTCCAGCGTATATCTGAAGTTCACAACGAAATGAGATCGCATTAGCTCTCGCACTCGCTTTATACCCAGCCCAGCGCCGGAGGGTGGATCTTCAACACCGCGAACGCACCCAACTATACTTGGATATTTCGTAATGTTAATTTCTAGATGTGAGAGTTATCAAGTATGGATGATTTGCGAACTGCAACGTCCATTCATAGGCAAATACAAATAATTGCAGGAAGAAACAAACAAAATCAATATAAAGTACTTACGACTCCTACTGCTTAGCTAACCATTATAAGCATTTGCATACGTACACTTTGTGGGCCCAAGCAACGCGTAACACGTTCACCGAAATTGACGTATTTCAAACCCACCCTACGCTGTTTCAGCTAACACCTCTATAAAATGATATTTCATGTATGATTATTCGATTCCATGATGAGATTATGCTAACGACGCCCTATCCGTTTTACGTAACAGTTTACGCGAACCTACCCGGGATCAGACGCCAGTCGGCACTCGCGGCGACCTTTAATCGATAGAAAGTCGCTGTCGGAGTGTCTCCGGTGATTCTGAATGTGATTCTGATTGTGGATCGGCGACCTCGCCAACGAGACCTGATGCACGCCAACGCCACCATTACCGTTGTGCGCTTCGGAGTTGTTGTTGTTGTTGTTGTTGCTGCTGCTGCTTGTGTTGTTGTTATTATTGTTACTGCTGCCGTTGTTGTTGTTATTGTTGTTAAATTGCGTTATACTGTTGAAAGCGGTCTCAGGTCGCGTCTCAGGAGATTGCTGCTGCTGCTGCTGTTGCTGCGGGAGTTGTTGTTGCTGTTGTTGTTGCTGCACAGTAGGGGCGAGCACCTCTGTTACAGGAACACGCTTCTCCTCTTGAAGTAAAGGGACTGTGTGTCCAGCTTGGCCATTCTGCTTCATGCGGCATCGCTGCGATATGACCTCGCCGAGCAAAGCCCGAATCACCTGGCCATTGGATAACGACGGCGGAACTGTCGTGCCGTCAGCGCCCTTCACAAACATCGACTTCTGTATAAGAATCTGGGTTTGGCCACCGCCCGAGCTGGCGGTAGCTGTGGGCGTTCCCGTTAGCGTGTTGATCGCTCCCGCGGAGGTATCCTCACATTTTTTGACATACCCTCCATGTAACCGCATGTGGCCATTGAGGGCAGCCACGTTTTTGAATGAACGCTCACAGAGTGTGCACTCGACGCGTTCATCCCGATCGCTGTTCGGTGATATGAAAACGCAGAATCGTCAGGTCACTATTGATATATGTATAATACAGCCAGCAATGTGAAAGGTTATATTCATAAGTGAGTCATACACAATATATGTTATATATAACACCCTTCGAGCACCCTCTAATTTGGGACGGACAGTGTTCGAATCGAAATAGAACACTTTTTACACGCAAGCACAAAATCGCAGTACAAGCAGTACACCCTGCAAACAGCACTCTTGCCGAAACAGGAGCGATGAAGGTTCAATTTCAGCTAGAACCGAATCTACAATAGAGAAAACTTCGATATCGTCCCATGGGAACGGTATTCAAAAAGCAACAACTCAATATATATAGAACATCATTTTTACCAAGTTGTACTAAAATGCCTTGTGCATGATCCTTGATGGAGTCGGCCAGTCACGCGGTAACCAGGTATTAGGTAGGCTGAGGCATACGTTCCCGCGGTTTGTTAAACCACCCATCCTTTATTGTTCTTCATGTTGACATAGTACAGGGACACCACTTGAGTTTCATGACACCTCTTCACGTGTCCTGTGACGATTTGTGGAAGAATCTGCCTGATTCGCGGTGCCGTGTCGGCCATTCGTTTCGTTCGTTTCGTTTAGGATGCGAGGAAACCAAACGCCCGCTATTTGAATGAACTTTATTGAGCAAAGATGCGCTATATCTGCGAGGCCGATTCTCGACTTAATTGGCAGTCGTCCTCATACAAAAGGACCTTTAAAGCCTTGAAATGTAGGTGTCGAAACTGCACCTTAGGTCGGCTGGAACATCCACCTTCCAAAGGATATAGTGCTACACGCTTAACTTTCAAACACCAGAACAGACAGCGGTGGGTTTCTAGTATAAGCATAGCGTGCTCGAATCTCGAGTTAGTTAGTAGCCCCGCAGTGCGAAGTGGCAACACGAGAGCGACCATTCGAAAAGCCCGAGAACTTATGCCTCAATCTCATAGTTGTCGCAATGGTAACAGTTCTCACCCTTTGTTTTCTCTGCGATCTCCCCCGTCGCCGCCTTGAAGAAGGTCTAGAAGGACACTGCCCCCGCTGCCAGCTCCTGTACCGTTTCCACACGAACCTCCTACAGTGGTCACCGAACTCAATCCCGATGAGCTGTCGTCTCGCGAATCCTATCGTGAACGAACGCAGACATGTTCATCACATCGCAATTTCGGTTAGTGAACAATCGTGGTCTAGTCTTATCGTGAGCTTGTGGTTGGGACCATATGCTGTACATATGTATGATGTCTCGCCGAAAGGATCAACAGGGTGTTTCCATTTGTGTGCCAAGTGGACGTCTCCCAATTAGTGGAACAAAAATCCTGCAGCCGGTAATAATACTTTATACGAACCTCGATGAAGCCAACTCAGTGGTCTATGTGCTTACCTTGTCATCCCGTAATGTCGAATGCCCTGACGGGATACTGCCTAGAGATCCCAGCCCACCGGAAGAAGTTGTGGCTGCTTGTTGTTGTTGCTGTTGCTGCTGTTGTTGTAGCTGATGATGATGGTGATCCTTATGACGTCGTAATGAGCGTGCATCGCAATACGACTTATCGCACCCGTCAGTATCACAGGCAAATGGCTTCTTGTCTCGATGAGTTAACATGTGGCCATTTCTACGAAGCATGCCAATAATGATAAATGAATGCACGGTGTTATTACGAAACAGTGTACATGGTAGTTATAATCGAGTATCATCATAATCATCATCATTATCATATTGGCATAAGAAAAATACATATCATCATTGTCAAGCCTGCGATCTTCAATGCGAAGTGGATAGTGCAAATGTACTATGGGCCTATGGGATAGGATATCTTGTAAGAAGACTCATTGATGTGCAACGATTCGATGAGCGATGTCTTCATGTGTCAGTCTGCGCATATCAATATAACTATATACGATATACAGGGACAAGAATGGAAGAGAATAAGCAAAGGTCCTCATAGTAATACCTAAAAGGTTAAGAGCTGAGGCCTGTCAGATAGGGGCAGAACAGCTGAGGGTCAGCTCAGAAAACAATTATTATATACGCTATACAAATGCGTACGTAGGAGGCATGTATTAGCCTGGAGGAGCAATGGTATTCCTCCACTCAGAGTCCCTCTCCCCACTGGTCACGCCGAGGTACGTACATACCGTGCAGAGCAATGACAGGCGCTCGACCCCACAAACATGATCGACACATGCATGCACTACACGCGCGGCAATACTCACAAGTATACGAGTAAGGAAGAGAATAAGCAAAGGTGGCCCCGACTGGTTCTCATAGTAATACCTAAAGGTTAAGAGCTGATGCCTGTCAGATAGGGGAACAGGTGAGAGTCAGCTCGACAAAAAAAAAATACTCACAAGTGATCTTGTCGCTTAAACGCCTTTGAGCAGAGTTGGCAGACGAACTTTCGTTCGTTCGAGTGTGTGAGTTTGTGCTTGGTGAGCGCCGATGTCGTCGAAAACTGCTTACTGCAAACAGCACAGCGAAGAGCGTCTGCTGGCCGCGACTTTGTCTCGGTCGTCAGGACGGACGTGGTCGCGGCCGGGAGCGCCGACAGCGCCGAGACGGTCGACATCCCGCCAGCCTGAATCACGAGCTGATTTGTCTTGATCAGGCTAGCGACGGTCGACTCGGCAACGCCGGCCTTCGCCTCGCGCCGGATGGCGGCCGCCGCCGCCAGATGATCCGGCTTGAAGTGCACGAGATTGGTGCCGGGCGCGAGCAGGCAGCCAATTGTGGTTCCCTTAACCACAATGGGCGTGCCTGTCGGCGCGCCCGCCTCCTTCACGCCAGTGTCCTGTCGGATCTGCAGGTTCACCGTTTTCAGACCACTGCCAGATATCGTCGTCGTCGTCGACTGGTGTACTTGCTGTTGCGTTTGGCTTTCGCCCGTGCACAGTCGCTCCTTGCCTGCTGTCTGCAACTTGACGTGTCGGATTCCTCCGATCGTCGTCGTGGTGGTCGCTGTTGCTGTTGTCGTCGTCGATATTGTTGTGGCCGTTTCGTCCTCGTCAAGGCCCACCGTTACTGTAGCGGCGGTGGCGGCGGTGGCGGCGGTGGCGGCGGCGGCGGCAGCTCCTGCACTTGTGGCCGATGCCGTTGTCATGGCTTGCTGACCAACGACGCCCGTCTTGAGCACCACGGTGTTCGGCATGCGGCCCTGAAAGCCCTTGTTGTGCGCTGCTGCCACCACAGCTGTTGTAGCTGTTGATGCTGCTGCGGCTGTTGTTGTGGTTGCCGCCGCTGCTGCTGCCGCCGCCGCCGATGCCGCATCACTATGGAGTAGATCGGACGCTGAGGTGGCCGTCAGTGTCTGACCCTGCTCCGGTTGAAGCAGTCGATCGCTGCCGCTCCTGCAGCTGTTGCTGGTCAAACCATCCAGCTGTAGGTAGCCTTCGAGCACGAACACCTGCTCTCGTGTGGAGATACCATCACCGAGCTGCTGAAACTGGACTCCGACTTCATCGGGCGGAGCAGCGGTTCTACACGCCAGAGTGGTCGCGGTCGTCGTGACAGTAATATTATTGTTATTATTATTATTATTATTATTAGTTGTATTATTATTAGTTGTATTATTGCTAACGCTGCTCGTGTCACTAATGGTGGCTAGGCTATTGTTGTTGCTGTTGCTGGTGCTCGTGGTGACAGCAGTAACGTTGATTAGAACGTTGTCGGCCCCAGCGACGGTAACACCGCTCCCGCCGCTTACGACCTGTGTCCCCTGGACGAGCTGCTGGGATCGAACTCGATGACATTCGACTAATTGTAGCTGCTGCTGCTGTTGAGGTTGAGTTTGCAGCTGTTGTGATACGCCGGCTTGCTGCTGTTGCTGTTGTTGTTGTTGACTGAGACCTGGAAGGCTGGCCACAGTGCTGGCGGTGTAGCCATGTTCGAGCTGGACGCGCAACTCCTCGGCTATTCCCGACCGTCCCTGAGACCCCCCTGTGCCAGGGTCCATCGCCTCCGGGCCCAGTGTCAGCGGCGGGCCCTCTTCCAGTTTGCGGCTCTACGATCGTACAGCCCAAACCGACTTCGCCACTTGTGGATTGCAACCTACAATAATAATAATCAGGTAGGGAAAAGTAGACACAACAAAAAAAAACACATATGTTAGCCATTAAATTAGATGAACGTAGCCATCAACTTCATCAAGTTTAGGAGGGATTATTCGGCAGAGCCTCATCGAACCATACCCCTTCTGCACGTGTATTCCAGAATTAATAGTGAATATATTGTATATATGTATATATATATATATGTATACAACAAGATAAGATTTGTCTACAGCAGTCGATGCTGGTGTGGGCATCAGATGGCAAAATTGACATATTCCTTTGAGTAAAAGTATAGTTGGGTTGCATTGCAAGTTATCAAAGCAAATATTGTACGAACTCCAATGTAGGTAGTTAGCGAAGGCGCAGACGTCGCGCGGAAATTCGGGGATGATTTTCGAGAAGCAGCTCTCACTATGATGAAATATAACTTTACACTCCGTCTCTTACTGCGTACGTATGACAACACGGATCCCGCAGTATTATATGACTATATATATATATATATATATATATATATATATGTATTGCATGGTTATACATAATACAATATGTATGTGATATATATATTATATATTCATTATTCTTTAGATATCTGCATCTTCCGTATTTCAGACGAGTAGCTCATGTCGATCAATTTCGGTTTTCTGCCAGTTACTTGACTTAATCAATAGAGTCGCCATGGTTTCGCCAATTTCCAACGATATATCCACGAGACTAAATCTCTGAGCGAGTACCCGAGCGAACAATGCGAATTAAGTGGTTTTTCCCTATAATCCAATTGATCTAATGAGTGGCACGAAAAAGGCGACGAGAAAGACGATACAGTGTCGCAGTCGTGGACGAAACTTAGCTAATTAGGCAGAGTGCTTTCGCTGAACCGAACGGCAAGACAACAGCCCCCCCCCCGCACCTTATTAACAAGAGACCAAGGACGAGCGAGAGATCTCTCCGATGTTCTCCGATTCGTGGAATGGAAGCATATGTCAACCAAGGGTGCGGCCGTAATTCAGCCAGATGCACCGACAGTAATAGCGATGTGCTGATCGCGCACACACGGAGCGCGAGGAGTCTGTACCAGTGAAGCTAGTAGTCTGATTCCGTGATGCATCATCATTTGGCCGTCGACCTGAAGAGATACGTAGATTGGCCTTTGGCAATCTACAGGCCGACATCTCTATTACTGCGAGAATGTTCCCTATAAGAGCTCATATAGCGGAGCTATTTGAGCTGTTTGTACAGCGATGAAATCAGCAATGCTAATATCGTGTTCGATGGAAATTATCTAGTTAACTGAACACTAGTAATAAATGGATAGCCTCAAGCTGCTCGTCTTATTTCAATTCATACTTCCTCTTGCTATGTGGCTCCAAGCATCTCGCTGCGAAATATGTTCGACGCCGAGGATACGATTGTTGCCGCACAACCAGTTACCAGCAGACTCTTGTCAGGTCGAAAGCTTTTGCAGAAAGGCAGTATTCGTTAAAATTGGCCCTTATATCAATAGCAGTAATGAGTATGCGCTAGCAATCGAAGAGCGGCCGCACAGTACACACCATTTGTCTATGATGAAAGCTCATCATTCTAATCGCCACAGGCGAGCATATGACATCATTCTGCAAATCTCACCCGCTCACTCAATCATCATTGGTTGCTAGGCTATAGCGGATATACATAGGAAGCTGTACCGTAGCAAATAATCACATTGGCACAACTAATTCATCCCAAACATCCAATTAGTCGTATTAGTAGACAAATGGTTTAACCAATATAATCACGATGCATAGTATCATAGTAATACTGAACTTAACGAGGGGAACGAACGTCAACGGTCAACTTCATGTGTTATACAATAACAGCTGATGTTCGACTTCGCTATATGCGTGTGGGTATGAATCCCATGGGAGATACCATCATCTCAAGTCCACTGTTACTATGGTGGAGTTTGTGCCTCATAGCTGACTCCATTCGAACAGATTAAATGTCATCACTGCTGCGAAACAGACACATCTATATATCGTCATTCTTCATTGGTTCAGGTAGTCGGCATAGATTGGTCTCGGTACAACAGCCCAATGGACTGCATCGCTGACGCTTGACTTCGCGATGATGTTTTCATTTCGAAAATAGGCCCATAATACCCAACAAACACCTAGTGCTCGATCTCGTATGTGGCTGACCCACTAGCGCAGTCGATAGGCTCGGTGGCCTGGTGCACCGAAGTGCGCCAAAACAGTCTCGCCCGCCAGCCAGCCGCTGATCGGTCAGCCCCAGTCAGGCAGTCAGGCTAAAGCACCACATTACTATGGAGAGAGATTATGTTGTTCTGTTTTCGCGCACAACGGACTCAGTGGGTATGTGTTTAGCATCATCGAAACAGGAAACTTCCCCTTCCGAGGCGGCCGAGTTCCGAAACGAACTCATTCGCGTTTCGGGGCCCTTTGATTTAGCGCCACCATCGTCGGATGCGATATATCCCTGTGTATACAATTCGTGCATAGTGGCCTAGTGTAGGTATATTGGCCGCGTCTCAGCTGACTCTGAGAGGGAGTCCCGCCATTTTGAGAGTGCGAGGGGGGGCCCTCCTCGTACACTGCGCTATAGCATCACCTATAGCTAGGCTGTTGCAGGTTAGGGTACGATAGGCTTGCTTGGGCCCCTCGGAATGTGACGTACCTTCGCGCGGAACACTGCATCGGATCCTGGCCTCTGCCGGCGCTCGGCTTCGACTATGCAACATGCCGCTGATTGGAGATCGGGTGCACCACTTTGCTGTTTGCGTCGTTCACTTGGCGTCCACCAGCATTCGCACTTGGCCACCGGGTCAGACGACGGAGAGACGAGGCCCTGGACACAGCAGGCAACGGCATCGCATCGCCACCAACAACCGCCAACCAGCCTACCGACCGACAGACGGACGAGCACACGACACCACTATCACCACAGCAGTAGCAGCAGCATAGGGTTGGCTGCTTGCTGATAGCGGCGCCCCGCCACACACGGACAAGACACACACATTCTCTCTCACACACACACACGGAGAGAGAGACTAGTACACTAACACGAACTCGACAAAACACTGCACCACCCGAGCGCTCCTAACCTGACTCGCAGCATCGGGCACACAGGCTGACCACACAGGCGTACTCACAGCGACATAGGATTGTGTCAGCACAATAGAGAAGGGCTCGCGCGCGCGTGCTGAAACTCTCCCTCCCTCACGGCCGGCGGGGAGAGGCCGAGGGAATGAGACCCAACCGACGAACCAGCGAACGAAGCCGACTCAGGACGAGCTGCAGTGCCGGCGCTCGACGCCGACGGACACTCACAGACGGTTGAGCCACATACGAACGGCCTTAGGATCAGCGATGGTGAGTGTGGCAAGCGGCGGGCCACTGGCCGGCGCGAGGCGCACCCCGCTCTTTCGCCTGCCTTCAGAGAAGAAGGGGCAAAGCTGAAGAGCAAGAGAGAGAGAGAGATACATGGGGCGAGAGAGAGAGATATATATGTATATACATATATATAGAGAGAGAGAGGGGTATCGCGCAGCGTTTGCGCTCCGAAGGCGCCCACAGGCTGTGCGCAGACCGTTCGCGCACACACCGATACGAAGAGTGCCCGCTCTCGGATAGGAAAGGAACCGTAAGCCGATGGATGGACAGTCCTCTGACACCCGACAGACAGAACGTCACGCGGACGAATCCATGTACCCAGACAGTGCTAGACGTTTACACATGCTGACATGCGTTTACACACGCACTTACACACATACACGCAGCCGTGTAATGATAAACGGAGACAACCACTGTTGCGACCTCTTTCGCCATTTCAACAAGACCAACTACATTCTACACAGAGACGAGGATTTGGGACAAGGTATACTCACACACACACACACACACCTTTGTGCCAAAACCCGTAACAAGCACGTACGAGTAGACATCCACACACATGCTTATACAGTTAGACTCGCGCACGTCGGGAGACGACGGCAGGAGTGAAGGAATCGGCTTTCTACCTATCTGCTTCACCCCATAAAACCCCACAACTCCCCCCTCCGCTGCTGTAGGTTATCGCTTGAGGCGCCGACGGCGAAACAGGAGAATGAAGAAACCTGTGCAACGGAACCGAAGGAAAGCTCGCCGTTTGCGCGCCACTCCTTGAACTGACCCACGATGCATGGGAAAAGTGAAGAACTGGAGATTTCGGTTGTGAAATGCAGTCAGAGACAGATCTGCCGGCGAAGCGGTGCGCCATTAGGAAACGCTGACGCGGGTACGGGACGCGGAGCAAAGCTATCGATCATTGTGTGTTTTAAACTGGTTGCCTCCAAGTCTTTTGTATAGTGCACATGTACGTGTGTTCACCATTTCGGAGGTAATTGACGAACACCAAGATGGTCACCACACCTAAAAGCATTGCAAAGGATTACCAAACACAGAGAGAGAGAGAGAGATGAAAGCGATGTAACTTGGCAGAGCGAGATCATCATCAATCTGTATCCTTCAACAAATCATCGTCAGTCTATATAGACTCTACGACTTGGTGCTGTTATATAAGGGTATCAACTGCCTACGAGGATAGAGAATCTGCCAAATCCGAATGTCTAGGTCAGAGAGGTCTGCTCATTAGTGACCTCTCATGTGGGGCAAATCGTTAGGATTTTATTTATGAGGATCTATCTTACGATCGAACGCTGATTAGGCCTTATTTAACCGGCCACCCTAAAGCAAAGGCTCATGTTATCTGCTTGTATAACATAATTGTGTTCTTCTGGGCCAACTACGACAGTGGAGTGACTTGACATAAGAGAGGGAGAGTCGGATTTCCTTGGCTTCTTGCGAATTGTTCGAGACTTAAATGGGAATTCCTATTTCATGGGTGACGATTAACCATAGCTTGGTGATTGCATTAGTGGTCATTTCTCCTGTTTTCGCTCGCTTCTGTGTCATTTCGTGGCCTAATAACAGGGGGAGGTGGATTTCTTAAAAAAATACAATATGTATCTCCCTTGCACGCTACCTATAGGTCAAACATATAGGCGCAGGTCAGATTCAATGTGTTTTAGGCGCCTTTGTGAGGAGCACAACGCTCATCTCATCTTTGCTGAGAAGGCTGATGTTTTAGCAAGGGGCCGAGAAGGGGCCAACCTGAGCCAATAAGGTCCAGACGGCCCTAATGATGACTTAGGAAGCAACTCGTCCTAAGCATCAGATACAGCATCTTGCAGATGTATTGAAACGCACAGCTGAAATGAAATAGCAATGATCATAAATTAAAAACACCCAAGTGAGATTTTATTGTGCCAAACTTCTGATCAGAGCCTAGGAGAAGCTCAGGGTAAGCTTCTCAAAGTACATGTCATAATGGTAGCCGATCTTGTTAGATTTGCCGATTTTATAATGATGACATGTGCTCGAATTAGGCACAGGATTATAAAGAATATCATCCTTGAATTTATTTTTCCACTCAGCGTTTCTCATCGTCTCATATTCTATGCTTTACGATTACCCAAGTTATGTAACAAATATGTCGATTCTACGAAACAGAGTGGCCCAACGAATGTGAACTTAAATGGGTCTGCACTCCTTGAGATGTAAGTGTAGTTAATTGTTGTGTTATTATTTCAAGGTCATGGTTTCAATTAAAATTTAATTACGTATGCATCTTATTGGGCCACTCGACGCAGCGTTTTGACCTCTGCAGAGCAACAGATGTTGGCACCTATGCGAGATAGGATGACACGAAGTTAGCTCTGTGAGGTAGCAAATCTGTTAAAATAGAAAAAAAATTACCCTTAGAAATCATTGTTGTTGTTTGCCGGCTTGCTCGTCTCAGTGCGCGGCAAACTGTCCGAAAGCTTAACTCCGTTCCACAACGAGACGAGCCACAGAAATTATTTATGTAACGTCGACTATACCCCTAAGTGAGCTATTCTGTTAGCAGGTGGCTCGCAGATAATCTAGCTTTCCACTACAGCCCAATTAACGTGCACGATTGAGTTGAACTTTGTTATAAGAAAATATGGTGCAACAAACCTTCGCGTCATCCACGATTCGATTATGGTATGAATGATTATATCGTGATGATGAGGACATCACTGTATATTCGCTGCTCCACTGCGCGTCTCATAAGGATCAATTATGATAGAATTTTAATAGGACATTTTCCAGGCGCTCCCCGATTCCCCTGCTGAAGTGAGAGTGGAATTGACGCAGCGAAAGAGGTTAGCCAGTTTGACAGCGACAGATACGAAACGGATATGCCAAGAAAATAACAAATGCTATATAATGCCTAACGGAATTGGCCATTAGTAAATGTAAAGTTGATTTTGTGGTGTGATTCACGTTGGACACACGAATCAAAAATAGCCAGTAGATAGATTCTTTACTTCACATCTTGATGCAGGCAAAACTGTGTGAGCCACGCCGAGCCTTGTCCCTTAGTCGTGTCATCGTATATATCCTAAGGTTTTCAGGCTGACCGTCAGCCAATATTTAACGTCCATCGTATATATCCTAGGGGGCTTCGACGATTCATTTGGAGCAAGTTCTGTCATTCAGCATAAATTAAAGGATATCTAGGTGGCTTCGTTACAATGAGTGCACACATCTTCACCCGAGAAGGCCTTTTATTACGAGACTGCGACGAACATCGACGAAAATAGATAGCTGCCACAGCCGGAAGGCGACGAAGATGTTTCGAGAGACATCTTCTACAGATTGTGTACAACCAGTGAACGATGCGGCGACACATTCTATACAACCAGTGGCGAAGTTCAGTAGCGACGAGCCGCGCGAATTGCAGCGGAAAAAAAGAGTGCCATGCCAAATCCTGGTCAGGGCACCATTTTGTGAGAACTTTGTTCTGAACGTGCTCGAGATCGTCGTCACAGGAACCATCTAAGGACTGTTAATTATCAACCAGAACAAAGTTTGCTGAGTGTTGTATTTACCCCTGGCGGTTGCCGGTGTGCGGGTATTGATTTATTCAAGATGGCCGACTGGCACTAATTGCGTGGTTGGCAATTACGAGACAAGTCACTCCTATGGTGCAGTCGTCGCCATTCGCTCGGTACAATTATAATGGCAACATTCTCAATTAATTCGTTCTATTTACAATATCATTATTGTTAAGATATTATTAATATTGGTCAAGACTTATTCACAATTATTGTATTTGTGATCATCGTACCAGGTTAAGGTTAATTGGTTTATTAAAGGAACTATAGTTTTATAGTGTTTTAGTTCTCTTATATGTCACGCAGCGGGGCTCGTACCTGCCTGATTAAAAGTACACACGTCATCTTATTTCGTTCATCCCGGTTTTTTTCTAAAGAATAGAATAACCGCCAGAATCATATTGCATTGAGGCGTACTATTTTTGGCTTCTTGAAAACCATCTATAAACCTATATCTGACTAATTAAAGCTGACATATGAGCATTACGGATATGTGTAAGTCTTCAACCATTGGACAGGTCCCAATAGACAGTTGATGTGCATGTATCGTGAATGAGTGCGGCGATTACTAATACACATGTGGCTATATTCAGCGTCGCACATCAGAGATTGCACTGTGTCGTCGGGGAGGTGATGATGGTACACTGACAAAGCCGTGTTGAACATCGTTGGCGCATATACGTTACGGCAGGAAATACATCATTGAAAGAAAAATAAAAGCGTATACCTAGCCAAGTAATGTTTTTGTGCGTTCGGTCGAAATACCCAGCAGAGTTTCGTCTTGTCAAAAGCGGCTAATATGCTCCATGTGAGCAGTACCGGGTTTATCGCCCGCAGTTTATGGCTAGGTAGAAGTGATGGAAGCGATACAGACATTGTAGTTCCTGCTGCTTAGGGTATCATACCGCAATTTGGCGGTATTCGAAATGGGAGAGCGGGTTAGCAAGCTACAACTAATGAGCAGGAAGGGTTCGGGTTTGTATATTGTAAGCCAAGGAGGGCATATGTCATAGGTCATAACGATTTTCGCCTTATTTAATATATGAACTCAATAGGTATACTATCTAGCAAGTAGTCATAAGAGTATCGAACGTACTCGTATTAATTGATTTTTCATTTACCGTACATAAAGGTAAGTACAAAAGCAACAAATATAAAAATGCTTTAAATATAAATAATTTTCACAATTTCTATATAGTAGCTTCACAGGACCTCGAATGGACGGTCAGGAAACTCGTTCCAGATTCACAAATCCACACGAGCAGTCCCCAAAGGACTCCAATCGACCGTTATCCCGGTGTGGTGGCTTCAGCTTCATTCGCAACGAACTTTCCCGGAAGCAAACAAGGCCACCAATCATGTATCATGACATTGTCTAAATCTGTGTTGCAAAAACGGCTCCATTGAGCACTGATATATATGTGGAGAAAGGCCAAGTCTGAACCACCTCTGTTTGTGTTCGGTAGTTGCTCGCCACTCATCGCCACAAGCCGACGTCTCTGGCAAGGGACAAATCCAGCAGAGTAGACAAACCCGTAGGGCTAATCACATCGTAGTCTATGTCGATCACGTGGGGGGAATAGCTGTAAGAGCTACGCTGAGATTGAAGAGCGCTTGTGCGGTCTTCAAAGGGCTGCTAGACGGCTCTTTCGGTCAAGTTTTATCACCATGACCATTCACGTGGTTCCAATACAAAATCGTCAACAACCCAACACATGTGCTTTTTATGATGGTTTTTGGCGTCATACAACAAATAGCTGGGGGCCGTAATACTTGACGGACATTGTCACCCTTAATTACTCAGACTGGTCGATTTAACTGGCTTGAGTTCGGCGACATCGGGCGCGCCTAATATGACCTTGGGGAAAATGTTAACTTGCGTGAGACTGCCTTTCCAGGGGTGAAATACCTGTTGACTCGCTCTACTAGCAGCGTTCTTTAGCTTATTACTATAGGGGACGCGAGGTTTTCAGCGTGCCGCGAGGATTGTTTGTTTTTAGGGAAGTACTTGACCATTTTGCTCGCAGGTAAGTGGGCCAGGGTGGTTGGTTAAATATAGACACGAGACGCACTCTGTTCTTTTCGAACATCAAACATGACTTAGAGATATATTGAACATCTCGCCTATTTCACGAAGTCGGTTGACGTTAAGAACAAGAGATTTCTGCTATGGTGTATGTTTATTTCAAATAAAATTAACACGCTTCGAGTACTGGCTAGCTCTCATGAGCAGGCCCTGCGTACAGGCGCACAGTGAAACGCCAAGTGAATACTTCGTGAATGAATCCGCCGATTATCATGATATTTAGCACGCACACCGCCGAACAAAGTCCGCGCATCAGAGAAATGTTGTTGTCGATTAGTGCTACATGGATAAAGCCACGGTGGCTAGCAACTTGGCTCCACGGAGTTGCTCTACGAAACTCAAAATGGGAACATTCGTATTATATAATGACTCACTAAATCGTCATTAATTATTGTTTACATTAAGACGTATAATAATATAAAATAAAATCCCCTTAAAGAATATTAAGAGCGTATTACCATTCATGTTAAAGCTTGAAGTAGGTAAGTGCTGGGTCTCACGAAACTATTTACTGTCAATAATGCCACGTTGCATGGAATGACGGTGGACGGAGAAGTTAGATAACGCTGATAACATTCTGATTTCATTTCGAGAACAAATTTAGCTGAAATTCCTTCTAATTGAACATCGCCACCAAATTGTATCATACTGCAGGTAGGTGGCACTGAATAAGAGGTGGACGACTTATTCTAGAATAAGTTGACGTTAACATTAACAAAAAATGCACCAATAGCCAGTAGTATCATATATTGCTGCTGATGCTTAATAACGCAACGTTTTAATAAAGTGCGTTTCATGTCGAATAAATTTTTGCCTTCGGCGTCACGATTGATCGGTTATCCTGTGAACGCATAATAGCTACAATGCCCACAATAATTTATAGTCACTTATTACTAGACACCTTACGAGTGATTTTGATTTATTCACAATTATCGGTTCGGCAACCGAAAGTATCTATTTGAGGTACCTAATGGTTGCAGCCCGCTCAGATGAGTGCAACTGACGATAAGCCAACCTCTAAAGCTGAGTAGGGAAAACAGCGGTTTCTTCTTGGGCGACATCGACCCTCTCTAGGGACATGGCTGTTCCTCAATACCAATTAACAACCAATAAATAAAAGAGGAGGATGCAGCTGAATAAAACAGACCCTTAAAGGACTTTTGCCTGTGAATGAGGAGTCCCCAGCTGTTCTGCCGTCAGCAGGCACTCCTTGCAGGCCGCACCTTTGCTTTTTGCAATCTCGAGGTTCTTCGTGGTACTCACGACCTGACACATATCTCGCTGTTGGCCCACGCATGCAACCCGATGCTGCCTAGAAGTAATTTCGCCAAAGTGTCGGAAAACACGATGGCTGCCACCGAGCGTTCAGAAGCATTAACGAACAGTTGACACAATCTACTAAATGAGAGTGGAGAGGGGTGACAACGTAGAAACTATCACGAGCGCTTCATACGTACGCAATCGACGACGTCCGATATAATCCTGTTATGCCCGCAAATCATACCGCACACCGTGAATCCGATTTGATTGGCTATACGAGTGTACCAGCATCCTGTGTCGCTGTGGATAAATGAGTACAGCTTGTATTAAATGTATTTCTTTTTCTAATAATCCAACATTCGAATCCCATATCGTTACAGATAGGATCGCCAACAAATATGAAATCAAAATGCACACAGTTATGACCGCGTGGATACAACAAGCAAAAGACGAACGAAGACTATCGAGCCTATACGATGACACATGTGCATTGATCTGAAAAAAAAAAGGCCGCCCATCCGGGGGAGGGCGAGACGGTCGGTGGCCGCCGCGCCACGACTGCGCGAACGGGGTCAGCTCAAACTCGAGGCTCAGACTCAAATCGAAATACCGCTGAAATGTCGCCGAATGTCTCCTTTTCTGCTGTTGCTTGTGGAATCGTTTCATTGGCTCTTTTCGCGATTCAGCAGCAGCAGCAGCATCAGCGGCCATAGCGGCCCCATCCTCTTGATGTTGTCCATATTTATCGTCACTGATACAGGCTCCATCTGACACGATGATGTTTGTTCAAACCAAACGAGAGTTTTTATTCAATTCGCCAAACAGCTATTTGGGTTGCTGCTGCTGCTGCTGGCGCTGTTGCTCGTGCAGTTGCTGTGTTGCTGCTGTTGTTGTTATTGTTGCTGCTGCCGCTGACGTTACGGCCAGACCGGGTTTCACTGCGACAACGTTGGCTGATAGCGAACAGCCGGGGCGGGTCGCAGTTCTGGCGACAAATCGGAAACGCCTTCACCGATGATCGATGGCGGCTCGACAACTCGTCCTGCCACAGCGCAATGCTACTCGATTGACTACTGCTGCTGTCGTCTCTGCGGCTGCCCGTTATTGCCTGCTTGTGGCTTGAGTGTCGGCAGCGGCCTGTGGTGTCGCGAGTACCGCGAGGATGACAACACTACAGACAGATAGATTGATGATTGTCATGCCTCCGCCACTCGCAGACTTCGTTCAGGCGGCGGGCGGCTTGGGGGGGGATGCTGGTTGGGGCCGCTACGTACACACCCGTGCGTGCTGTGGTTGAAACTTGCTAGGCCATTGCTGTCCCCGCTGTCTCTGCTGCTCGAAACGGCGAAGTCCGACGAATACCGACGAGGAGGGACCACTTGAGCCACCTTTTTTTTCTCATCTGCCCATAGCCGCTGACGGAGCCGCGGACACGAAGCAGTTGTTGTGTGGCATCACCGTCATCAGCGTGGTGTTGTTGTCGTTGTTGCCTCGCTATACGCTTTTACTTTTATCAAGTGTATTCATGCATTCATTTCATTGCCGTTCAGCGTTCTATTTCAATGCGTGCGTGCGTGTGTGTGTGTGTTCTATGTGTACTTTGTGTACGGCAGGGGGGCGGCTGTAAAAAACGCCTATGTAAACTGGCAATATATAATATCATAGAATGAATATAGATTTTCATCATGTTTTAACGAAACCTATCGAGTCAGACGTCGCAAGCTACGCGAGTATCGGAGCAGTTGAATATAATATATATATATATATCAGCTTTCCATTTTTACTACCTATATGTGTATGTGTGTGTGTGTATATATGGATGTAATCTGCTGGCAGATTTTTATAGTCAATTTTTATTTATGCTTTAAACAGCGTATATGGGCCGGGTCGAATTCTGGGCGTACACCCAGAACCTCACTCAATAAGCTAAGTGAAATTTCTATAACGATCGATTTCAAATCGCGTCAATAGACTTGGAACGAGATCACGACACTTTTCGTCAGCCAAATTCTAAATAAAGAGAAGCATCCACGAATTCGATGTCGACAGAATCCCCGGTATATCCATGTTATTGCTGAAAGTGCTAAAGCACAACCAGAGAGCTGCGAAAGTGCTGACCTGTAACACAAAACACTGGTCTTATCAGAAATCATGGAGGCTCCAATCTATGAGAACTCGATAACAGGTTAATCCAACCAACCTGCTCAGCCCCTCAACAGGTTCCATCCTGGAGGGAAAATGGAATATACAGACATTTAGACGTCAAATGAACACTGCTAACTCGTTTCTATATGTCCTACACACAGGGACAAACCTGCACTCACTGGGTAGACGCATTAACTTTCAGGGTAGTTATTATAGTAACGACGATGGCTTCACGCGATACCAAGGTATCCCTACTGAGCTTCACTTGGCGCAAGCAAACCTGTCCGAAGACAAGATACGTGTGATCAGCAAATTGAAGGAAAGAGAGAGAGAGAGAGAGAGACCTTGATACAAATGAATAACGCAAAATCAACAAGAACGGATTTGCGCGAACGACAACACGAACGTTCTGTTGCGAATTATTATTAATTGTTATTATCATCATTATGTGCTCGGAGACACATTGCAGTTCGCCAGCTTGGGAACCACATGCGACACTGGTATTGATATACCAGAACAGAGAGAATGGTGACGAAGTGGAGCTCGCTCTTTCGATATCGTGTTTGTTCACAGATAAATTCGTGGAATACAACGCGAATATATCGGCTGTAGTTGACTGGTTAACGATAACTGATCGAGCTGTTGAACAGATCGGCTCGTACGCTGTATGTGAATTGAGAAGAATTTCACACTTGAACATTGTGTATTGCACGATACCACCACATTGTGTGTTGTGTTGATCTCTCTCTCTCTCTTTCTCTCTTCTCTCTCGCTCTCTCTCGCTCTAATTTAACACTGTCTCTCTATAATTCAGCCCTTGTGACAATGACAAAAACGGTGAACTACTTGATTTAGGATTCTAGTGAACAACACATTGAGGGTTTCGGCAGGTGCCATGGTATGTCTTAGCTAGCGTGATATTATTTATATCAGCTGGTATAACCACACTCGCAAAACTCTCTACACAAATGTTTTGGTTAAAGGAAAATTTCCTAATTCTGATCAAGGCAGAGGTAAGATAAAGATAAAGTTATATTGCTTTATTAAACAAATTGCAGCTTTTCAATGCTTAAGTCCTCCTAGGCTCTTTAGACTTGTCAGGACAACTCACATGTGAGTAAATTAGTATGCAATGTGGACTAATATTGTTGTGTGCTAAGCAAAAACCTCGAGAGCATATTGGTTATTACTGCAATGGTCGATAAATGATTAAAAGAAAATAAAAAAAATAGACCTACCCAAAGCATGTGTCCGACATCGTGTTATCAAAACGTTCGCTGTATTTGATGTTGACACATATGATCTATGCATGTGTAGGACCGAGAATTGAAGCAGCCCTCAGGTCTCTACGTCACCAGCTGCAGATGCCGCCGAAAAGACAACTCACCGAAAAGTCAGTCGGAAACGCCTTTGCAGAAACTTAAAACATATTATTATATTTCGAGTATTACTATGAATAATTACAGGATGTGGAAAATCGACAGGATTGAGAACGTATTGCCGCCCAACGCTACATGTTTTTCGTAGAAGCCATTACCCAGTTACTGCCTAGATGCATTGAGATTTCTAAGATAAACCGGATGCAATTGTACAAATTTCCTTGAATGAACACAGAGTATAGAAAATGAAAGGTCAACCGCATCATCATATAGTTACCTACTCTATATCATATATATATATATATATATATATATATACGATAGTATATGTCTATCGCATCGTGTTTGTTTGTTTATTTGTGTCTCCTCTATTTAATTCCTCTCGATTTTCATAGCTGAACTGAGGCATCCTTGCGGCAGCTATAACATGCGATCCAACTTTCCACCATCGGCGATGCTGGTATGACCCACAGTCGTTTGGAGCTCGGAGAGCTGTGACGGATCTGATTTCGTCATGGATTATTTGTGCATCTAATCATTGCGTAAGAGTCACCCAGATCGAACGGCAGCCTGTGAACACAGATGCATTTATTAGAGCCGGGCGTGCATCGTTGGATGCATTGGGCGTAGCCCAGTATTTCAATTGGGATGAGCGGCGGCCCGCATCAGCGTCAGCAGAAACATCTAAATCCAGGATCGGTGTCATAACAAATCGAAGTCAAGACGATCGGTCGCACAAATTTTGCCAGACTTATAACTCCAGAAGGCATTAAATGTGTGAAAATGCATTGAGAGAAAGCAGCGATCGACGACGATCAGCGAAGGACCCCGACGCCGAACCCGACAATGAAACGTTTGATTTTAATAAGCCGAGGCGTTCGCGTCGATTAATCGCAATTCCATGAAATGACTGAGCATTGGTGCGCGTGATCTTGGGCAGTGAGGGTACTGATTTGGCTGGCAGACAGTTAAGCAACATTCCCTAATATAATCCCACAGAATGCAGTATACATTACCATATATATATACGGAGGTGTATTTTGTGAGGGTGGTGTTGAGGGGTATAGGCGGGTTAGGGTGTTATCATTTTGAAACGAGCAGTCCTATTGTCATATAGCATTTTGATGCTGTCTCGACAATTATAAGATGCTGGATCATATAAGCCGCTGCTTACCTGTATTGTTTCTCATAGCTGATACTCAGTTGTTTTAAATGGCGGGCAGGCTTTCCTTGGGGCACATATAAATCGAAACTATAACCGTTGCTTACCTGAAAAGGCTGGAATATCGTGGTGCTTGCTGTTGTCTGACCGCAGCGAATAGCGTTGACTACAACTTATGGGATATCTGAAGATATCGCAGCGGGGAGAGAGAGATACACATACAAAAATTGATATGTTTGACTCAGTCACTTAGTTTCAGTGGTACTACATGAAATTGTGTCCCAGATATGGATGGGCGTAGGCACTGCCCTATCTTGGACTCATCGTTGAGTCACAAGACCAGCGATCATCTGTGGTGGCTATCACTTTTATGAGCCAGACCACCCGAGCAGTAGTCGGAGTATTCGGCATTGAAAGGCATCAGCCCTAATAAGAGACCACATCTCTAGGGAAACGTCGTCTCAAAATCGAAAACCTTGTTGGATGTCGGATAATTTTCCATTCACATCACACGCTATCGAGCCTGTCCTGTGAGACTAAGATCAGGAAATTCACGCCTCCAAAAACCGCTTATCAGGAATGGAAGGAATGACACGAAAAACATTTGCGAATTGTCGGTGAGGAAATAACCGCTGGGAGTGGGACTCTGGACTGGTTCCCGATTCAAGCTTCATAACCTAGATGCCATTTATGCTCAATTTCGTACAGGCTCGCGCTGCTGCTATTGCTTAGGGGGCGAGCAAAATGTACAGTGATTCTCATCATGTATTTTCATAAACCCGAGTAATTGAGTCAAAAAGAAAAAGTACCATAACTTCAACGACGTACGCTCCACTTTCGGATACTCCAGCGGACCGTTGCATGCAACCCCCAGCATCAGGGGTTCAGGTATTGAAATAAAACTAATTGCAGCTAATCCAACTCGGAAAGTTATCTAGCTACGCTATCTATCCCTACATAATTAAAATAGGTAATCATTACCGTAAATAATATATTTTTTAGAATAAAACTATCCTATCGTATATCTATATATATATATATATATATATATATATGTATATATATATATATATATATATATATATATATATATATATATATATATATATATATATATGTATATATATATATATCATCATAAACATATATTCCCTTTTCCACTGAGCGCAGCAGCAGGAGGCAACTTTTTTTATTTCGCTGTATCAAATTCATTCGTTGTCTCATTCAGCCGCACTGCTGGTCACACTCGTTGCTAACGTCGATCGCTAACGGCGATCGATGGCTGATTTGCGTCGATTCGAAGCTCAAAAGCTGCTGATCATGCCTGCGTCATCATCCCCGGTCGTTGATCATCTTGATTCTTGATCAGATTCTCAATTTCTTTCACTTGCATCCGCTGGACGTCATCTATCGATTTGTCGATTTGCACCGGAGTTCACGTTCACGTTGCGAGTGGTGGCCATTGCGGATGTTGTCGCGGCAAAATCGCACCGCCGTCCGTAAGTCGCCGAATGCTGTGGCCGTTTCGGTCACTGCATTCAACCATTGCGAGCTGTCGCCGTTATTGCCGCTGCGGTTGCTGGTGCCGTTGTTATCGCCAAGCAGCGCGCCGACGTCCAGGTTCGCACTGTTGGTCCCACGTCTCGCGAGCGAAAATCGCGAACGAATCCTCATCTGTAACCGCATCCGTGCGGTGTAACGATCGCAGCCAGCACAACAAAGGCATTGCCTCCTACACACGTGATGTTTCATACAGGGGACGTTGTATGGAGCTGTGCTCTGCATTGCCCTGGCGGATCGTTCGACTCAGTGGCGGCCGCTGCCGACACCGACACCGCTGCCGCGACAAATCCAGTCATCTCCAAGTTTCCATCGCGTCCAATTCTTGCTCCACGCAGCTGGATGTACGAGCTCGTTACACGCGCGGCGTGACTGAACGACGCATGCCGCCTAGTGAGGTACATTCAGCGTGCGTGTGTGGTACACGCCTGGTTGAGAGCAGGGGGCCTCGTGCTCGATCTTGTTACTCAGCGTTAACAGCAACTTTGAACTGTTGTGTCCGCTCAATTCGGCTCTCGTTCGTATGCCGCGACTGATTCGACTCGGGCCCCGACTCCGCCTCGAGCGATCGCAATCATCGTTCGACGTGAGTGCGAACTGCAAATCGATCCAGTATCAGAGACTCGGTGAGGAAATCCAATTACAAATTAGGTTAAGAAAAAGTTCATGCCGAATCGATGCTGATGATCCTGTTGCTGCACTGATGTCGCCGTAGACGCAGCAGCTGGTAGTTGACGATGCGAAGGAAAATCGACGACGTTGGATAAGCATGTCAACTCATGACTTTCTGCCCATAGTGGGAGCCGGCATTGACAATCTCCACAGACAAATGCATACATACACACATATATATATATATATATATATATATATATATATATATATATATACATATATATATATCCATAAAAGAGCTAAAGAAGCAACGAACGAGGAGGCAGTACGGCAAGACCACCGCCTTCACCATCGCCGCATAGCGTGTCACGCGCCACCTGTACCTGTCTCGATACTGTCACCTCTCGACAGTGACTCAATTCAAATCTATGTATACGTTCCAGCGGGTTACGTCCATTGTATTGTCGTGTAATATCACGGTCATCTGGGGTCATTTTTGTTCTGACCCAGTTGACGATTGGCGCACATTCGATCGGCGATTGACGGCTGCAGCTGAAGCGGCGCCAGTGGTGGCGGTGCATAGGCGAACGCGAAGTAGCCACTTTCCAAATGCGGCGTTGTCCTGGATAAATCTGTACCCTCCTACGCAATATTTCAAACGTTTCGATTTCCGTGTAGCGGCCGAAATGCAAAAGCGAAAATGGCATCGTAGTGTTAATGCCGTTTATTGAACGTTGCCATTGATTCGAATATACGGAAAGGATATATGGACGCTCTCAACGAACTGAACAAAGCTGTATGTCAGATCAGTCCAATAGAAAATAAGTGATAGTTGAGTGTGATCACTGGGGTTCTGAGGCATTATTTGGGGCGAGCTGCTCCCTTTAACCTATTGTGTTCAGAGTGAAAGGCTGCTGCATGGTACATATGCGGTGACTATACAATTGCAATGTAATTCATATCAAAAACGGCACGCCTGGCGAAGGGTGGATGGCTATGCCAGTAGATGCCAGGCATTCAGTAGATAAACGCTCACTAAAATGTTGATACAGATGAAAGTAGGCGAAGATGGAATTTTTGCCTTCTTGTGGATGCTAGCTGATACCCATTCTGCTGATTTGTCGTTCGAGGCGGGTCCGTGAGAGTCTCAGACCAGAAGCGCCATACTGTCCTTGTTGATTGTATGATTCGCACAGTTCGTAACGATTCGTTAATAATTATTAAAGTTTCCTTAGTACAGAGATAAGCAAGGGTGAGGCATTGAAGAATGATTTATATGACGATAATCATACAACAAGGACAAGCTACTTATGAGGTGAGAAACTCTCCTGTCGAGATCGAGCGGCCGATCTAATAGCCGAATTGGCGGTCGATTTTATCACGGACTTGGGTCATGGATAATTGACGCCCGAGCAGTATTTTTTTTGCTTAATAAAGGGGGACATTTTCTGCAAACACCCGGAGACGACTAGAGACATTCGAATCTCCATAGAAAGTGGGCCCGTCAAGTGCAGGGGAGTTGCCGCCGATGACAAAGCGCCTTTACCTGCTAAAACCACCATCCTCTGCTTAGAGTCTATTTCTTCTCTAGAGTCGACTTTACGCTTGGCATTACTTCGATAGAGGCCGCAGGTTCGAATCCCGTTGCATGACATATAAGAGAATTTAAGCATTCGATGCAATTCCTTTAATAAATCAATAAAGCCTTACCTTACCAGGGAAGATGTGAAACGAGCAATATTGATATCGAAGATATTCCCTAATGAAGGAAGGACAGTCGGACTTGTTGGGACGATGGGATAGCGCAGAGAGTCGGATCGGTCGAAGATATTTGAAGACAGACAGGTGTCCACAAGATGGCGCACTGGCTGTCGAGAGATGTGTACTGACTGGGTGGCAAAAACGAAGTGTGTTGAAGTCTGTACGTCTACCCTGAGGAAGCCACCCGACCGTCCTGACCTCTAGTGCGCTATGTTCAATTTATTATATCAATTATTAATAACACCATAATACCCATTCATTTTGTAGTAATGTCTACATTCGTATGAGGAATAAACATGTTCTATAATAAACAACCACGTTCTCTACCTTTTATCTATTCAGAATCTGACGAACCACTCATCCGTTCGTCACAGAAAGGATTAAATAACGGCAGTTATTTGCAACGCCCTCTAAAGGGTCAGTGAATATACCTGAGCAAACGAATGTTATGCAGCAAAAGTAGGTGCTTGCGATGGCAACGAAGAAATACAGATATACCAGTGTATAGGTACCAGCCGGACAGCCCAGACACATCAAAATGTGTGCCTCTCTCATCGTCGGGAAGTATTTGTACGAAATATCGAAGTTACCAAGCGTGAGTCGGGTTTGATCGATGGCATTGATTCAGTGTATCCTTCGCCACTGGCATCATGACCACAGCTCGCCGCTTGCTTGAGCCTTGCAATTCTACCGCACCCAATTTCCAGTTAACTGACTGCAGATTTTTACCATTAGATGGGAACCTGACGGACCAACTGACCTGTGACCCTGCGCATTTTGGCGTAGGTCGAGGATAGGTACACACACAAAGAGAGAGAGAGAGATAGAGAGAGAAACTAACAAACACACCCATTGTTCTTGGTGACATAAGACATTCTGTTTGAGCGCTTATGATGATAGAAATTCGCAACATCCGAAACTATGGCTGCGGACCGTTCTCGAATCACAAACGGGTCACTGGGCTCATTGGCTCGATGTGTGAATCATTACGATGATTTGCCCTCTCTCCTTATTACGATTATTCATTTCGATGTCAAATCTCTCTCGGCACCGCTGTGTAGCATTTTACTAATGACATGTCGATATCAGATAGCACTACGGCTGAAGATTAAGGCTCGATCTATCAAGCGTCCACAGCAAAATAGTAAATTTAGCCTGTTTTCGAATCTTAAGACTTCGAATAGACTGAAAAAGGTCTCGATCTAGCAAATCTGCTTCGGGCCAATTTCTCGAAAACTCTCGTGATGGGCCGCATCATCGCCTCGGCACTCAAATTGGGCTCTCACACATCTGAAATCCGCTCAAATCCAGTTTATCCTTGTATCGTGCGAATACTTTATTTGCTACGGTAACGAGCAGCGCCAGCGGCGCCATGTGAGAATGTTGTCAGCCAACGTATAACCAGACGTCGTCTTGATGCTGAAGCGCCGCCTCGCGGCAACGAGCCGAAGCTTGCGCGCCGTTCGCGCCTTCGATCTTCAGTCAGTCGGCCGTAAGACGTCTTGCTGAGCGTTACGACCGCGTTGCGTATCGTTGCTTCGCGTGCAACTGATCCACTGTCTGGGCCCCTGGGACCTTGCTATGAGGTCTGTTCCCAGCGTTCGGGACACCGCCGCCATGTAGACGACAACTGCGGATGCCTCGGTACCTCACGACGGATCGCTGCTCGAAAAATGCATGTGTCTGGTGTGCTGACCATCATTGGCTTGGCACTCACCCGTGTTCTGTAATTGGTGTGTACGGCAAGAGAGATCGACCAGCTTCGTTGCCGTTATTGGCCAGTGGCGGGCAGTGGAGTAAATTGTGGAACACGGTTGTTGTGGTGGCCCGCAGCGGGCCCAAGGAGCGCCGTTAGCCGAATGATCACGGGGACCGGCCGTAGTGTTTCGCGCATCTACGCAACCGTCGACGTATGAGACCGATCGAGGCGGCTGTATTTGCTTGTTCACTGTTGTTTTTTTGAATTCCAAGTGGACGCCGAGGGGTTTTGTAGTGAGAGCGACAGTTTTCAGTGTCTGCGTCGAAGTCAAGCGACGGCAAAAAAGAGAGACGAAGATACCTCCAGACCAAGGATGAACAGTGATCCTAGTAGTGGCCACAGTAAATACGGAAATACGAGGAGTGCCCAGTGACAATTGTGCTGTGCGCAGTGCGTATCATTATTATTTTGTTCCTTTGCAACGACAACAACGAAGACGA
This sequence comes from Stratiolaelaps scimitus, assembly GCA_019614645.1. Classification (NCBI taxonomy): domain Eukaryota; kingdom Metazoa; phylum Arthropoda; class Arachnida; order Mesostigmata; family Laelapidae; genus Stratiolaelaps; species Stratiolaelaps scimitus. Next base: position 222,851 of record JABWDB010000005.1, read on the forward strand.
CGATCACCATCGCAACCACCACTTGGATACACGTTATTGGATATAGAGATTGGACGGCATTAATCAACATCAACAGCCTAAGGATAACACCAGATACCCCCCCGGCTGTGCTCGTTTCGTCGAAGTTCGCCAGGTGAGCAGAAACAGAGAGGTAGAGAGATTATATATATATTTATATATATATATATATATATATATGTCCTCTGGATGGTCTAGTGGTAAGCGTCTTAGACTACTAGACCGGAGGGACACGTGTAGTGTTGGGTTCAAATCCTGTCAGACGCGGAGAATCTTTGGAGTTCTTCATCATCTTTCTTTATCTGACGATTCTTGTCAGGTACGAGTAAGGAAGAGAATAAGCAAAGGTGGCCCCGACAGGTCCTCATAGTAATACCTAAAGCTTAAGAGCTGAAGCCTGTCAGATAGGGGAACAGGTGAAAGTCAGCTCGAAAAAAAAATATATATATATATGTATATAAATTTTTATAATTACGCCTTGAAGTAGGCGGACTTCAGCACGCATGCAATCCGAAATATTGGCGGAAACAATGAATATATTCAGCTGAATTTTGCCTTCAATATTTAATCTCATCTCAGGCATTACGCTAGACGTATGGTGCAGGAGAAGATAAACGTCGAGCATAAAGCGCCCCCATGGTTTTATTACCATTGCCCTGGTTATTATCCGTAGAAAGAATATGACGCAGCACATCTGTGTGGCATTATCTTCTATCCCGCCGCATCCGGAGACAACCTGGAGCGAACTCGCTCATTTAAGCTCCATTTTGTGTCGTCTGTTTCAAGAACACGATTCAACGAGAAGGAACGCTAAAAATCAACAACATCAGCTGGTCTCTTTGTGGAGCAAGAGAGCCGGGGTGGTCCGAGTCACACTATCGAATCAAATGATCCCGCTTTTCAAAGACAGAAATCTAAGAGCTTTTTAATTGCCACCTCCTGTAGATTACGGGCAAGGCGGCTGGTTCGCGTCATCGCTGAAGTCGCTGGCCACATAGAATATACATAGCTCGGTAGGGGAGGGGCCAATGCGCTAAGGTATTTGATACTCATCTTTTGTGCTCTTGCCCGCCTCCGGAAACGTTAGAAATTATAAGTGAATGTGTAGTCGCTACACACACACACACATATATATATATATATAATGATAATTATACATATGCCGCTTCTCTAGACTACGGTGGAGAAGGGTCGGCAAGCGACTTTTAATTCGTATGGGAAAGACGGCCCCGGCTTTGAAGAAGACTTTCTTCATATCATCGTTCGCCGCACCAACGCCGTTCGTGCGATGTCGAGATGTGGCAAGCACTTCACTCACTTCTTGAGCCCCGCCGTGTCATCATCCTAGAACGTGCCATTGAGCCAGGCGGCGCCATCACAGGCAGCCAAGAAATGACCGGCCGAGCCACACTACACAACAACGAAAGACAAACAGTTCCCACTAGCGTGCGCATTAAAATGGCTTTGTCGACAAATATATATATATATATATATATGGAGAAAATACACAAAATTTGAAAAAAGAAAAACGGAAATCCATCTAGCAAAACTAACAAGCGGACGACCCTTCTGCGAACTCGTAGACTCGGAAGAGTGGCAGTGGGCATTCGTTATAATTTGCCCTTGCCGTCCGTGAGCGAAAAATCGCATTTCCTGTTAGACTCTGACTCACGTCTACGGATGCTGCTACGATGCCTGTGCACAAGTAAATTCGGTCGTTCTATTTGACCGACAAGTGTCGGACTTTATGTTCCCCAACGGCGTTGAGACTTTAAATCACGTTGACTTCGTCGAGCCAAAAAAATAGTTCGAGATCCAGTTTCCCGCCGACTAACCTTCAGGATTTCCGAAATGGGCTCTATCGTCGATATGATCTGGACCGATCTAAACAACGGCTTGCAAAGGCACAGCAGGCGGGGGACGCAAATAACGCCAAATAGAAGTCTGGCTGTTTTCTTGAACTTGCGGACACATTTGGGGGAAAAAAGATCCTCTTTGAGATTTGGCAAACCATTGTTCACAGCTGGGGCACTTGCCAAATGATCACCCAATGTAGAATTACTAGATTTCGTTGCTTAGGATGTATTAACCTGTGTATTTTGAAAGGAGAATATCATAGGAGTCCGAAAGCGCCTTACTTCGAGCATTTTCAAGTTCCATTTTCAATGTGTGTGTCTTGTTGCAACACGATATAGAACAGCAAGGCGTCCGACGCGAGCAGTGATTCAAATCCATAGCGCCGCACCTGCCAAGGCGCGCGAATGTCACCAAGAAATCGAGACTTAATTGTCGAACACATATTTTGCACAGATAGGAAATTCGCATGAATCGTTCCGTTACGTAAAGGGATCCATTATGTTCAATATAATTGCGCCATTGGACGATAGAAATATGTGTACAATCATGCTGCAGGAAGATCTGCAGCCCTTTCACTATTCCTCGTCATTCCGTGTATCCCTTTAAATTTGCGACCGATCCCAACTCTCTCTCTCTCCTATTACACATTTTTCGGTGCTTATTAGTCGTATGACGCTATCACTACGAGATTTGATATTGGCTAAAGAATCCACACGCCGCTAACGTCACGGCAAGACTTGAACCTCCGACCTGGGATGTGTCCCACTACGGGCCGACTTTATCTAATCTGCGTCTCTGGGCGCTCTGCGTTCCAAATGACTCTGCCGTTCAGCAATGAGCTTACCAACCAACTACAATAAATCTGGCGGCCAGGTGACCGACTGGCTTTTTTCTTGTTTTCTGGCAATTGCGGCACGGCGACCGCGATATGATCGTCCGTTCTACATGTCTACTGTACTACCACTGATGCGGCTCCGACGTCTTCTTAGACCGGCAAAACTGAAGAGAAAACCTCCCCTCTCCTTCTATGCCTCTGACACTGACCGCTTCTTTGAGCCGCCGCCGCCGCCGCCGTCGCCACAAGACCTGGTGTAACCAGGTCAGTACTGTACACCGGTGGTGGCTGTGTTCACGATGGTGGTCGTGGTGAATCTGCTGTTTTGAATCGTCGGTACGTTGGCCCAATCGGGTTCAGCTTCATATCACCTTTTGTAGGCGAACTTGACCTTTGGCAAAGTAATGAATGACGCTGAGCAATTAGCAGTTGGCAACATCGCTCGCTGCTTGACAACGCATGGTATTCGTTGTAGTATTCGATGCGAGCGTATTACAGTGAACGCAGAAATGGAGCCGATCTTTGTATGCTATCATCGTGATTTTGCCATTTAATTCATTTCGATTCATGTACCTTCACCAGTGTAAACGACTTCTTCACAAAAGATTTCGACGATAGCTGGAAGAAACCAATTGGCGACCTCTTTTCAACGATTGGCTAAGCTGACAAATTAGACAAGAGAATACTCCCTTAATCGCTTCGTACTACGTCGCTCTGTTTTTCATAGTTCATGACCAAATAATGTAAAAGGTACATTTTATTTTTTACAATCGAAGGGAAGTATGGCCCTACTTTTTTTAAGAGGTTAAAGGTAAATCCTGCATGGACACCAGGGCTCACAACTAAGGTATTTGCCTGGTAGTGTCAGACTCTTACTGACTAAACCCAGAACCGATTTTGACTTGGGGCACTGACCGGGATTGTCAAAGGTATTACTTCAGTTAGTGCCTTGCAGGGACCGGCAGTTGATTCCAACCATATCCTATCCCTCAGTTCCTCCTCAAGTATGGCCTTACTAGACATGTTTAGAGCCTATGAACTTAAGGATGCAATACATCTGAAGGTCTTACCGAAAAACAAGCCGATCTAGACGAAATATAAGGGGCAGCAGTCCATATATGATGCCGGCTGTTATGGTCTAAACTTGGAAAACGTTGGAACCTGTTTGTTACACATAAACTAAGAAAACGCTCGTTACATTTAAATAACCTTCGTAAATATGAGCATACCGAGTTTTTGTGAAGCACACGTTCCTTACCTATTGCTAAGTGCTGCTTTTGTCAAACATTTTCGACGTAAAGAAAATCCACTCCAAAGGACATCGGATGCACAGTTTGACATACGCTTCAAAAGCGAATCTTTTTGACCTCGGCCCCGGTCCCCAACTAATCCCCCCCCCCCAGATAATCCCTAGAACTAATTCCTAATTATTGTGTGTTTGAAGAAATGTCTAATTTTGACTAACTATACAACACTATGGCTGATACTACCGGCAGCTATAATAAGATGACATCGTTCGCGGAGATTTGGAGAACTATAGCAACGTTGACACGGGAGGCTCGATCTTGAACCATTTGACCCATAAATTAGCGCAGCGCAACGGTACGAATAAAGTGCTAATATGCCTTTAAGCAATTTTATGCATTACTTTATTTTTCATATAAATCACCTACAAATGAACGAGGCAGATTCTGTGATGGACGTCCGCTTATGCATCCGTCATGTAATTAATAGATATAAACAGTGAAAGGTGTGAACGCCGTTTGTACTACGGCCGTGTATTCAGGCCTCAGTGCCACCGAGGGACTCAGATGGGGAAAAACGAACCACAAGTTTATACTTAGGGCACACGCCACCCGTTGATTCTAAATCATTCGTTTTAGCAAATCATCTGCCTCACTGCGGCGTGCGAACCGCATATGATGGGATATCGTCTCAGTGACGGTGTGGTGTTAACGATCAAAGCGATCTGTCCTGCCATATCGCCTCGATAAGTCCCCAAGGACCTTCGTTCGCGATCAGGGAACGTCCTGCAATACGACAACCCTGCTACGCAATCAAACAGCAAGGGTGACACCACTTGTATCCATTTTCACATATATGCTCTGAATCTGTGTGGTAACGCTGTCGCGGGGTGACATATTTAGCTGGTTGCAGTCGACGTTACCGTATAAGAAATCCCAGATCGAAAGTAGACAGACTGCATTGCAACACGGCAGCTTGATATGGAATAACGGCAGAATTTCAGCCGGCCCCATTTTGCGTAATCGACGCGTTCAGTGGATTTTCATGATCCACGGAGTCTTGCCGTCAGATAGCTGTACGCAAGCGCCGGCTAAGTCGACTAGCATTTTTTTTTGGCGACGCGGTTGTCTTTTGCGCGCCTGTATGACAATGAGTGCATGTACATCATACGTTGAAGACATTTTCTGTCATTCGCGTATCATATATGTATATGTAGCCATTATCCAGGTTCACCTAATCGGATTTGATTCACTTGCAATAAAAATTGGCCGTTCGTTGGGAGACATAGCGTAGCGCGACGCTCAAGTCTTCACGTCGCCATCAAGTTGACGAGGTCCGTGATAAACGTGGCAATGCTACCCTTAGCGACGACGCGGTGCTGAAGTTCCGGAGACACGCCACTCTACGGCTATATGGTTTGCAATTTTCACGGGATAGCCGGGTGACAGGCTGCGACGCCCAGACGCTTCGAACAGATATTCTGTACGAAGGGGCGGGCGGGGGGGGTCCACTTATCGTGCAACGCTGCAATGGATACTTGTGCTGATCTTCATCGTCGTCGAAGGTGCCTCGCTGCGTTGTCAAAATTAACGAGGTCTGTTATGGACGTTTTTTTTTTTACCCGCTCCCATAATACTCGCGCAGACGCACACACAGAGACACTCGCGCATAGGCCGGACATCATTGGCGAATATCTATCTAGCAAGCATATCCATACGTTATAACGTGATAACGACCATTCCACTTTTGAAATTGAGTTTTAAATGCGGCCAAAAATGCGCCAGCCAACTGCATTGCTTGGGGGAGCAGGCGTTGAGCGTTGAACGTGCCGAGAGTTAGCTGTCCAAGGCGGGAAACGATTGAGTCGGGAGTGGTGGAAAAAAAAAATTGAAGAGAAGCTCCTCATAAACGGGTCCCCGATCGACGCCGCTGAAGGAAGCGGCCAGAGAAGATGAGAAACGCCGATGTCGATACTGAGCGTCCGCCGGCTGGACGCGCGGAGTCCCCGCGGAAAAATAGGCAGGAATAGCGGTTCGTATTGATGTCAGTCAGTTTCGTCCGTTAGCCAGTGTCAAAACGCTATGTAGCTGACCTTAATAGAAAAACGGCCATAGCGAAGTGTACGTCAGGCGATAAACGGGCCGGATAGCGGACAATACGACTCAGCGGTGGTTCGCCGAGCGATAGCCACGTTGGCTATATGTGTCCCTCGTTATTAGAGGAACAAGACGACAGTGTATCGAGAAGATATTTTACGCACGCACGCACAGTCGGGATAATGGACGCACCAGTAGGGATTCTTCCTCGAAAGGGGGTGGCGCTGTTTTAGAAGAACGCTAAGATTATTATGGTATATTCCTTTGACCGTTGTTGCTGATACTGCTGCTGCTGCTGCTGTTGTTGTCATTCGTGCGTTGCTATTGTCAGCTCGTGGTATATTGTTGCCGATTGACTGACTGAGATACACGTAATCTCTACATTTACTTGTCGACACTGTATCGTGATATTTCAGTTATACATTCGATGAAGGAGACAATCTGCTCAATAAGAAGGTCGATAAACGATGATATCAGCGGACACGCAAGGCAAAATGTTGCACATATAGATTACGTCTGTCGTCGTCGTCTGTACAGGTGCTTCATCGATCTCATAAACAGTCGATTGCGCGCGCTTATTGTTGTTGTTGTTGTTGTTGTATGTTCTTATTCTGTATTTCACCACACATCATCATCGTTCAGTCAATTAATGAGCAATATATATATATACACCTTTTCGAGGTGAATCGGTGAATTTCGAGGTGAAATCATCTAGCTGACCACGAGCGTACACGTTCATACGGCTGAAACATGCATATCGCCGATCTTCGCAAATCGACGTAACTCAGTCCGATGAAACTTATCATTATATCTGTTTGAACGAACTGTAATCGGTAAACGCTGCAAGCGTCATGAATGATGACGGTGAAGACAAAGGTTTTTATTGCTTTTTTCAAGGAAGTTTTTACTATGCTGAGATTCTCTTACATGTCCTCACCGGGTTGCGGGGCTCGAACCTGCGACCCCCGACTTTTTCCAGCCAGAGACCCAGATCCCCCCCCTCCCCCGAGCTGAACACCTTTTATTCCTATTACGTTTCGGATCAATACTACCGGAAAAGCGACGAGGCCGCTGATTTATCTGATTCCTGATTAATGTCCCATGTAAGGGAATGTCTTATCCGGAATCTTATCTGCTATTCTGTGAACCAGCAACATTACAACGCTATCAACGCTATCAGGAAAGTCTCCAACATGAGGCGAATGTTAAACCCACCAGTTGAGGCTTGTGCCGGTCCTTCGTTGAAGGTCCCAAACACCCTCTTTTGTTCACTTGTCGCCGCTGCCGTTGCTCCGTTACTATTCTTATTAATACCTTTCAGGTGTCGGTAGAAAGTAGCTTAATTGCCCACGATTCTCTGGTCTTTACGAGATTATTATAGGGACGACCGTGGGCCGTTTCCTGATGTTGTCGTTATGACTGTCTCGTTCCTCCCCTTGTCACCTGTTGCAATAATTAGACAGAAAGCCACACCACAATATTATAACAACAGAACACAATATCTTTATCCATCTCCTAGTATATATTCTATATATATATATACATCCATACAAAGGAGACGCTCCATCCATTAACTAGCTCTTCCTGTCTCGGAAATAGGCGAAACGCGAAGGGCTCGCACACGCGCGACACTTAACGCGTCAGTGTGACACAGGGAAGTCTCAGGAAAGCCGAAAAGGATGGCAGTCGCATGTCTATTATATATATATATATATATATATATATATATATATATATATATATATATATATACCGTATATCATATATCCCTATAATAGATTAATAATAGACGACAACGAAGAAAGTCATGTGCAAATGATAGCCGGCAAGCGCGTGGGGTGCGCCCCCACCGCGACTCCATGTTGTCGTTGCGCTTCTCCTGCCATTTTTGCTCAAGTCATTATCCCTTCTTCGTTGTATATATATATATATATATATATATATATAGATATTATACATATGGACGTAGTAATCGTGATCGTGGTCGTCGGGGTCTATTTACAAAGATGGCTGTCCCCCCGTCAGTCTCCCTGGCTTTCCATTGGCGACCGAGCGGTCGACTCGAACCACCCCATCCCCTCCGTGGCTTTGTCTCTGTCTCTGTGCACCTACGACGACGACGACAATGATGATGATGATGACGACGATGATGATGAAGGTGAAAATATAATGAGAGAAAGTGAAAGTTTAAAACAATGTCTACGTGTCGACTAGAATCGCTGCCTGTTCCCCGTGTGTGTTTCTCTGCTACCGCTGTGACAGCCGGCGAAGGCTCAGCCATTGTTACGTGTGGTCGTATGTGTGACTGTTGTGACGAATACTGCGGCTGTTGCTGTAGTGTCATCGGCGACAACAGCTGCCGCCGCTCGCATTAGCTGCTCACAGTGTCTCAGTAATACAGCGCGCGCACAACACAGAGGCAGGCCGACACAGTGGACGAGACGAAAGCAGGCAGGCGAGCAAGCAAGATCGCACGAGTATGGCTCTGATTGGTGGGACAACGGACCTCATGCTAGTTCACATATGGCGGCGGAGGCGCGGAGGAGCGGTATCGACGAGAAGATGGACAAAGACGAACATAAACAAACGCAAGCGAAGATGAGATGAATCAGAAGAATCAGACTTTTAGTGCAGCAGAGCTGGCCGCTGAAGAGCTGCTGGGGCGTCTGCCGCGCCTCGTGCGACTGGGATGACTCTGTATATCACTGCTGTCTGTTACCAGAAGTGGCTTGAGCATAATCTTTGTCGTAGTCGCCCTTGTTGCTGCTCCCGCTGTTGCCGTAGTTGGAGTAGCAGGGGTGCAGGTACAGCAGCTGCTGACGCCAGTGATGGTGGTACTGCTGCTGCTGCTGCCGGTGACGTGTCCTGAGATACGCTGATCTGGCTACTGAACAGCGCTGCTTCTACGCTGACAATGGCTGGCTGACACGGTGCTGGACTTGTTGGCTTGACGCTGCTGCGCAATGATGCTGTTGCTGCTACTGCTGTTGTTGCTGTTGCTGCTGCTGCTGATCATGGTGACCACGATTGTACTGATGATGGTGTTTGTGCAAACGGAACGCTGCCGTGAAGCTCCGCAATGAGAACGGCGGGCGCGTGCGTTGAAACCCGGTACGAATCTTGCGAGACACAAGCCGACCGTCGTAGCCGCCACCACCACCTTGTAGCTATGTGTGAGGAATCCGCTGATATTTCTCTGCTGACAATAATACCTCACCCGTTCCTCACTGTCGTCATTCTTCGTTCATCGTCAACCCTCAGCCCTCACTGGTCGACAAGCTCCACTCCATCTAGACTCACTCTTCTGGCGTTGTCGCTGCCGCTGTTACCTGCACAGACGGACCGACCCAGGCATACATTGGCAGATTTTGTCAACGGGATGTCGACGATGACAACGATGAAAAAGAAAGAGCTGACGAGAAACTGAAGAAGAAGAAGACGAAGACGGTGCCATTCGAGAACGAGTCGCCGCCAGACGCCAACAGATTCAGTCGCTGCTACCACTTTGACTATTGCTGTCATGACAGCTATTCAGCAGCAGCAGCAGCAGCGGCGCCAGCGGGCGGCTACCGAGCTCCACGTCAAAAGTAGCACTTCTACAAGCACTGACACTAGCTGCAGCAGGCGCAGCGATAGCAGGTCGTTTTGCCAGCACGTCCGCCGTAGATTGAGCCACTCGTAACTGGGGTTGGCTGGTTGGTTGCGCTGGCTGCCGGCTTGCAGCATAGCGAGACACAAGCGTTCGTGTCCATTGGACGAACCGCCTGCGCCGTCGTTCCCCTGACGTAGCTTGCTGATGGAGCTGGAGCTGTGCGACTGCCTTCAGATCGGCTCCTTCAGCGCTCGTCGTGTACGCTTTGCAGCGTTACATCTTCTGCTCACGGTGCGAGCGTGTTCTGGTTTCGCTTTTCTGGCGGATTGCGACGACGATCGCAGCAAGGGACGGACGCGCCGCGGACGGTGAGAGCGAACCGTAACACAGCTGTGGGGCTGTTGAGGCGGCAGCGGCGCCGGCTAAAGCTATGATTTGGCGTATCATGATGGCAAGATCATCATGGTCTCGTCGATGCAGGAGGAGACGGCGAAGGCAAGGAGAATACGCCGGAGTTCGGCTCCGCACACGGCCACTGTCAGCTTTGCCGCAGCCAGCTGTTGCGCGCTTCTCTGGCGGCGCGATCTCGCGTCATCTTTGCTGTTAACAGCAACAACAACAGCAACAGCAACAACAGCAACAGCAATCTGCTCCTGCCAATACTGCTGTTGTAGCCTCGATTCTGGGAACTCGGGCGGCGGCGGCGGCGGTCGGCACTACATTCATCCGTTGTCTTCATGACGACGACAAGAACGACGACACCAGGTTCGGCCACTGGTGTGGATTCTGCTGCCGTTGTTATTATTCTCGTTGCAGGGACGTTGGGAGGCGCGGCGGCGGCGGCGGAGGAGGCAAAACTCTCGAAAAATGTCGATTTCCACCGGAAAGTAGTCGTAGCGTGGCATTTAAGCTTTAGCCCGGCCAGCTGCGCCCACAATACTAGTAAACAATAATAGTAACACTAGCAAAGACAGTCCGAGAAGCACGACGGGATGACACACGAATTTGAGCTGGATACGATGATAGTGTGATGGTAGCAGCGGTGGCAGCCAACAGTATCGACGAAGGAGGGATGAGACATGATGGTGTCCGAGCTACGCAATGGTGTATGTCCAATTTCACTTGCTGTTTCTGCATTCCCACCATTGAAATGTACGCGGTAAATGAAAGTGATTATTTAGGCAGCGCGGACAGTTGACAATGTCTCTATCCTGCCCTTCGTATATTTCTCTAAGACGTCTAATGCTAATAATAACGATGATAACAATAATAATAATAGTAATGATGAGACGAACAATGAGAACATACTTGACCAAAACTTTTTGTCTATTTGTGTTCCACTGTGAGCTGGCCAAACACGATATGCGTGCCCTGCGTGCACGACGTCTTTCCATGGAACGATTAGGGTCTACTTGCGGGCTAGATTGAGGTTGAATTATTGAATGTTCATGTTTGTCTCGTAGCGATGCGCATCTGCATGCCATTTCATTAATACGCGATAGTTGCGTTTGTCGTGTACTCTCACCGTCCATGACAAAGACACGTGTGTACAACTCAAATCAATGACGCACTCACTGTGCACCTACCATCCGTAAGACGATGTACACTATTTAGATATTTATTGTTTGCCTATATATTATGTTTGCTCAGCCCGTATGCTTAGCAGCTGCCGCAAGTATAAATTATAATAATTCAATAATTAGCCAAGCCATACAAGTAGACGATTACCGTCGACCAAGCAAGCGTCGACCGAGCCGAACAAACAAATGACCTGTGTTCGCTCTCCCCGTTGTCCAAGTGATTATGTAGTCCGGCGGCTTCGTGTTCAAAAGGAAGTTCGCCGCCGCGGCCGCCGCCGGCACCGCCGCATCACATTCGCACACGCATACGCGAAAGCACACACATTCATATATACACAGTCGCGGGGAGGTCGGTTGTCGTACAGTGTCAGAGAGAGAGAATTGCGGTTGGCGTGACGGCTTCTGACATCGCCCCATATGCGGACGGCGGCAGAGGCACATAGTAATATTGAGAGGCGGATAGCTCTGCCCTATTGGCAGCCAATGATGACAGTGACAGTTGAAGACAAACACTATGTCATTAGGTCTATCGTTGGTGTCGTCTTGGGAACGCCGCCGTTCGGGGGAGCGATCCTCGCTAGGAGGAACGTCGCTCCAGAACACACGAAGCCAAGAGCCGCCCGTTCGTGCTGCTGCTGCTGCTGCTGTCGCCGCTACCAGTATCAGCGTACGTGTGTTTTATGTGTGGTAGCACCAGCGCCAGCATCAGCCGCTCGGTAGAGCGGTTGCAGTTCGCGACGTCTGGAAGACTCTGACCTACCGGCAACGAACGAACGAACCAATAAGCCAATGAAACAAGCCGGACACCACAACCGGCATTGGCAATGCACCGTTGTTCGGACTCGCCGCGGTGCTTCTTCTCGATGGCGGCGACGGAGAAGGAACGAACGGCCTAGGAAAGATGTGGGGCCGCCGGTAGGGACACCGCGCTAGGTGCAGCAGCAGCAGCAGCATTAACGGCGGCGGCTTGGCAGCCGCCGATCGACAGATGTTTCGAATCACGACATGCCACCAGTGGCCCGTTGGTTGCAATACTACTGCGGCTGCTGTCTCCCGCTGGTGCCGCTAACGTGATGAGGTTGATGGGGCCGCTGATGAGGACGCTGATACGTTTGAGATTGAGCCCAATGATGGACAACAGTGTAGTAAGCAACGAGTCGAAGTGACAAGATTGCTTACATTCATCGGAACGACGTGTCTCCGTTGTCAGAGGAACTTCTACGTACCGAGTCGTTTAGCAAACAAATGACAAGCGACGATTGCCAACAGGTAACTCAAAATGATGGGAAACTGTGTTGTAATGTTGGCGCGTTTGTCTTCGTTCGTTGGTTGCGCTAATTCTCCCATCGGAGAAACGCTTAGCAGGGCTTAACACTCGAGCGCATAGGTCGGCATTCGTCGACGATACGTAATTGTTAACATTGAATCCGTGTCCGACCGCTGCTATAGCCAGTGAGCTTCGGGATCAATGCGTTCAACTGCAGGCGTACACTTCGCTCACAATCTTCGAAATGCACTGTATCGACATGTCAGCATTGTATTGTATTTCTTATTTTCTGTCCAACTGCCACCAACCAACCAACCAACCAACCAACGATCGTCTCTGGGGAAGGTTGTTATCGATAGAATCAATCAAATATCAGCTCGTGATAAACAATGAGAAGGTTGCCCACGGCGCATTCATCTGGGAGAAATCCATCAGAAACTATTCACGGTGACTTGGACAGCCTAGCATAGAGCAGATGTACGATGGGGCTTCGTCTGACGATTGATTTCAGCGATGGCTCCTCGTCCGTTGGCCGTTGTCGTCGAGAGCACACATACGGATGTGCGAAACTGCTATGAAGGGGATTTCTCGCCGCCGCCGCCGCCGCCACAACAATCGCTTGTTGTTCGCACGAGCATCGTTGGCACAGGCAAAAGAAATAAGGTCTCAATGGTGTCCGCTCACGGCAGGGCCAAGAATCAACTGTTTGCACGACATCTGTTAGCCCATTTGCGGCATAGCAGCAGCTCGTCCGTCAGATAACGAAAAGCAATGCGATTGACGATTAGTACACAAAAGTGGCGATCGATCGCCAACCGTAGCTAATACGAAGCTGGTATATTGACAGCAAAGATGAGTTACTGTCCATGATATCGGCTATAGGATAGAGACAAATAACAGCTGCTAAATAACAGTGTTTTGTCTCTTGCTATACGCCTAGTGAAATCATAGTTGATTTTATTTTTTTTGGTTTTTATCTATACAGCGAGATCCGAGGCTCAGTAGCCGATCTCCCAATTACCGCTCTGGCCATCCCGCCGAAGGCCTACTCACTGCAGTTAGCTTCTGTATTGGCCGCGTCTGTCCGCCGTTTACTCATCGAAATTAGCATTCTACCGCCAGCATTAGAACTACAGCTTGTGCAATCAATAATCAGTGAGATTCTAATCTACGTAACGTAATACGGTGTTGCAGGGATGGCGTCGCGTGAAGTATACTTATATGGTTGACATCAACGTTCAACAAGTGACACCGGAGTATTTACAGAGAACGCAGGCTACTTAACGCGTTAAGTGACGCTGATTGTATTCGATGAATCAACACAGGTCGTTGTGCCATCCGTGAATTGCTCAATAAACGATTCGGTTTGAGTTGTGCTCCGCTGTTACCGCGTGACTTGACTTGTGTCGTCAGCGCGTACATCAATCTGACCTAGTCATCCATGAGCTTAGAAACGTTTGCCATGCTAATTATATATTTTCCCATTATATGAATTTAATCCTAATTGTCTGCATCTCACCTCCAACTTTCCCGAGAGATAAGCATCGGACCATCGAGCGGTATCGGAGCGAGCACAGAACGCGGCGTTTCACATCGACGCCGGCCAGGCAAAGGCTGCCTCAAGCCACGAACCATTATACAAGTGGCTCGAGCTCGGCGTGGTTAGTATTACGACGAGTTTCCACCACAAATGTCAGAGACCACAGGAGCGATCCGGCCTTTCTGAGCGGCCACGCGGCAAAGTTAGGGTCAACTGTAACCTACGAACATGCCTCTGTGTGGCCGTGTGCTCCATGTGCGCTTCATGTGTGCTTGACCCACAGGATAACAAAGAGCAAATAAAATCTCAAACGCGCAGCGCAGCCGCCCATGCCGAGACGCAGATGATGAACGGCCACGCTACTTTTTCGAACATAGCTAAAACAAGTGGTGATACCTGAGCTGAGGCGGTAGGGTATATAATAGTAACTCGTATGTGCGCTTTTCGCGTTACAGTACAAGATCGCAGGTAGTGGACGCCGCCGCCGCGGCGGACATCGGCCAGCAAATGGGACACAAACGCTTCTGCTACAGATTCGCCGATCCAAAATCGTCGCCGCACGGCAGTGCCGACAAACCAGTTAGCCATCGTACCATCGTCTCGTCCACACGCTCCTTGTTCTCAGTGTCTGCTGGCTGGCATACGGTGGCTTGGATTTGGGTCTCGGCCGGGTCTGAAAGCGAGAGGGAGAGAGAGAGCGCGAAATCTGCTCAGAAAGCTCGCAAAACGCAAACCGCGCATTTTCTTCCATGGTCCGCATGTCGGTCTGTATCTGTCTCTCGCTTTGTCCACCGATCTGCCGCTCATTTCGTTGGCTGACACCGCGCGTCGCGTAGTCGATTACCACGACCATGTGCTGACCCGTCGACTCACGCCGGTGTTAAAATCCATTTTATGTGGGGCTACCCCCAAGCAAGCGTTCATTATCCCTTCACAATAGGACAGGATCTGCGCAGACGACGCCCGGTACAAACGCCGCAAGGCACGCTGGCGCCGTCCGTTCGTTCGCCCGCAGCAGCAACAGCAGCAGCAGCAGAAGCTGTGGTTCGACTTCACTTAACAAAGCAACGAAATGCTCCCATAGCATGTCCTTTGTTGTTTGCTGGTAATAATGCCCGGTTTTATTAGGTCTACTAAAACCCTCGAATGGAACACACTCGCTAGCGAATGATGATGCTCGGTTGATGAGGCGCAGAAATCTGGCATCGCGCACCGTGACGTTTGGCGGGAGTATCGCACCGTGTATGGGATGTCCAGCCAGATGATGACACTGGCTTTGGCGGTTTCTGCCTTGGCCGTTCCTGTATATGGTGGTGGGGTAGGCAGTCAAATGGGAAGAGACACAGCAGGGAAAATACTAATAGTAAAGAAGAAATTCGAAGCGAGCTTGTCGGTCTAGGTGATAATGAGGTGGCTGATTAATTGGTATTGGCGATCTGTACAAATCTGCTTGTATCAAATAAATAGCTGATTAATGGATCAGGCAGATGTACAGTTCCCTGGCAAATACCCTGAAAGTCGTGACGACGGTCATGCATTTTATCTTAAACGTTTCAAAACCAAAAAATCGCAACAAAGCCGCCTTATAGCTAAACTTCGTAAGATGATCGAATATTCTTAACCACAGAATGTTTACTAACACAATATTATCGCTAATTCATCACGTGTAATTAATCGCATCTAATGATCGCTCATATGAACGCTTTTACACTAGCATTCGCTAACATTGTCAAATTGCTACAAACATCTATAGATGTCATTCGTCCTCTTACCTCGAAGCCCGCGATATAAATACCTCGGATCATCCAAATCTAAATCCCTCTCAACAATAACAGCACTTCAATATATATATACCTTCATTACAAACACCATTTGAGTCATATTGTTTCATTGAAACGCTTCCCTGTTCTGTGTCGGGCCTGCCTATCAGCGTCTTAACATTTCTCGCCCCGAAGCGTCGACAATAACCCTTCTGCATTGGCAGGTTGTTTCCACAATCGTTCCCTACGGCAGTTGTAGCTTCGTTCCATCCCATCCAATGTTTCAATCTTTCTCTAGTTCTCTCTCATAGACGATCTTTATGCATCGTCCTACTGGGCTGTTCGTCTCGATCAATAATACACACACACACAGACACACAGACACAATAGCTGTCGTTGGTCACAGTTGCCGATTTCTCGTCTGATCCTTTTGGTTTGACGATGCCTCTCTCTCTCGCAGTTTTGAATGTTTCTCTTCGATTGCTCAATCTTGCTGCTTCTTTATGTGAAACTGGGGCTGGCCATACCGCTGCGCTGAATTCGCTGATTTGCTCTGCTATATATATAACTATATATATATATATATATATATATATATATCGATGGATGGGTTGTATCGTTTGGCTGGCGCGCTCTCATCATTTTAGAACGTGAACATCCAATTTATCCATTCATATATTTCCCTGTATTCTCCAATACTAATTAGTCCACCGTCATTTGTATCCCATCTCAATTCACTACATAGCTACCGGCATCCCGCAGATCTTGGTATAGCTTCCTCTTCCTTCGTTATGTAGATCGATAATAGAGATAGCATATATCCCGCCTTCACACCATCCTCCCAGATGGGTAGAGCCAGCGCTCGAGTAGAACTGTTAGCTAGCATTAGCAGTAGTTATTACGGGGAAGAGTCAGCTGGGAATCGGCTCAAGAAACAAGTAGTTATATAGATCCTCCCGAGGTCCGCCATGGCCGCTGAGGGTCAGATATGAACAAAAACCAGTTATATATAGATGATATGACGCTGTGACTGCTACCGTAGATGATACGTGTGCGTGGGGGGTATTCTTTTTTTTTGTCTTTGCCCTGTCGCATGGATCCGTCTCCTTATACTTGTCTCACCAACAAATGTGTTTTCACCCCTTGGTGTCGTCGGGTGTTGCTGCTATTGTTGCTCACTAGTGATTGTTGCTGTTGTCGTCGTCGTCGTCATCGTCGTCTGCATGGACGGCAGGATAGGTTCGCGGTTTCTTGCTATGACAACAACAACAAGTATTGCAACTGCTACCAGCTCAGCAACAGCCACTTTTGCCTGTGTTCAGCAACGAGCGAGCGGTGGCTACCGCCGCAGCTGCAGAGGCGGCTGCCCATTATATTGCCATGGGTGAGGGTGCAGAGATGAATAGAGGGAGCGGTCGGCCAGGGAACAGGGATTTCGCGGTTCTACCGGTGCCCCGTTCCGACTCAGTGAATGGAATAGCAATCGGCCGCGCAAGCAGCCCCCGCCAGCAGCGGCGGCGACGGCGGCGGTGCCGCCGATGACGGCACCCGCTCATGTTCCAGCAGCGAGCCGAGGAGCAAGACCAAACAACAACGAAAATAGCGAAGACCAAGTCTTCACTCTTCGCCCACAGCCGCAGCTATCACCGCCGCCGCCGCCGCCACCACCATCAAGAGCAGCTGCAGCAGCGACATCACAACAGAGCTACAACCGGCGGAACTTTCTGCTGAACTTTCATCCTTGGTTACCTGTATTCTTCCGGCCACCCGAGCGGTTCAGCGCCCTGATCCATGATATGATGGTGCTGATTGTGACGGCGATGGTTTCTCTCGGAGAGCTGCCGCATATAATAGCTATAAAGGTAGTCGTTGTTGTAGTGGTAATAATGACAGTATTTGTCGTGGCAGGTTCTTTTTCTACTAATACTAATCATATCCCATAAGCCATCTAGTGAAGTGAAAGCAGGAGATGATGCATTGATGAAGCTTTGAGCGGGCTTGATATCTTGCTAAGGCGGAAGAGCTCGCCGGGCCGTGGGAAGGGGTGACGTCAGCTAAAAACATATTCCTTGTACGTCTGTCGCTAATTTCATGTGTTGTCCATTTTGGTTGATATTAACACGAAAAATACGCGCGGCCGTACGAATTCGCTACCGTTCCCGTGTGCAGCCATTTATGCAGATTCGTGGCCTGCAGCGAGCGTGATGGCCGCTACACCAATCGATTATGCCAGCAGGTGGATGTGGTCTAATGAAGACAGGGCACAATCTGGCAGCACCCTCCGACGCGCAAGGATTGCTTGGCCTGTTTCAGGAGCACAGCGGACTGGTATCCCACTGTCGGTCCTCTTATACAATATCGTACAACTAGGTTGTGTGATGAAGGCCATTACGGAGCCTTCATTGTGTGCCATGTTGGTTATGCGTAACCATCTGCTGGCTTGGCAGTGACCTATTGCGTTTATCAAGTATATTATTATTATTATGTGTTCCTGATATGATCTTGATATCATACCAACCATATCAACCTAGGAAGCAGAAAGTATATATCTGTATAGAGTTTCTATTTTCTAGCGACGTGCAATATGTACCTTCACGGACTTCGAAATGTATGTGCAACTCTCGATTATACTAGCCTACGATATATGCATAATGGACATTATTACAGATCACAATCGGTGTCATTTACGAATCGTCCGCCGTAATATCGCGTACCACGTTAACTTGAGGAGAAAAAGCCTCCTTTGACAACCGAAAGCAACCTCTGAAGACGTCCAGTCTAGAAGATCCGTACCAACGTCAATCCACCACATGACGAACGAGACAGTCAGTATTGCGATATTCGAAACGGGTGATCTTCCAGCTCCCCGCACCACATGCGATGTTCCTTCCACGCGAATTGGGCATAACGATGTTGGCACAATTCTTATCTAGTTTCAGTCACTGGCTAATACATCCTTCATATTATAGACTAATGTTAGTCAAACAAAAGATGTCAAATCTTGCGCAAAGCAAACTCCTTCCGCCAGCGACTTCAAGTCGTCGGCCAGTCGGAGCAGAGATACATCTATTTTAATGAACGGAAACATGCTATTCTTACAAATCAGTTGCCCGACTAAGTTCGACCCGCTAACGCAACGTTCAACGCAAGAACTGGAAATGCGAAAAAAAATAGAAAAAAACACGCGCGACTTTAATATTTGACATTCACTACAAGAATGATATGTAACGGCTTCAATGATTGAGTGTTATTGTGTCGCTTTATAACGGTCTGTTGATATCATATTTGATCTCTCTTCGATGGCCTTCGATCGAAGCGTACATCGGAAAACATTGGCAGCATTTTTACGTGCACACATCACTCTGTGCGCAAGTTACGCGTAATCTACCTCGAGTTTCCGTCACAATATATATATATATATATATATGTTTGTGTGCGCGTTCATCAATTCGACAACCAGCTGTACGAGCGAGTTCTCAAACGTGGTCGTTGATCGCTAGCCGGGTAATCGCTCGAAGGAGCGTAACATTCGGCGGTAAAATGAGCCTCCGCCGCGCTGTTGGCTTGATGTCGGCCGTGTTGCCAACTGTCATGCTGGCCAAATCGCTATCCAGAAAAAGGAACATAGAAATTCAATCAAACCGACATGTTCCCGATTTCGAGCCATTTTTATTATATATATGTGTATATATATATATATATATATATATATATATACATATATATATATATATATATATATAATGTATATATTTGCCATTTATTTTATAAATACATACGTAAGACTTGCCATTACCGCCACCACCACATTATAAGCTCGATGGAATTTATGTAGATTTACACACATTATAATATCTATATTCATCCCTTCTAGGTGCGCCGTTTTCGTACTCAACAAATGCGAGAGCAGCTTGTCGGTCAATCAGTTGACGTGTGTGTGTCCATTTTCGCTGTTATCTATGCCTCTGTGGGGTAGTCGTTGACTGTGCGCCGTAAGCATAAGGGGGTCACATGTACGTGCTATTTCTAAAATGCGCATTGCATGTACACATCACTTTCACTCGCAAAAATGATGCCGATTGTTAAAGTGTGACTGAGCAACATAGCCAGCGTCTAATCCATCAATTCATCCATCTAGAGAGACAGTGAGAAAGAGTTCGAGTGTACGAAACGGTGCCATGTATGAACATCAAGCCGAGACAGATCGTCTATATAGATAATGTAGATGCACTAAAAGGTAGCGTAGTGTCAATCAATGACGCCGGCCTTTTTTGATTTTCACGAATTTATGAAACCCACGCATACACACAACTCCGCCGTAAACTGTGCGACTGTTCCCCTCCAAAGAAGCATACTGACACAGCTCAACTATCCTGGTTTGTCCCGTCACCATGTTGTCGCATGGTGCAATAAGAATTGCCTGAATACAAACCAACTACTCCCTACTGTGCTTACATTAGTCTCAGCATCCCTAAGATCTCGCGTCAATCTCCCAATGGGCGTCTCAGCTTCAATGAAAGATGTCACTCACAAGTGGCTTCACTTCGTATCCATCCAGCGCGTGCCAACAGTATCCCTCATATGTCCCTACCGTGTACTGCAGCACAATTGATCGTCGTCGCTTTCAGCAACTGGGATGCACTTTCAGTTGCGCTGCAGTGCATCTGCGACCGTGCTTGTGAACTCGTCAAAAACGACTACGGCCAAACCAGAGAAGTAGTCAGTCGTAAAAGCAGCTCAATACAGCCTCGTTGTGTTATCACTTGCTCGCCTTCCCGGATCTATCATTTATATATATATATATATATATATATAACGTACCGCACTTGTTGGTACCGCACGACGATTACGGGATCACCGGATGGCAGCAGCAACCGGCCGACAACGCCACAGCAAGCCAAACGTCCTTGTCTACTCGTCCTGGACTGCATTAGCCTTGAACTGAAACCGAACTGACAAGAGCAATAAAAATTGCTGCGTCCTGGACCACGACGATGACGACAGGGGCGAATCAATCGAATGAAAATCCCGGACGAACTAACAAACGATTTGATAGCAGCGCGCACCGGCCAGGCAACGTCCAGGTAGCGACAGTAGCGGTAGTCACTAGCACCCGCTCGTCGTCACGTTACCGGTGAAGGCTTAGCGCCCTCTTGGCTTGTTATCTTATCCACTCTGTGCTTTGTTTGCTGTTCGCTGCGGTTTCAGTTGCTATATCTTTCTCTGAACCCGACATCGGGCAGCTATCGACGAGAATCGGCGTGCGAGAAAGCCTTCACGCGGCTGTAGGCCATCCTGTTGCTTGGTTCGACTATCCGTCGGGCTGTTTGATGCACTGACTGAGTGACTGACTGTTGCCTGGAAATGCGTGTGTTTGTGTGTGTGTGTGTGGCAACTACTATTACGGTGTACGGTGAATACTCGCAAGGCATAAGATTGGTATTATTATGATTATGATTCTTGTGGTACTCACCACCCCCCTGGCCCAGTTGTCAAGTGTCGCCCTGATAGCTCACGAATATCGTTTGGCCGTCGCCCGATCGACGGTTTGTCGTTTCGCCGAAGCGGCGACAGCTACACGCTGCTGGTATCAGCAACAACATTAGGACCAGCCCGTGTATTACTAGAGTGAACTTTTATCTGCCACTGTTACCTGTTGTGTTAATAACAGTGTTAATTAACAGTCACCGAGAAGGCGGCCTAGCGAGAGGACAGGAGTCGGACCGGGAAGACACACATGGGACGAGGTTCCACCGATGGCGTATTGTCGCTTGTTAACTGTATTGTATCGTATAATAATTCAGCAGCAAGTCTCGCCACTTATATCGCTACTTATTATGCAGGGAGAAGAAAATGTAATTTCGCTGTTGACCATGGAAAATGTTCCATAAGAAAAAAATCAGCAAAACAGTGACAAACATGTCACCCAATGTCGCTGTGTGAGAATCCGATGCAGCATCACAAAACCCTCAGTCAGGGAGAGGGAGGCATGGAAGGGAGTAGCTTTGGAAGATGTCCCAATTCAGGGGTCATTTTGAAATTTGCGTACTAACGGCCAAGCCTGAAAAAAATACACATCAGTGTCTGCTACTATTCAACTATTAGAATAGCACGGTAGAACAATCCGATAGTCCAATTTCTTCCGCCTATTCTCGTATTCATGTATCCTAGCTGTAATGAATTTGCTCCTGTATCGTATTGTACCGCATGAGATGACACGAACGTTGCTCAGCCGGATGAACAAAAATTGCTGCGGCTGCGGCCGCCTCCGTGGCGCCGATCGTTTGTTCACACATTTGCCATGCACACCCCGCTAAATACCCAACAATTAACAAGTTAACTAACTAACTAACGCACGCGTACACTGTCCGCCGTATACACTGCCATATGCATATATGACTACACCCATATGGCGGCAGGGACGCATCGATGTATGCTTATACGCTCTCACCGCATCTCTTCAATATACATTTTCTGTCGGTGTTTGCCACAAGTGAGAGTATCCCGCGCCGACTACGGCTGGTTGTCGTCAGTTTTTTCTTGCTATATATGCTCGTCGCATCCATCCGTTTGCTCCTACGGTCGGCCGCCAGTGAACGCTTGCTCGAACGTCAGTCGCTAGCCAGTCATCATCTTGGCTAGAGAGGCGGACGAGATGGGCTGGTTTGGTCGCGTTTACATCGGCTGCACCTCACCACCGTCTGTGCCACCGTGTCACTACGAGGTAACGATGCTATAGCCGGAGTAGAGGCGTCGTGGTGTGCGCATCTCCGTACGTCGGCATCCGTCCACCCGATGCAGTGGTCGACGCTTGCTGATGACGATGAGGCCCCCCGGGCCCCGTGAGCAGCGCTGCGCAGGGGGAAAACGCGCCACTTGAGCCACAATCGAGCAGCTCTGACGAGGTCTGCTCTGCTCCGACACCACCACCACCGGTTTCTGTTGCAGGCTACATCTGCTGGACATACGAGTCGGCTATATTCTACATGGCGGGTATAGCTGCAGCCAGCGACAGCGACAGCAGCATCAGATCCAAAAGAAACAACAGCGGCATCAGCCCATGTCGATGTTCTTCGTGCTTTTGTATCTCTACACGTTCGTCCTTTTCTGTCCGTTCGGCCGGTTCATCTTCTTCTTCTTCTGCCGCCGCCGCCGCCGCCGCTGTCGCTGCAGCCACTCGACAAACGACGGTGAAAACGAAGTGGCAGAGATGTCGGGGTCAGGCTCATTGGGTCTGCTGTCCATCCAACGGGGCCTGGCTACTTCGCGCGGCCGTCTTTCTCTCGCCTGCCTGCGTGTCGCCGTCTGCATCTCGCCATCTTCTATCCAGCGAGGAGAGTCCGACAAGGAATAGCTCGGGCCCCACCGGGCCCGCCGCGGCCCGGTCTCCGCGGCGACTGTCCACCGCTGTACCGATGCGGTTTGTTGCAACGACAGCGCCCTGACGCTTGCAGCGCCCCATGCTGGCGCGTAGCATGCCGCGGCAATCGTCTCGCGTTGATCGCCGGCGGTGCGGTGGGCCGTCTAGCTTCCGACGCGCGCGCTTCGGACGCTAACGGGGTCATCACACATCGCAGTCGGCGCTCGCGGACTCACAAACGTATGGCAGTGGTGGTATTTCCACAACTAGAATACACGCCCCCTAGACAAATGTGGACCAGCGCAATGACGGCTGGGAAGGCGACGCCGGCGACGACAACGATCATCATAATCAGCATCATCATGATGATCTGATCATCATCGACGCAATTCGGGATGGATGCGTTCGGTTGCAGATGAGGGCAGGGGAGAAGGAAGGAATTCTCGGTCACGGGATATCGGTGTCGGTCGAACAGCCGTTGCATCAAGCGCGATGTTACTGCAATGTGTTACGCGGTTCTGGAGCTCCGCTCGCGTACGGACACCCGATGTACGGCAGACTTTCGCTCACGTTCGCATATTCTCGCCGTTTCCCGATGGTGAGAGTATAAAAAATCGAAATGTGGATGGGTAATCCGTCACTGACCCTCAACTCGAAAAGCACACGCCACTCGCGTTGAATAATGCCGATGCCGTGTTGAGGTGAACGTATCAAAAGGCTTCGTGAGGGTCTCGCGAGCTGTATGTTGTGATGGGCTTGACCCAAGCTGGCGTGTCATGCTGTGAATGTCAGAATACGTCGATGGTATGCCATATCGAGCCGCTATCGACAGAGAGAGCGAGAGAGAGAGAGAGAGAGAGAGTAGACATTGCATGGACTGCGATGATCGCACGGCGAGAGCGCTATTGATGTAGATTTCTACACGCATCGACCTCATTTTCCTCCGATCTACAGCTGTCGAGCAGCTGTAGCTTAGTGGACAAAGGTAGTAAAAGTAACAATGGGGGATTTCTCCGGATCAGTCCAGAAACACGTAGATTCGAACGGTCAGAGAGGTCACACGACACCGTCAGAGCAAGGGGTTGGCGCGTTCTTGATTCGACGACGACGTCCCGAAGAATCACCATGAACCTGGCTGTCAATGGCCTACGCACAGAAGCCTAGACACCTGCACAAGTGAAATATGTGCGTGAGACGAAATATATGAGTGCCAGTTCAATCGAAATACAGAAAACAGAGAAATGAATACAGCAAAAACATCCGTAGGATGCGGGCGCTTCGGTAGCAGCGATTTACTTGAGGGGGTCGCGTCTGTCGCGAGGGTCTGCGTCGCGGGGGCTGAGTCGCGATGGGTAAACTTTGATTTTCACGACATCAAATTAATAGAAAGTGGACAATAACGAGCTACGAAGGAAATTGCCACATATCATCTCGTCATATATCATCTTGTAAATATATATTATACTTATACACATACATATCTGTACGTATGAAACGGTGTTGATATGCGAAATCAAAACCTGGATATGTTCCCACTCTCATTGGTCCGGACGCAAATACTACTGGAGCTAATTGCGTACATGAGTTCATAGAATGGAAATTAATTAACAGGTAATTACGCTTACGCCTGTCACATGCCTGATATGCAGCAATATTTTGCCGTTACCACCGTCGGTGACATAGTTAGTAACTGAAGCATTTAACCCGTACCATTAATTTATATATATATATATATATGACTTTGACTGCTTATATTAGATGACGGTACATTATCATCCCATTTCCATTATTTTTTATTTGTTATTCCAACCGCTGACACCTCGGTACACGAATACCAATACCCCGCTAAACGCCTTGCCCGTTCCGTGGTGGCTAATTACGATACGTGTATTATCGTATCTAGGTGCTAATTCAATCGTGCGCCAGACCGATCCAACTAATGTCTTCTACCATATATATATATATATGTATATATATATTATATAATGCTAACTCACTAGCAAATGTGCTCCCACCGATTGCCCGATAACTGAGTATCAGCGTGTTACATTCAAGTAGCCAATGTTGCAATCTTGTCCCGTCATGGCTACCAGGCAAACAGCTCATTTAGAGCTAAATCAGGCCAAACGCTTGAGCCGTCACATCCACCAATAGGGCCACCACTAGAAGAATCCACAATTGATAGCGCGCTATTTGTGCGAAATTCGCCGGCGGTCCTTGAAATTCGCTGAAGGCAAATTCAAGCGTGATCATAATTTTGATTCCTGACATTTAGTCGTAGTAGTAATAGTAGTGGTAGCGGTAGTAGTAATACTTCATAAATGTACGCAAAAGTATTATATTTTATACGCGGGATAAAAATCAACACAGTAGGCTCGATACCCCCAAAAGCTAAATAATAGCACATTTGCGTTCGTTCGTGAGGTTCTCTTCCCTTTGTTCTTGATGGTGGTCGTTTTGCGTCGTGGTCTGTTTTTTTTTTTTTTGTTATTCGTATCCACATGAAATTATTTTCGACAGAATTATAACGTTATCCTTGACCGTTACGGTCGTAGTCGTCAAACGCTTTGCCAGCGCAGTCAGTTCGTGGAGGCTATGGTCAGAGAAATAGCGAAAGCATTTAATATGTTCGTCTGGAACGACCATATATATATATATATATAAATATATATATAGTGTGTGTGTAATGTATAAATTATAGTGGTCGATATTATGTCTTGGTGATAATTCGTGTATCAGCACGGCCTAGTGTTGCATTGACAGATTACGCTGCTGAAATTGTTATTATAGATAATAACAATAGAAATTGGAGTCAATTTCAGCTATCGGTAATCATCATAAAATAAGAAGTTAGACAAAAACATCCTTCTATAATTGCGTTTATTCGTTTACGAGGTCCACACGTGGTGCAATTAAGCTGTGTAGCTGAATAATTAAACAACAAATTTAGCTTGCAGGTTGCATTCTGACAACTTTCTAACTGAAGGCCCTACAAGTGGTACGTTGCTAATTGCATCTGCATCAGTCTGTATTGCCCGCAGAGAAAAATGTCTCTGTTAATGAAACAAATGGCATGATGATACCATTTGTTTCTAGCTTTATAGATATATATCTATAAGTATATCTAGATAAACAATTATTTATACGCACATAACAAATATCTACCCACATGGTTATGCGTTCGCGAAAACCCTCCGCTCCGCCGGTATCCCTCGTACGAGGGAGCCCAAGGCGCTTTCACGGCACAACCTATGAAAGTAGGTCGCCCTGCAGGGGACTCACTTCTGCTCTCCTTTTACCTTCAAGACCTCAGGTGGCTCCGGCCTCCCTCACGTCCAATGTCCTTCAAAGGCTTACCACAGGCTCTTCTGTGACCCCGCTTACAGACACGCAGGGTCCTTCCTTCTGCAGCGCCTTTCCCTCGCTGTACGGAGAGGCAATGCCATCTCATACAGGGGTGACCATGACCACCTCGACCTGATACCATGCCCCCCCTCCCCCCCCCGCGAATAATTGACATAATCTAAAAAATCTAAATTAAAAAAAACTGCACCACTCACTCGACCCTTACGTCTAAATACTCATAGGTCAATAAATGATTTCGTCTCTTCAATTGCTCGGATTCAACAACATTTACCGCCCGGCAGAGTTTCACCTCGTTCCCCATTATATCAATGACTGTGGTTTCCAGTCTCTCGCTGCTCGTAGCAGCCATAAAAATGTCCCTCACCCATCGATTTAAATACTACTAAACAAATAAATAAATAAATTTTCCAGGCTGACCCACAGCCAACAGTTAGCGTCCACGGTACAACTGCTTTCGCATTTAAATGCTACTATTACAACTTCTATTACTACTACTACTACTAGCGTGACGAAACGCTGACCAGCACTTTCTTAGCATCGGTACACTGACCAGTGTTGCCGATGGCGTCCGTCGCATAGCCGAAGAGTGGATTTGCTGCGGTGGACATTGTGGTCCGCTTCGGTGATCGTTGTTCCCGCACCTCCCACACGGGCACGGGAGACCTTCCACGACATTCGTGGTGTATCGATCAAGGTCAGCTCGGTGGGTCGCATCGACATTTAACCATTATATTACGGTGGTGGCGAGCAAACACAGCAGTTCAAAGCGCCTGCGTTCGTCTGAGCTAAAGCCAACTATCGTTTATCCTTCGTTATAACAGCGTTCCAAACAGTTTGATGCCAACGGCCACTACCAATTCCGTGACCCCCTGCTGCCCTCTGCTGTTATTGACAGAGAAAAGAGGTTATCGCAGTTAACGGCTCCAGTCGGCCAGGGGCCATTAATAGCACATAGCACAAACGCAGATTCTGCTAGCTCGTGTAACCCTGTATAATAGTTACCGTGTAGTGTGAAATAGTGTAGGCACTCTCCTCCATCAACCCAGTAAACCCGCAGAACGAAAACGTCTTGAGCAGTGGCTGGCAGAGATGACTGCTAGCGTCGTCGCAGGTTCGTCTGTAGGGAGAATACACCGCGGTCTTTCGTTATACATCCAATGTGGTACAATATAATACAGTTATTTGGTTTATTAATAGAAGTGCAGTTGTTTCATAACGCTCAAAAGTTCTCTCGATAGGGATACCTACATATGCCTCCTCGCTGGACTCGAACCTCCGCCCTTTCTACATCCAGAGACTTAGCCGTTCAAGCCGCCGTTCGGACAATTGATAGCTAAGGAGCGGCTAAAAAAATCACACCCCTCCGCGGAACAGCTCCGCAGATAGTCCAGCCTAAACCTATACCTGACGAAACCTCACAACAGTGTGTTGAGGCAATGATCAATCATCGGCACTTGACAGGTGCGCCCCGCAAGATATGCGTTATTTTTTTTTCTGGTTTCGCGCCGTTCAACGTCGTCTAGTCGTCAACTGTACTGTTCGTCACCGCTGGCGTAGATGATCGTGGGACCTATATCCCTTCAACCTGTACATTAATTCAGTTCGCTTCGCGATGTGAACTCGTTGGGTATCATCTGTGAAATAGGCACACCGCTCGTCTCCTCCAACTTCTGGAAGTACACGTGTGCGTGTGAGATTGAATTCCCCTTTGCATTCTTCATCTCTGGGTTCCGTTCCAGAAACAGCATGGTCCTTTCTCGTTAACGGTGCGAGCTGCCGATGTACGCTGGCGCTGTGGGAACGATAAACCATTACTGTTGATTGATGCCTCAATGTTGATCTCTTTATGTGACGACCACCTTTAGTTGCTATGAAGACCAAGTGAAGACTGCCCGTCTCAGACTGTCCGTGAAGGGCAGGTCGATTCATTTGTGAGCAAATCGAATATCGCTACGATCGCGGCATTGGCGCTAGTTATAACGGAGTTCTCTGTCAGGCGAACAGCGACAATAATACGAATTACCGTACAACGATGATTGTCAAATGCCAGCATGCCGGTCCAATTATCTATTAGTATTATTATCGGCGTTGTACTGGAGCCATTAGCCAAATATGATTTTAATTCGTTGAAACGCTTGCAACTGCCAATACTCCCACTGGAGTTCATTCAACTCGAATAGGCGATAAAGTGCAAACGTTCCCCCAGCGCCAAGACCTAACCTAAATATAGGATCTCGGACAATTGCAAATGCCACGGAATGTCGATGCCCATTGATACATGCTGTTCTCTCATGGGAGAGAGGCGGCTTGAGATTTACTGGGCTTTTGATTATATTAGGCTGTCTCCTTCAAACTGTCGCGCCTTTCGAATGGCGCACAATCCGAACTACGCGATACAATGCGTTAATTTTTGGAGTGGGCACGCGGCAGGAACGTGGCTTCCTTTCGAACACTAAGTGGTTTCGATACGATCAGAAAGATGGACACTGCAGCAGAAAGTTCAAATTCCCCCAAAAGTCAACGGGAAAACATCAAGTTTTTGTTTCTCCAAAAACACCCTCCAGCTGAAATCCATCGACAATTAGTGAACGCGTACGGCAGGTCTGCCTTATGCCTGCGAACGGTGCAAAGTTGGTGCAAGCGATTTAACAGTGGAGATATGGACACCGATGACCACCGAGGCGGGGACCACAAATCAGGTGCAACGAGGGACGAACGGATTGACAGAATCAAGGCAGCTTTTGAGCAAACTAGAGCTTGGTCCATAAGGTCTTTGTCGGCTGAAACTGGGATTCCTCGGGTGACATGTCATAAAATTGTCACCAATGTACTGAAGATGAAGAAAATCAATGCAAAATGGGTTCCCCATATACTGAGTGCTGAGCAGATGAAAATGCGTGTGGAGTGTTCGACACACGCACGAATTTGAAGACTTATACGCCCTAACTCATACCAAAATATCTTTATTCTAACTCATTTAGTTCAAAAGTTATTGGCATTTAAAGATGCGACAGTTTGAAGGGGACAGCCTAATATTTTTGGTGGTTGCGTGCGAACAACATGAGCATACAAAGAGATCAAGGTATTACAAGTTTGTATTGACGCTGCGAGCCTAGAGGAAGCTCGTCAATCCATTTCATGTTGTGGTCGTCTGGGACGAATTATTCGTATATATAATTAGGAGGTGCACAAGGCCACATCAGATTAGAAGAAAAAAACTAAATACATTCGGGGATCTTACTACCTTCATATTTATTATATATATATATATATATCCCAATATACAATGTCGAAGTGTAAAATTCACTTGCTCCTGAAATATATCTCTGTATAATAGAATCACACATGACTTAACTGGCCGAGCCTCATGGCTACATGTGGCTGGGATGGCACGTTTTTTTTCCTCTGATTTCACACATGGGTCATTAGTTGCTGATGTTCAGCATTTTCTTCATAATTTTCTTAGACATCTGTTTTCTATATGACGCGACAGTGGTACAAAAAAAAAAGAAAATCCCCAACGCTTCTTCTTGTCATCAGGAGTCAGCGCATGCTCTTTGATTTTTTAAGTACCATGTGTGTTTCTGTGCTTACAGCAAGCAAATGAGAAATCTCCTCTCCCCCAAGCCCCTGTGTGTCAGCCTGCTATCACAGCGTCACCATCATGGTCACTCGGTCATTTAGATTTGCCTTAAGCTATAGGACCTGGTGGGCTTGCGCGCAGTGGCTGTCGGCGTAATCAAATCAAGTCCCCGCTTCTAAAAGCCGTTTTCTGAGATCCTCTGATGCACGGCTAGCCAGCGGTCATTCTTCGAGCGTCCGACCGCCTGAATCCCCCTGATCCTGCTCGCATTGCCAGCTATGCTGTCGAGTCAAAGCTCGGACCGCCGGCCGCTGCGCAGAGCACGCAGATGCGACGATGGCAGAAGGGTTCCCCCGTTGCGGCCCACAGACACCACCACGACGGCTAACGTTGTGTGCAGCGTGTGCATGTCTGCAATAGCAGCAGCAGCAGCAGCATTCGGCGCCTGACCAACCAACGAACGGCTGGCTACCCCCCTCCCGACAACGAGTCAGGGGTCACAAGACCAAAGTGAAGATCGTCCTCGCTCCATCGCCGCGGTTTCTATCGCATAGTATCAGCAATCGTATAGTAATGGAAGTGCCGTCGGTGGTATTAGGGGTCATCCAAGAATAAACAATAATAATGGTAATAATAAAAAAACATAATATATGAACAGCAGCAGCATCAGCCCACTGCTGCCGAGGCTGGCTCTGCCGCCCGAGCCGTTGCAGCTGAAACAAGTGAAACCAGCACCGACCACCACCACTCTTCCCGAGACCGACCCCCCCGCCACGACGGAGGTTTGGTTACTCTGTTGCGCAATGAAGGCTGTACAAGCCGGCCGCTGGAGTCATTGCAGTTGCTAGTTGTAGTTTTAGCTAGGTAGCCGCAGCGGCAGTTATCGTATAGTACCTGCTCCTACACTTGTATGTCAGTGAGGATCGAGTCGTCTGCGGATGGGGATGAGGCACCGTTTTGACTCCGTGTCGACGCCACCCCGTCCGCGCTGACGCCGGCGGCAGAAGGAGCAGCAGCTATTGCCGCGGCTGCTGCAGCAGGGCCTCTGCGCGACGAACGTGGCCTGCGTGAACAACATTGTTGCAGGATCTGTAGCCATTGTGGCAGTTGTTGGAGTCGTAGGCACTGGTTATAAGCGAGTCATTTAACAAATCTGTCGGTCGCGGCGGCAGCTGATGGTCGGCGGTTGCGGGAACAACAAATTGCGGCAGCGGGTGGCGGCGGTGGCGGCGGTGGCAGCTGCCAACTAAACAGAACAGGACTGGATTGAAATGAACTGGACTTCGCGAAGGGACGAGAATGATGGTCGGTCCCCATTATCTAGTATACTATTATATAAAATTTTCTCTGCACTGTAGAATGAGATATAATGACTGCATTAGGTCATACGGTTATGGTGGCGATGATCACTGCTGTAGTGGTTGTTGTTATCGTCGTCGACGTTGGATTTATGCGGCTTATTCTGTATAGCACCAAGATGCACCGGCTAAGCGGCGAAGTATCTAAAAATCAAGAAAACGGCGTCATGGCAAGTTCAAGTATGTAATAACTTAGTTCAACGACACTAACAACAACCAGCTGACTTCGATTGAAGGCACATCTTCGAGTAGCGACTCGCAGTGGACTCGCAGGCTCTCATCTTCTTCGCGTCCTCGCAAACTGCATAAAAAAGTATATAAATATACATATATATATATATATATTCAAATATCTGCTATATTGATTGACAACAACAGCAGCAGCCGTCACAACAGCGGTGGTACGAGTCGCTGTAGAAGTGAGAAGCGGCAATGGGCCACAAGATGGTGTTATGATATTCGGGGGCTGACTACAGAAACAGCGATGGCAGATGTCGGCGTGAACGAGACGGCTATCGTCTGACCTTTTCGATGAGAGCGGTTTGCAGCCACATTGCGATACGATGAGCCCTGCTCTTGGCCGTTACACCACCATCGCCGTTAGCTGCTCGCGGCGTCACCTAGTGACCTTCGTCACATTCGGCAGCGTTGTTGTTGTTGTATGCGCGGTTAATTATTCTCTGACAACCGGGAGGTGGGGTGGGGCGGGGGGTGCGGGATTAAGAGAATCACTCAGCTGCTAGTAAAGCGGGAGATTACGAGAGACTCGGGGACACGAACATAGAATGGTGCTATTTAATTATTGTATAGCTACTTATACAGCGATGTGCCAAATGATTCCAGGCAGCAACAGCAGCGCAAAAGGTTCAAAATCATATTTGATATTTTAGACATCTACTGTTATTTTGAGGTGGATATGATCAAATGCAGATTATATGAATCTGGGCTTATTTTTAGGTCTAGCGATTTCCGTGAGTGGATCATTTTGTAAAACAAATGACCATATATGTGTCCATATATAATAATATATAAGAAGGCGTTCGTTTTATAATCTCACTGCACAGTCTCATAGGTGTTCGTAGCTTCTGAATACACAGGAATTATACGGGAATTGCATATCGATGCGATGACGGTTCGGTAAACGGTGACAGGCATAAAATAGGAGAATGAAAAGATTTCACATAAAGATGAAGATACGGAATGAAGCGCAACGAGGCGTTTATGATACCTCATATATCATAATAGCCTACGGTACATATATATATATAGATATATATATGTATATGTATATATATATGTATATATGTGTATATATATGTATATATATATGTATATATGTGTATATATATGTATATGTATATATATATATGTATATATGTGTATATGTATATATATATGTATATATATATACACAAATGAGTGGATCTACTCCTGGTTGAAAGATTGATTTTATACCAAATCGGCTAAGCATCTTAAGAATACATGCATCGATATTAATGTTCTAATTTTTGTTTCAGGTAAGCGCCGATGTTTGGACCCGTAACACTTTCTCTCATCCTTTTGGCTCCGGTCTGTTCTCCAAAAAGATGGCGTAATATGCCACCGGAAACATCCTTGTCAGATACAACGTCCATGAGAAGGGAGTCTATCTAAAGATATACCTTACGAATGATTTGTGCAACGTTACTTTGCTATGTGCTCAAGGCCTGTATATAAAACGCCTTCTATTGAGAAAACAAATTAGGTGCAGAAATGCTGAACAAAGGCTCTATGTTGTAGGGCAAGTCAGTTGCGTGCCAACCGTGTGAATTGGGTAAACCCTGAAGAGAAATGTCGCCTAGGATAAAATCTTTTCTTAGCAGAAATACGACTCTAGCCGACGTACCCGACACTCATTGTATCTCTCTAATTTTTCTCGTGTAGTGTGTTTTTCACTGTTATGAGAGACATCTAAAGCGACCTATTCCCTAAGGGGGAATTTCAACCATTAAATTGTCCAATTGCATTAAATTCGTTCTCAGCGCCAAGCTCAGCTCCGAGTCTCTCACCATACATCGTCCGAAACGCGAACCTACGCGGCCTTGAACTTTGCAGGTTTGTGCACAATACTCCGCAACGAAATTACTTTACAAAGATTTTGAAGTCTTGGCAAGCCCTGGTCTCCCCTACACTCTCCATTCTGATACGCCACTCATCTCGGTGTTCGTGCCGCGGGTCGAAGCTTCATTTGCCCATGCATCGATGGCACTCGTGTCTTGATAAGATACGAAGCGGCGGAGAGCTGCCAGTGGCCGACTGTTTCTTGCAGCTTCTCTGCAGCGTGTCAACGGAACAGATACTGGAAACAACTGGTGGTGATGCATCCTGATGTGCGAATACGTGCCAATGCCCGCTGTCCTACTATCAGCCTGGTGCTGCTATGGTGTCGTGTTGAGTTGGAGTCGGTTCAGCGCGCTGTAGTTCGATTTCGCTCAGAACGTCGAAAAACGAAGCGTCGGCCCATGTGAAGTCGTAGGCTGTCACCGAGACTTACATATATATATATATATATATATATATATATATGCACATAAACAGTATTTCTAATAGGATACGGTTATATGATAGTAGCTAGTTGGAGGAGCGGTTCTGCATGAAGCAACCAATGTTCCATCCTCGCACACACCCCTTGCGAAGGGTGTGTTGGAGGATGGAACATTGGTTGCTTTCTTAAAAAGCAAAAAAGCCACGATTCGCATTTATGCGACTGTTTTCACTGTTGCGTTGTGACTATTTTTGCTTTGGTTATCTGCCGTTCGGTACCACGTTAGGCAGAGGTTTCTCTGGGGAAGAGATACGCTCTCAGCAGAGGATGGTTTTAGCAGGCAGAGGCGTTTTGTCATCCACGTCAACCCCCTGCACTGGATCGGCCCACTTTTGTGGAGATTGGAACGTCTCTGGTGGTGTCCGTGCGTTTGAAAAACATTTCCTCCTCTCAAAAAAAAAGCAGAGGTTTCGCTGAGTTTCCTAACTTCCCTCTCTGCAATTAACAAGTTGCGAGGATCAAATTAGGGACTTGCGAACAGGAACCAGTCGGTCACCTGAGGATTGCATAGGCGATGTGCTCTGATGTTGATGAAAGGTCATTGTGGAGTTTTCACTATCGCGAGGAACTGAAGCCAGAAACTCGCCATGGAGGAATATATATATATATATACGCTCACGTGTATATAAATATATACGCTCACGTGTGTGTGTGTCCATTGGAATCATCACAAAGCGATATTTGAATAAGCCCGAGAGTCCGTGTTGGCTAAACTTGACCGTGTCGCTAATGAACACAGCGGGTTAAGTTCAAATCCGACTTTGCCTGACATTGCACATCAGGTGATTAAAATGAACGGTTAATGAGTGGGGATCAACAAATGAAGAGAGCGACTCGATTCTATCGGAGCCAAGACAATGATACGTGTTGTATTTTCTGGTATTCTCTTATTGCTCGACTATTGCAGCGCGACCAAATGATGAAATGCTACATCGCGCAAGGTGAGCCTCTTGCAGGAAGCGATACATCTAATAAAACGAGAATACATACATGCATATATTATATATATATATATATATATATATATATATATATATATATATATATATATATATATATATATATGTATACAATGTTTGTACAGGGACTATTGGACAACATATTGGGCCGGATCAGTTTCCTTTACCTTATATTGCTCAGCGCATCCTATTATCTCTACGTGGACCGAGACGTTTACACACATACACAAGCATATGCATATACCCTCGCTCATAGTACGGAGACATCTTGCATCTCGCCCGCACAGACAAGTAAAGCGGGTTACTGTTGACGCTGTTGCACACGAACAGATATATATATAGATAGGGCTTGCATGGCAGATCGCTGCTTCTCAGCGGGGCTTCGAATCCGAAGCCGCGTACGACAGCCTTCCCAGTTGATCATTCATACATTGATAATGATTATTGTTGTAAACTATAGACGAGATCGTTGCCATGGACCCTACGATCGTAAATGCTCCAACCAATCATGGCCAGTCCCAGATATTTATATACACACACACACACACACGCATATACATACATTGTATTGCCCGTTGCTTCTGGTGGGGCCTGGTGTGCTTTGGAACTCGGACAGCGAATTCATATTAGATATTATTATTGTTAAATGTGACGGTCTCGTGCGACTGTGTCAATGACAGATGTCTCGCAGAATGCATTGATATGTTTGCATATCGCACGGCCGAGCAACGCCGTCGCATAAACGCGGACACCTATCTTCTCTGTGGGACGTAAATGATATGTTATTTACATACAATTTTAACGGGAGGACCAACGAACGCATTTCTTCTGTCTGGACGAAACACATGGTTAACCGGTTGACGTCGAAGAAAATACCGGCTTTGCGATGTTTAAGTCGCATCGATGCACAGGTCAGATCCGCCTCATAGGTATATCTGTTGTGTGCACGTCTGACAGAATTAAACCAAGTGGCTAGGTGGCTCCTAAGTGAAAAAAAACGCCTCGCAGTTGGCTAAATAGGCACTTCTGTGATAGTGTTTCACATGCGCGGTTCAATCTATAGAATAGAGTATTTTCAATAGTCGTTATTGTTGTTGTTGTTGTGCGACACAAGTTGATCTTTTCAGCTGACTCTCACCTGTTTCCCTTGCGCTTCTGCACACACCTGGCAGGTGGTGCCATCCCGAACCCTATATCTCTTGTTTGACTAGTGTACTCAAAAACCATCACCAATAGACCATCAAGGGGCCAACGGAACGTCGATCTCAGAGCCTCCAACCCCCTCCCCACCTCCCCCCATACCCACCGCAAATCAAATAGATTCACACGTCGAACATAAACACCCGTCCCATCCAAACTCTACGTGCGTTCACACGTCAAGTGCCTCTGATAGACTATAGCGTGAATGATATTCGACAAATACGACAGCGGCGCCCAGTGTGTTCTGATCACTTGACACGAATGTTCCACTTCCATTCACCTGTTACCGCGAACCAGCCTACAATCGCTTGAAGCATTTGGGGCCGAGAACGCCCGGAGCTCACTCGAGTGTTTTCTGCGTTTGTTGTTGATTCTTTAGCCGTTGTGCCTTCGTACAACAGTATCTGTATCATTCGCCTGAAATCGCTGTTGTTATTGTTGTTGTTGATGCTCTTGTCGTTACTATTATTATTATTATTATCGGTACCGTTGTTGTGAACACTGTTCGTCTTGAGGGTGGCTATATTCTGTTGTCGCAGTCTGTCGTCAAATGTTCTCGTTGTTCAGCCGCTTCACACACATGGCCATACGTTGCTCTGGCTAACTCGGTGCAACGCAACGCCATTCAGTGTGCGGGACACATTGAACCCGGTTCGGTGTCGTCGGCACGTGAGCCTTCGGCACCGGCCAATCTCGGTGGTCTCCACCGCCTTCGCTGCGTAACCCAGCCGGTGCTGTTGGCTGTTGAAGATCTGGTGCTGGACGGCGACAATTTTCCAGCGGCAGTACTCGTCGTCGTCGTCGTTATGGACAACGTGGATTTTCTGGGGGCGGACAACGTTGAGGAGTGGGCTCCACACACTACAATGATGCAAATTGTATTTGTGCGTTCAGGTCTCTGAGTCGGAGGGCTGTCGTTGGCGCCGTTCGGCTGTTGCATTCTGGATGTCGTTTCCGCTCACGTTGTTATTGTTGCTGCTCAGCCTCTAGAACGCCAGTGATTCGGGCCAGATGCTGGCTAGATGCAATAAACACCGCCCAGAGGAAGATAACTATGAGAGACATCGACAGAGAGGGACATGTGGGGAGGCGGGGACGCGAAAACAGAATTCGCAAGTATCACTCCACAGACACTTGATTATCCGCTGTCAGCTCAAGCGACGTTGTAGTATTTTTTCCGTATTAGCTCTGTTGAGAGTGAGCTGTGTATCTCAAGCATTCGATGTGAACGCCGCCGAATCCGTGAACTTGCTTGGCCAATCGAACTTGCTTGGTTCACACTATCAAAGTCCGACGCCTGTTTGACAAACATCGTCGCAGAGCCATGATTCAGGCCTCGCCCCGAACGAAAGTGAACTCGCGGCCAATATAGGTCAAACAAATAGCCTGAATGAGCAGTGCCAGGCGTGGTACTACTATAGGTCAGCGCCGTTCGGACATTTACGGGTACGTCGAAGCGACAGGGTGGTGGAGCCGAAGTCGAGAACGTCTCATGGCAGCAAGGGGATGTCTTGAAAAATGCGACAGTGGGCCCTTTTGTTGATTATTTGTAATAGCAGCAAATATCAAAACAGGCAAGGTACACTCACGCATGGAGCGTGGTCCGTTCCGAACGTGTCTGCCGCGTTGATCCATCTTGGTCATCTCACATCATGATTGTCTGCGTTTGTACGGGCCTAGCGGAACTCGCTGATATGGCAAATTCGGGTGGTTACCATTCATGGTCGAAGGCGCCCAACTAGCGGCCAGTTGTTCATCGTCACGAAGGCGATTTGTATAATAACACAGCTGGCCTCAGCCGGCTTCTTCGTCAAGTGGCGTGCCATGTGCAATTAATTGCATTGTAGTTCCAGCTAAGGCAATCTATCTCCAGTATCCACAACAGGGCAAAGCAGATACCATCTTCAGCAAGGGCTCTGAATGAGCACCGTCCGAATGGAAGGCAATTGGCTATATTTTTACGCTTCGAATTTAGAAATGCTTGCTCGTGTTGTCGGCACTAATTTGAGTTCGTCTGACGCAAAAAAAAAGAGACTAATTTCTGAAGATTGTTGTATAGCAAGGAAGGTTAAAAAAAACTGCGTCTGGTTACCAGTCGATCGCTTCGTTTAATCTGCACGCCATCTACAGTACGAGGGCTACAATTCGGCGTAACGTAACCACGCGAAATCCGTGAGCAGTAGACAGTGAAGTAATGTAATTCCACGTATTTTAAATTGCATTTGAACTGAATTGAAACCTCGCGCCATATTTGAGAAATTTGAGCTAACTTAATAATATCACAGTGGGGATAACGCGGCGTCATGTGACGAACGTATTAAAATTCGTCTTAAAACGTAGCTAGCATTAGATATTCTGGCCACGGGCATCCGTTTCCAACACAACGATGAGCAATGCATGTGTATTCCCCGACGAAAATGTAATCCCCTCATTTATTGTCTGTTCTCAACCAAATACACATTTACTTACAATGGTCTATACATGTTAAACATGATACACACATCATCACTTGCATAATAGCTCAGCGCGGCCTGCCCCATGTTGAACAATCGGTGATGCCGCTGTCGAAATGCGCAGGAGTGCTGCAAAGGCCACCGCACAGTGTTTTTACGTATTCTCCGGGCTGAATGCGTACATCGTTGCCGATTGACGGAGGAGGAAAGGGGAGGCGCTAACTGCTCCAGCAGGCGATTTTAATTTGAGACGACTAAATATGATATAGTTAGCTGGCAACGGCTATCGCATTTCCATCGTGAGAATGCGTCATGAAATAAAGTATGTACCGAGAATGATAATTCATACACATCCGTACGAATCTCATGCGAAAACAGCGTACGATGTTCCGCCTCGCTCCGGACACGGAGTAGATTTGGCGGCGGCTGCCCCGGGGGCGGGTGATGCCACTTTGTGCAAAGTGTTTAGGCCGCTCTCCAAATGGATGTTCACCTCGTTGAAGATGCGGCACCAGCGGCTGCTTGCTTGCTCCACGGTCATCTCGCGTTAGCAACTCCACGCAACAGCATGAGTATAGAACGCACGCCAAAACGCACACCTTGAAATAGCGGCAGCGACTCTGGCAGTCTCCTATTCATTTCCTTCCCATGTTTCTCGCGCTAGTTGATGAATCTATTTGTCTGTATGCCAGACAACGCATTCTGGGTGCGGACTGCAGAGGCACAGACAAGGTAGGATGGCTCTCTGCCTATGTGCGTGTGTGGCCGTATTCTTTTCCAGACCGTACGAACACTTAGGGTGAGGCTGGCCGCCCAGTTGTGGCCAGATGTCTCGCCCGCATATGCAACGCAGCGTGTTGCGTGTTGGCACCCGCCAACGTGTACATGCATGTGTATTCAATGCGTTGACGGCAACAAACGAGAAAAGAAAACGCCGTATCTCGTATGTAGCGCTCGCGGGCCGCGTACGGGAAAGCGGTACGAGGAGAGGGGGCAATCGTGTTTGAATCCGGGTTGTTGCTGTTGGGTGAATGTTGCGAGTTATTACATGGTCATAGTCGGCGTGACGCGTTGAAAGTCGGGCCGGCCTTTGCGGAGATGGTAATAGACGGGTCAGAATGATTCTATATGAGATGCGAAGTATATTCGTCGTAGTGTCAACCAGGTGGGAAATTTCGTCCACACAAGTCGGATGTGTGTACGGTCTTGTGCTTGCTTAACATTGCTGGCAAAACTCAAATCGTATAGGTCACCCTTAGCTCGTACGTTAGGTTGACATGCTCGCGGTGTCGACCCCCTTGCAGAGTAGAGAAGTCAGTAGCTCAAGGTAGTTTGTCACATTTCAATAATAACAATGATGTTGAACAATTCTCCCCGCTGTAGAGGGGACAATTTCTGATTTTCTGTCCACGACAAATGTCCTACTACCACTACTACAGGCCCAATCTAGCTTGTACTCTATGGCTTGTGCAGCCCAAGCAATGGATCGCTGCAAGGTGCTGGTTTCCCCATCCGGTCTGAGCCACTGATCGACCGCTGCTGCAGTTGCTGTTGCGACCGCTGGACGACTGCCACCTGCTTCAAGATGATGCTCGGTGTGTGCGTTGACTCGCTTCTAACCGTTTGTGTTCGTTGGGTGTGTGTGTGTGTGTGTGTGTTTGCTAGGACGGCATCTATAATGTAGCACTTCCCTCGTTTCGTACTTTCTGCTGGTGGCTGCCAAATGGTCAACACGAGAGAGAGCGAGAGAGAGAAAGAGAGAGAGAAAGTCACTTTATTCTATCAGTGCTAGAGAATAGAAGTCCCTTCACTGTTCTAGGGGCGCCCTGTCCAGCAGGAACTGCCGATGTGCGGCAGCAGCTGACTCCGTGGCCGTCCCTGTGCGGGCACCGTCAAGCGTCCGCAGACAACCGCACACAACGCAAATGCACTTAGAGACACAGACACGAACCAGCAGAGTCAGCCACCCAGGCAGATATGAAGCACACGGGCGTGGAAATTCTAACCGACTCGTACGCATGCAACAAACAGCGAAGCGACGAAGCACGCTTGTCCGTAGACGGACACTTTCTGCCGAGGAAAAGTCCGAACCGGCGACGCTGATCGGGCCGAACTGATCTGCCCTCCACGACCACTTCCTTCGTTGGCCGGCGGACGAAACAACCAGGCGGAGCAGGCGCTGAACACAAACGTGGTCAGACAAGCGGGTAACATTGACAGAGTTGGCAAGGTCGGCCAGCCGATGGAGGCGAACGGCAGCCGGACTAAGCACCACAATGGCAACGGCGCCAGCATCACTGAATATGCAGCCGACCGCAGCGAAACCGCGAACAAGAATGGCCAGAAATGAGCTCCCAGTTGTTCCTCAATCTGGAGGTAGCCGGCCTCCTGTTTCTCGGCCCAAGCAGTATCTGCGTACTGCGGCCAGCGTACATATATATATATATGTGTATATGCGTGCGTAGCAACCTATATATATATATATATGTATATGCGTGCGTAGCAACCTACGCGAGCGTTCAGCATAAGAATTTGGAGGCGAAGTATTGGGCAACGGGCTTTCGAGAGGATGTAGCCTTTACAGTACGAAATATTCCATATCCGATGAGTATATATCATATATATATATATATACATCTATGATATGCGCAGTATGCTTCATTACTGTCCGTAATGCGGACGTGGTTAATTGACAATAGTGCATCGTATTATTATTGTTAATATTCAACAATTCCATCATAGACATTGAATGCCCGTGATCATTTTCAGTATCAGTGTCATCTTCGTAATCTTCAATCAATATTGTCTCAATATTGAACAGAAAACAGCGTAAATATACGATAACAAAAATCATCAACACGGAAAAGTAGGGAGGGAAGGAGAGAGGGAGAGATTCACTCAGAAACGTTCCGACTTATGCTGCCGTTATATAGCAGAAGTATGAGAATCAAATACAGGCCACCCATTAGGGAAGTCATATTGTAACGATAAATAAATGAATGAATGACTATGTTCATCTTGATCATATCGGCGATAGTTTCACATCGTTTTGTCCATCTGCTGCGAATTCGCAACATCGTATCTTCTGGTCATCGTACCATTATATATATATATATACATCCACTGTGTATAGTTCTGTCGAAGATATCATCTCTGCAAGCTTCTTTGAGCAGCCGCCATTTTCCACTCTCAGTGAATAGATGAACATATGCCACATCTATCTCCTTACATCATGCGTTCGTTCGTCGACGATAATCATGATGCAATCTCATGTTGTTCGTCTGCCCGTCAGACATGTTTGTCTTTTCACCATGTTACAATGCACTTTCAGCAGCACAGCGGATGAAACGGACGGTATTCGCGCACGGGCACGCAGCACAGAGCAGACGCAGCGAGATTGACAGAAACTCGCTAAAACAAATACGCTTGGTTTTTACGCTGGCGGAGCGACCGACGGGAGCGGGTGGGGGGGTAAGGTCGAACGACGACAGACAGCGAACGATCTCTTGAGACAATACGCAGTGTGCCGTGCGGCGGCTGATGTTGAAATGGCCAACGGTGCCGATGATGTTGCTGTTGTGTCTACATAATGAACCACTAAACTGTTCCTGGTGTCTGCAACGAGTCAGCTGTGGAAGAAAGATCGGGTGGTGGGACGGTGAGGTGGGGTGGGACTTTTCAATCAGCGCAAGCTAGTACAGCGATTCTTCGCTTAATGTTCCGACATCGATCGGGACATTTACCACCAGAGTCAGCGTTTCGTTCGGCCAGTTCTGTTACTGTTATTGTAGTGGTGGTTGTGGTTGTAGTTGTTGCGGCGGCGGCAGTGTATTCTTCTCGAGCGATCAACGAAGCATTCTGTGATGACAATGATTTGACAACGAATTTGGTCTGTTGTTGCCAACGTTGCAAGCTGGAGACAAAGGCAACCATTTATTGATACGATGGTAGCAGCGCGATCGGCTCGGAGTGGCAGATCGTGGAAGTTGTCGGAACGGATCAGGGTTAGAGGTTAAGGTGTAGTTACCAATTACGCGCAGCTTCAACTGCCCAGTGTAACAATACGAACGAACGAATGCACACACGGAAATGCCGAGACGTTTACGCGCCGAATGATGAAATGAGGTAAACACCGTCTGGCTCTCGCCCTTCTCGTCATCGGCGAACCTTGAGATCGCGTTCGAAAATGGCCCAACTATTGTTTATGCATACATGTTATTTGTTTTTTTTTTTCTTTTATAATGCATAATGAATTTTGTATAGTGCACAGTGAATTTATTTAGAATCGAAACGTATATTAGTACACCACAACATAAATGTGTGTATCATACTCAATGGTTGCTAAGCTGTACACTGCCGTATACAGCTGCCTATACTGTTACTGCTGGGGCTTCGTTGCGGACGACGATCCGCCGCGGAGTCTGTTGGCAGCAGCTGGTCGGAGCTGAGAGACTTTTGGACGTGTTTGGACGCACATCGACCCGCTGTATTAGGATAACGACTGAACCGGCTTCCCATCGCTCATAGTAACATAGTGTCGAATCTAACCGGCGGCTGAAGATCGCCGCCGTGGCGAGCGACGAGGGACAACAAGGACTAGAATCATTGAAGAGGGGATGCCGGTAGAGGGAGAACGATTGATGGTGTTTTTCGCCTCGGCCCCCGTTGTTTCGCTGCTGTTCCACGTGATATGTATACACCCCGGTATCAGTCCGCGGTATCAGGAGAGCGATAGTATCACCAAACATGGTTACGTCTCCGGCAAACACGACAGCGGCCAATATTCGATATATTTGTTTGAAACTATCTAATAGACGATATAACAGTTGAAGTCGTGTTTGTGCACGCGGCAAAATGCAAAAAAAATGATTGACCAATACGAGACTGATTTGGCCGCATGTCGACGTTGCTGCTGCTGCTGTTGCCAATGCGGCAGAATATGCGCGAGACGGTTTAGCTGGGAAATGTACATATAATAGATTATATATATATATATATTTACTTGAATTCCCTGAACATGTACGTCTTCGTCTATAGATACGGTGCATGACAGGCGTTTGTCTGCAGAATGTCCCTGTAATGTGGACTTGTGGCAGCTCCGACGGTGGCCTTCGCATTGAATGCTGAGTGGACCACTGATAGTTGTGTTAGTAACAGTTGCAGTTGTATTTTATATGCGTTCGTTTTTTGATTGTAAAGAGTGTCAGTCATTTTGATGATGCTAATTACGATGGTGACTACGATTACCGACGATTAGCGCTTGAATCGACCATTTCCACCTCGCCGAATGGCTGCGGGGAGCATACAAGTTAACGGAAACTTAATCACACGCTGTCATTATAATCATTACGAGTCGTCCGTTGAGAAGATCGAATCGAATCGCAGCATAATATAGTTTACGGCCTTGTCAATTTGCTGCAAG
This sequence comes from Stratiolaelaps scimitus, assembly GCA_019614645.1. Classification (NCBI taxonomy): domain Eukaryota; kingdom Metazoa; phylum Arthropoda; class Arachnida; order Mesostigmata; family Laelapidae; genus Stratiolaelaps; species Stratiolaelaps scimitus. The sequence continues at coordinate 266,926 of JABWDB010000005.1, forward strand.
CGACCTGTTCTATGCGAACGTACATGAACATTGACAGAAATGGTCACACCGTTTGTGTTGCTCGAACCAGATGAATCGCCGGGTGGAATTGCGACTGGAACCTGTTAGATGACGCTGTGCTGTTGCCGTTGTCAACGGCTTTCGCCCGATCGCTTTTGATTCGGCTCGTATCCTCTTCAGAGTCAGATACAATCGATTAACTGTATAATGGGAGAGAGAAATTAATTCAGAAATTTCCGCGCGACTTTGTGAATGCGACAGGTATTGTACGCGACGAAAGCAGCCATTAAAAGCCTAAGATATATGACGTATTTTCGTCTACGAAAAACAAGCGAGTGGGATACCAATTACAGACTTGGATAATCGTTGTGTTGACATTGTCACAATACCACGGAACCAAACGGAAATTGAAATGAAACGAATTTACAAAATCATTTAGCGATTAGTCCGATTCGCCCCATGTGTGTCCCCAGCAATAAAACAATGACAACAGCTGCGAAAAACAAAAAAAACACAAACCTGCAGCAGTTTCTTTATTAATTAGCCTCATAACGACCGTGTTTCAGCTGTTTATGATAAATGCTATAATATAATTTGTAGCGATTCGCTCGATCGGTATCGAGGGATTCGCGGAAAGGCGATCCCCTGTTTCATCGTTATCCATTTCAGCCATGAAAGAAATTGGCCTGCCCGATTGACAATGTATCATATCATTTCCCCCCCCCCCCTGCTAATGAATGGTGCAACGAAAGTTTCTATTTGCGCTGACCCCAAGCTGTCTCCCGATGTGACGGATTTTCCCTCAGTACTTAACCTTTTTAGGTATTACGATGAGGATCTGTCGAGGCCGCCGTTTGCTGATCTTCTCCTTTTGAGTTGCCGCTTGCGAGAATCCACATACAAAGAAAGACGATGATGATAAAGAAGTCCAAAGATTCTCGAAATATGACTGAAGAGGATTTGATCGCAAACCATATGTCACCTCCTGTCGATCGAAGTCCAAGACGCTCACCACTAGGCCGTCAAAGGGGGGGACGGACAATGAATGGCCGAAGGAGACATTTTCCCGCCAGTGCCGGCTTTCGTATTGCGATTACAATTGGCGCACGCTTTCCCCGAGGAAGTGCTAATATTCGTTATTTTTAGACATCATCGCACGGAGAACAATTGCCAACGATGGGGTGAAAATGCCGACGGTTGACAGCGTGCGGCAATCTTGAACTTTGCATCGAAACGAATATCCTCAGCTGTTGCATGGCGTCGTTACGAAGGTGTCCACGTCGGTGTTGGCGAGACGTTGGCCAGTTTCTTCCCTTATCGCAGTGGTGTGTCTGCGTGTGGGACGTATCAGGACACTTCCGACCTCAATTTGTAAACGGTGGGGCTGGTTGGCGGTCGGAAATTGAAAAATAAAAATTGAAATGAGCGACTACAACAATGTCAAATAGGGGATTTTGTACAGATGAGCTGGTAGCCTGGTTGTCATCCAGGAGGCGTATACGTGTCATCTTTTTGAAGGAAGAAACGATCGATTTGGGGGGGGAACCATTTCTGATTTCTGAAAACGATAGTGGTCGGATATTAGTAGGCCTCGTAGGCCAGTCAAGTCAACGTTGCCAGCTTGAATCGTCGGCCGTAACGCAGACGGAGGTTTGTAGCGCGTAACGTGTTTGGGCCAATGAAGACGTCATATATATATATATATATATAAGTGTCCGTCGTAAGCGAGATGGCTGATTCTAATTGATTTAATAGCGCTCCTTATCACTTTAAGGGTGCGGATAAAGTAGAAAACTGTGAACGATGTTGAGGGGCAGCCACAACCTAGTAAAAATTAAAATTACACAGTAATCGACTGGTGTTTTCCGTTTAGAAAAACCGGGACACCCTCCACGCGGAAAGAAAATGAACACTTCGGTGGTGTACACGCCAGCCTGGCGCAAGTTAAATGTTCGGCACCGATTCTGTGTTCGACTGTTGTCTGCAACTGTGCTGAAACTGATGTGTATATGTTGCTCTCTAAGCCGCCATCATAGTTGACGGAATCTGATTAATCTTGCACAATCGCTAAGGGATGCCTTGTCAAATCGATGGAGAGATTAGTTTTTCGTCATACTGTATCTTGGCGTTCATGCTATGCCTCAAGATTGTCTGAATATTGATATATGCGACAACTCTCTCTCTCTACATATATATATATATATATATATATATCTATATAACATCTCTCCCTTAGGAGAGTCTACTACTTCATTCCATTCCCATTTTTGACCAGACACAGGAGTTCCGTCAACTACGTCAAGAGCACTGCAGCATATACAAGGGGCCAAGGTCATTTACGATATCGTATCCGAAGGGTCTCATTATTACCCGATAGATGAAAAAACATAAAACACCTCACTGATTTATTATAAACACATCACATAAATCTGTATACCCTTATGCAATAGATGTAAAAATAATGGAATTTGTTGTCACGTAATTAGTTTATTATTATTATTATTATTATTATTACCAGACTTACAATGTCAAAAACTATGATTTTGTGTTGGTAATTACCTGAACGTAGGCGTCGGCAACAAGACGCGTACACGAGAGCCTTCGAGTTACAGAAAGTCCAAAAGACAAGTTAAACTAATCAGAGAAAAACCAATAGAGACGCAATGAGGGAAGCAACTTCAAGCAAGATGACGAGGTTTCTAATCTCCTCCCTTTTAGATAAGTTCAACGAAGAACGCCATCGGATTGGGCTTGCATGCCTGCTCATACCCACATCTACAGCCGCAGTGACGCGGCCTATGGCGTATCGAGATTTTCGAATGTCTTACATGCAAATTGACGAGATAAGCTTCACGATTCAAGGTTAACATGGAAGCTGTTGAATGTGGTGTCGAATTCGCTTCAATCAAAAGTGTCGCCACCGCAATCCGCGAAAGCGCTGCGCTCGTGCAGCTTGCCTGATAGATACGTCAAGATACTTCCATTCATTGGTCGTAGTTCTCTTCATATTAGAATCGATTATGGCCATCGATTCTCGCCGTCTTGGCTGAAGTGAAACTAGACAATCGCATCGATAGCGAAGCCGCCGTCTGTTGTCGTACCACCAGAAGCCACGACATTCCGTCGAACCGCCTCAAAAACCTTTCCGATGCCGAAGTCATTGATCGCGCCAATGCTGCGAATGGCAGCAAGGGGTCGATTACGAAGCACGTGTTGACCCTCCTCGCCGCCGCCGCCGCCGCCGCGATCCAGCTCCCATCCCCGAGGCACCCTTCCGCCGCCAGCTGACTTATTCGTTCCCCTTTGACGCCACTGACGGATGCCAATGGGAACCAGGACACACCTAACCCGATATGCTCACTATTGTATTATATCGGCGATATGAGAGGATCGCCGCCACAAAATGTTTATCAGTTATTGAAAACCAGAGAGAGCGGGAGGGAGGGAGACACAGATGCAGGATGTGCTCGACCTCCTCGACCACATGATTATTATAATCGCTGCTGCTGTTGTTGCTGCTGCTGCTGTTGTTGCTGCTACTGCTGCTGCTGACGTTATCGTCATTATCATCAGAATCATGATTACAAAAAAAATGTCGAAATGTTCACACATTCGCCCAGTGCCGCCCCGTGCGAACCGCACGCGGCAGCGACGCCACGAGCGCGAGAATGCCAGCGACAGCTCCGCCATCGTTGGCCGCGCTGTCGTCGTTGGGGACAATCTTCTTTCTCCCGTTGGTCTCTGGTGGTGGCCACAAAAACGCGGCCATCGACAGCGCTGGCGGCAGCAGCAGCGGTGGCGGCGGTGATTGCAGCATCAGCATCACGAGTAGCAGCAGCAACAAGAAAAACACAACGCGAGCATAGGACAGCGAAAAAAAACAGGAGTAAATAGAAGTAGGGGGGGGGGAGGGGGCAGTAGCGAGACAGGTAAACAAACAGACAGGTAGACTTCGAGCGAGCGAGCGACCCATGGAGAGGCTACGTAACAAATCCGTTGGTGCTCTTGCCGTTGACGCGCCTCCGACTGCTGTCGGTGGGTCGGCGACTGTCAAGCGTACTGCCGCGCGGCTGGGCCCCGGTGGCGGTTTGCGGTGGTGGCCGCGTCTACGCGCGCTTCATCATTGTCACCATGATCATTACCGGCATCGGCACGAGCTCGTTCGAGTGCCGCAGCAGCAGCTGTGTAACGCAATGGGAATGGCGTTTTTGCTCTGGGCTTTCGTTCGGCAAGTTAGTCCATCTGATCATCCATCCATGGGTCCGTCGAGGTATTCAGCAGCCCGACGACAGTCCCATAGACAGATAGACTGGGAGGCAGCAGACGGAGGATGCCGCCTGACTTTTATGGCCAATGGCGACGTCGGCAACAGCAGCGCAAAGTGGCCGCAGCAGCAGCAACGGCAGGAGCAGCACTCCGGTAGCACTCGGTCGGCTGGAGGTTTTTGTGGTTGCAGTTGATGGCGGAGACAACAGCGACGACGAGGTTGCGGTTGTGACGATGACCATGTTGGAATAATTCGGCGTTGGCAAATTGCCCCACGGCCGTCTGCGCGGGATCCACTGCTAGAGCAATGGACGGATATCGGGATATGGATAAAAACACAGCGAGGGAGAGAGAGAGAGAGAGAGAGAGAGAGAATCTGAAAGTTGTACAGCTTATGTTCCATTATAGACACGCATCATCACTTCATAGATGTGCTGTTGTTGTTGCAATCAGATTACACTCCATTAGCATTACTCCATAATCGTTAGCTAGTGAAAACGCTCGCAACGATCCCAAAGTCCTGTGGGGCGAGATTACCAGATGTGGTGATTTGGGATTATGTCTACGCAAAGCATAGTGATTGTTTCCATTTACGACGAATATTCTCTGCGGGGAGCTATTGCCGCCGTCAGATGGACTCTGTTAGTCCTCGTATTTGCATCTGCTCGAACTCGATTTCGGCTCGGGCAGGGCAAATGACGATGACGACGACAGTGACGAATGCGGGAAGAGGTGAATGCTCTCGTCTAACTCGACCCCGGCAGTCCACCACCAGTCGGAGCGGCGTTAATGATCCAACGTCTAGCCATTGGTGGGCCAGCGAGGCAGAAAGCGGTCCAGTGCCCCGTCGTTGACTAATGAAGAGACGCCACGAAGGAGAACCGATCTCGCCGGCAGAACAACGCCAAACGTCAGACGAAATGAGATGACGTCTCTGAATCGACAGCTAGAAAGCGAGCCCCTCAATATTGTATGCCACTGCCGGACGTCGTTACGGAGCCGACTGCGCCACAAAGCTGCTTCGCTGTTGCTGCTGATACAGCTGATATTGTTGTTATTGTCGTGGTCGTCGTCGTTGTTGTTTATTATGTTGTTGTTCACCGACAGCATCATGATTGACTGGCTAACCAATTGATTGATTGATTGACTGATTGATAGATAGATATATTTATTGTTTCCTTGTGCTAGCTAGCCACAGCCAGATGCACAGGCGATTCGTATCAATAAAAACCATTGCAATGCCATCATTGGCACAACAAAAAAATATGTGTAGACATTTGGCTTCATATGACGAATAACTGCGAGGAAAAGGTGTGCGCACAGACGGTGTATTCACACGACGCAAAAACAAAACGTTGTAAATGTGTGTGTGATAAAAAGCACCAATAGCAGCGGCCAAACCCCACATCGATAATGTGAGCGATCTGGATGAGTAGTGCATCACTATCAATGCTAAGTGTAAATAATAGCGAGTGAGCTCATCAATGTCGACATGTAGTGTCATGAAGAACCACAAAAGAACCCTCGCAGCAGTGGAGCTAGTGGCAGCGGCAAATTGGCGTCGATTTATAGATGTGTGATGATATATATATATATATATATATTAGAATTTTTGTGGTATTCCCACAAAATCAACTTGTCTAAATTTCGAAATGCGATCCGACCATATCTCTCGTTTGACGGGCGATCTCCCTTCGCGATGTTTATTTTCATAATGAAATAAACGAAGGCAATTATCACAAATTGGGTTAAACGTTACATAAATTGCGACGGGCAACTAATTATTATTATCACGGACAGCTTCGCAGCAAAATAAGCAAATTCATCGTCTGCCATAACAGGGACGCTCGGACTAATATATACACACGCATACATATATATACATTCACGTGCACTGACATGAACAGCCACCAAATGACCATAATCGACTCAGTTTCTATACGAAAAAAAATATATATACAAACATACAAATATATATATATATATATATATATATATATATATATATATATATATATAGAGGTATACAATTAGCAGCACAGCGGCGATATTTGGAAATGCAACATTCGACGGCATTCGATTGACAATTTTTGATAATGGCTTTGAATCAGGTTTATATAGCCATAATCTGGGGTCGCTGTACGGGTCTAGTCTCCTCGCTACGCCCTTTGTTCTGATATATATATATATATCTAATTTTCGTCATGACTACTAATTTATTATGCTCGCGCGGTACTGCCTCCCTCCGCAGATTATCGTAGCATTAGTGCGCCCACTGTGAGAAGGGCTCTGATGTGACATGGTCAATCTGGACAGACAATCTCTCTCTCTCTTTTATTCTCTCCTCGCTTTGCTGCCTCTGTTCACGGTGTTGGATTGTTTCGTAACGACAGAGGATGGCCGGCCGTAAGATGCCTACCGGCTGCTGGATCGCGTATCTGTTGCATTTAGCTTGTCAGCAATATCACATCCACATACACATGATATCCATCTATGTTTTATATATATATATATATATGTGTGTGCATGTCATGACTCTTCTTCATCAGCAGAAGCTCGTTGCCACTGTAGTCCGCTGAGTGACTTAGTTAATTACAATAGTTGCTTCGTCAGTCACTCAGCCAGCTGCACCTTCTCTGCGTTGGAACAATGTTGCCACTTTTTCTTCTTGCAAGCCTCGGGGTTTGTGGGGTGACTGTCGCATGCGGTTCTTATATGAATATGTAATCCGCACTAGCCGGGAGCATTTAGACAGACGAAAAGCAAAATTAACACGCACCACGACGCCATGCGCTCTCGCAACTGCTCGGTTGAACTATGATTATATATATATATATATATATATATATATATATATATATACAACTCTGAAGCGCAGCCGTTTTTGTCACTGCTACCGCTGCCCGCGCGCAATCCACCCTTCTAGTACACATTATACTACATGCATATCGTTGCGTAATTAATAATTATATTAATTATTGCACGCGTGAACGGGCAAGTAAGCGTGAGCTTGACGAAGCAGTCGGCGTTGTAGTTCTCCCTATATCTGCATGTCGTTGTTGTTGTGATGGCTGGCAGTTGCTCGGCCAGCGATAACGAGCTGATTCGCGGGCGCCGCTCGCCTATACGGGAGAAATTGGATAATGTCACAGGAGATGACGATGGGCTGGCTCATGCAGATCGGTCAGTATTCGTGCAGCAGCAACAGCAACACCAGCAGCAACAACCCGCAATGGCGGCGGCGGCGGCAGCAGGAGCAACGATATTCTAGATACAGGGTGCAGAGCGCACCAGCAAAGGCACGGTGTGTCTGCATGTTTTCCTGTCCAGCTGGCGTTTCTACGATGTCGTGCGCGATCCCTGTGGTAACTGGGTGGTGGTGATGGTGGTAAGCTGACAGCAAGCGAGTGCGTATGGGCGCCTCCCTATCACAGACGTTATCGGCTGATGGCGCTCGTAAGAGAAAGAGTCTACTTATGCTTCACTCGTTCTAGTCGCGAGGTCTTTCGGCCCTCGGCGGTCGCAAGAGCCAGATGAACGGCTCAGCTGCTGCTGAATAAGCAGGAGCAGCAGCAACGGTGGTCGTCAGCTTCTTGCTCAGCTTTCGCGAGGGAGCCGATCCATCCATACTGGATGTCTCCGCCATTGCCGCCTATACAAAACAGCCACATCATGAGTACACAGTTGTAATGGTAAATAAGAAGAAAAAAAATAGCAGAACTAGTGATCGAGCAATGGTTGCTGTTGAAATCGTTGTAGAAAATCGCCGCCGCCGCAGCAGCCGTCGGGGCGGCTATGAACAAATTCACAATTACAGTCGCGCCCATAATAATACTCAAATTATATGAGCAAATCCAATGCGTACACCCCATCGTAAACGGTACCATTGTGACTGGAACATGTGAATGTATTATATTAAGATGTCATTTGTCGCCGTTTGCCGCTCGTTTTCGGATGAGAATCAAATTCGAATCGAACCATTGCCGCGGCTGCTGCCGTTGTCGCCGTCAGGATCATCTACATATGTACACACGTGCGCAACAATAAATTTGTGATATTCCTATTGGCGGCCTGTGAATATAATGCATTGAGGTTCGACGGCTATTGCTCATTCGGACCTTACGCAAGTCACCATCAGTCACAATGAACTGAGGGCGGCCGTTGCTGTTATTTAGATTCTTCCATTCTCGCTGATTCGTTTGTTCACTCGCGAAGTCAGCATGTATCTGTTGTCGTTTGTGGTGCGTCGAGCAAATACGCTCTGCTGGCCTTTCTAGTTGTAACAGGGGAACAGTGTCGCGGCCACGCGGACGGCGATACGAGAGCGAAGATGGGAGTGACAGCCAGAAGGTTGTCTGGGTGTCGCTTTGTACAAAGTCGAACACATCTGTCGATTGCCCATACGATTGCAGTGTGGCATTACAATATTACGGTGGCAATATCGTGAACGGCAGTTGGGTGGCGATGTAAAGTCAACCCAATGAACGCCAACCATGCCGAGACAAAGAAATATATACATATATCTTTATGAACACCACTCACTCTCTCTCTGTATATATATATATATATATATATCTCAATCAAGCAAGCAATCAAGTGTTACCCCTCCTATGGATACCATCCGAATGTGTGTCGCAGCGCCGCTAGCGTTAGATACCGATTAAGAAGGACCAAGAAATAACTACAGCTAAGAACTGACTGACACAGATGCATGCGCCTTCACCTGTACTCGTCCTGTACACAGACATCTGTGACGACATAATTGAAAGCGCCACATGAGTTCCGCGCTGACTTCGAACGTCGTACGCCTGAAACCGATTATATTTCTATTATTCTTATTATTATTACTGCAAATTTGCCCCTCGGTGTTATCATCATGAATCCAAGGCATGGGCCTAGATGCCACACACGATCTCTTGTTCAACTATTACAAATGGGTGGTATTACAACTATTACAAATATATAATAGATACGTTTGTATACGATTTGGGAAAGATGCAGACGACGCCCAAAGCGTAAAATTTCGAATATATGCCGAATACATTCTGCTGCTGAATCACCGTGGATGCATCTGCTCGGTGAGGGTCGCTGTTTGCGGGTGGGCTTATATAATCGTTTTTTCTTTAGCTGACAGCCTCGCATATCGGAGACATGATGGAGAGTCGTTATCGTTGTAGATGTAGCGGGATAATCATTAGGAAGCTTTAGGTGTTATTATTATTATTACTTTTAGTAGGACTCACATAAGGGAGCGCCTAGAGCTGCTGCAGCTGCTGATTCATTGTTCTAGATAGCGGCCAAACCCTCGCGTCGCTGCGATGTCGGATGAGCATTTTGGACTTTTGAGCGATCGCGATTATCGATTGGCGACTTCACAATGCCGGGGACGATGATTCGGACAGCGAATTACTCCGTGAATACGAACCTCGTACTTGATATTTACGCTCGAATATTGGCAGGCCTTAAACGCGCGACAATGGGCGCGGATTGCGGGGGGGCGGGGGGGGTGGTAGTTAAAGGCGAAAAATCCAATGCGGTAGATTGATGCGTCATACGCAGAGCTGCCAGTCATTATAGTTTCGCTTCGTGCAGTCCACGTCACCAAATCTATGCATACACGATGAACCATTGATTGCAATTGGCGATTATAAATTGCCGAGGGGTCACATGTGGTCAAGATGCTCGTGCCGTATCCTGCTGCTGCGCCAGCACTAGCTCCAATCATGAAAAATCCAGACAGACTGCCATGCGGTGTGTGCTCCTAGTTTGTCTCATCCGCTGAACGGCTACAACAGACATATGTGTTATACAATAGCAAAATGATAGGCAGATCGCCGGCCCCCCACCGGCCGTCTCGTGTATGCGTTATCTAACGACGAGCCAAAAGCTGTTCGAATGACGAGGAAACGGAGGAATCACTAGTTCCGTCAAGACGCTTATGTCACCAAACCAGTTTCAAGCCCTCACGCCGCTCCATGTTTAGGTTATTGACAGATGAATAGATCGAGCGCAACCTCTGACTTTTAACAGCACATTGACACAAATAACTGATGAAGCAGGCCACTGCGGAACAACTCGCAGTGCGTTCAACATGTGGCAGAGTGTATGTTATCTGAGTTAGTTTATGGCACAACCAAGACGTTTCTAGTGTACAACGTTATTACAATACTATTGTGTAGGTTGAATCTCAGTTGCCTCTACAAAATTCAATTTCTATCCAAATTAATTCGAGAATCTCAAATTATCCAACTGTGCCTGGTGACTCTGTCGTCTCTGCCGGCACTTTTCGCGTTTCTACCATAAACACAAGTGATAATTAAGAACGAAGGAATGCGGTAGAGTCTCTTATGTTTGTTTGGGTTTTCGTAATAAACGTACCTACGCAATCAGAACGCCAGAAACGCCTCCCGTCGTCGATGGACCCAGCCCGCACTGAGCTTCGATCCTCAACAGGTGTACCGTCAACGCCAACTGTCGACAAGGCACCGCATTGAATCTCTTCCAACTTTCGGTGATCTGTGCCCAGCTCACTTATTCATAGACAGACATGTGATAGGGTGCGATTTGTGCTAGCATAGACACACTAGATAAAACAATGATTGGAGCGACTCTCTCTCTCTCTCTATATATATATATATAGACTTTATATGCATAACAGTACTTGTCTATATATATCATATCTATTTCGTATTTCTCCCAAAGAGGATCTAATCTCTGCACTGCATCACAGTCTGGCCGGCACAGAGCGGCACAGTATACGATGAACGATGGATTTGTCCAGAATAACCGGCTGTTCACAACGAATATCCGAGACAGGATGGAACCCCACTCACGGACAACTAGTTGATAGATGCGACGACTATGTTGAGCCGTGATGATGATGACATGATCGCTTTTCGCTCTCTCTCTCTGATCTGATCTGAATGGCTAACTGATATTTCATCAACACAAAACTCTCCTGTAGCTGTTATTCAAGCGTGAGATGACGCTATTATCTCTAAGTGTGCTAAGCTTGCCGGCTGACGGATAGAGAGTTCGTCTTCCTGTTCCATAGCAACGTATCGCGCATAGGATGTACGTCGAACACCAATTGTGCCCATCGTTTAATAGATGGTATATGGCGTCCGTTTGTCACTGTCGATCACGATCAGCATTTCCGGACTCGTTCCACGATCGGCGTCGGCGCTGCAATTGTCTTGTTTTGACGTGCGTTTTTCACTTCCAACAAATCCTCCTCGTCAGCCAATTGCATGCAAATTGGCACTGCGCACTTTGCCGCTCCGCCATGGTAGCTTCCCCCGGTTTCGGTACGCACCAGATGGGTGACCGTGTGCTGCAGCAGCAGCAGCAGCAGCGATCGGCGTCGAATGAAATACCACTACAAAAAGCGACACAGCGCTGAAAAACCTCTTCAGATTCTCGTCGAAGCATCGTCATCATCCATCAAATTTACGCTGCGACAATCAGCCGATACAGCGGCGTACTGCCCCCACCAAGATGAAACGCGAATTCGGAACAGAGTCGATGATGACGAATCATCGTCGTCGTCGTCAGACTCGAACGATCTGGAACGGAACGCACATCGGGGCGCGCGTTCACGCGAACGTGTGCATGCGTGGATGGGGTGCGTATTATGGGTCTTTCGCGGTGCCGAGCGTCACTCGTGCTGTCTTCAAACTGGCCATCCTTGTATATCTACAATGTACTGTACACCATGCGCCGGCTGACTTGTATTGTGCTTGCTATTCATTGCAGTATCGGCATCAGCGAAATCACGTGTGTTCCAGCTATTCGGCCTGTTTGCCGCGAGCGATCCATAGCACCGCCACCACGGTGGTGTATCGGTATCACCCACGCCCATTCAACCAATTGCGCTGTCGTCATCATCGCCACCACCACTAGCTGGCGTGTTGCTGTTCATACGAATCATCGCTGCGGCAACAGCAACAGCCTGCCTCGGCCGCGAATCAAGCACACAGCCGCTTGCTGGCGCAGTCGAGCGAAGTCGGCACCCGTTTTGCCCGACGAGAGACCGTCGGGCTTAGCCTGGAAAGTGCATACAGACGTGCATGCGCACATAGGGAATTGACAGCTGAAAACGCTGGAAACGCTGCCTGAATCAGCGAGTCGATGAGCAGCCAAGCGGCGGCCGGCGAACAAAACCAAACCGCGGCCGGACGAGCGTTCGAAGCTTTCACCACCACTCGGAACTTTACGAGGATTCGCAGAGACAAAATAGATACGATGAGTAGAAGAGACTAGTACGTGGCTGCTCGTTGAACCACGACTCTTCGACACTCGTCGCTGTAAAAGATCTCGAGATAACTAGAACTGTATGCACGACCGGCGCGGTGCCAGATCGATTGTGTCGTGCCATCGCAGTGGTGGCCGAACATTCGCTTGAGGGCTTTGCTTGCTTGGCCCGACGCGACCGCAATAGGCCAGCTTGAAATTTCTAAATCGGCCCCGATGCGGTGTTGGCGGCACCGGGTCGGCGCCGCTGGCGATGGATGATGTGGTGATCCAGCGGATTTCCAGCCGTTCAGCTGTGCGCGGCTGATGAGCGTGATCCGCCGCTGTGGAGTCGTCGGAGCGACAGCTATACCGAGCAGAACATGGCTGAGCAACAACGACGACCACGACGATGACAACAACAACAGCAGCAGCAGCAACAGTAGTTGAAGTCGTTGCCGTAGTAGAAATTGCCGTTTGCGGTTTGTGTCGCGTACACGCCTTGATGCCACAAAGGCGGCTGTTTCGTACGCCGAGATATCATATGGTCATGCAGAGACAAGCGCGACTGCTGCGAACGGTGAAGACGCGACAGTGAGGCTTCAGCCCCGGCCGAGCACAGCAGCGTCTTGCGAGCAGCCAGTGGCGCCGGCGCAGTCATCGTCGGCGACATTCATACGCTGTACGCGCCGTTAGGAAAGTCGGTCAGCGGTCTTCTCGAAAGTCGAACGGCAGTCGGCAGATATGCGCGCGCGCGCGCGGTTTAGACGGCGTCGGGTACAACTCTCACTATCAGACCGCCTTAGTGAGATCGCACGGTGAGCGCGCCACTTCGGGAAGTACGACTCGATCTCAGCGCGGCGCCCGGCAACAAGTCATTTTCACAGGGAAAGTTGCCGTGGATAGAGACTCGCGGATCGGTCTTCTCTGCCAATACACATATAGAGGAAATCGACAATTAGCTCATGATCATCAAGGATAATCATTTTGCTAGCGCCAATTATGAACTTGCCTCTTAAAATGATGCGGAGTCCCGCAAATTGCACGAGTGAAATAAATAATAATAAAATGCAATAATAATAATAATACTAATAATAATGTGGTTGCAACTTCATGCACGTCTCAATACAGAATACGCTCAGAAGAAGCAAGCTGTGTGGCCAGTCAGGATGTATCATACCGCTAAAGGGGGCAATGCAAAATGAGTGTTTCACAATGCAATCCACTCGATCGTAGCGAAATTTTTGATATGGAATCATTTTCTCCTTCAGAATCTCAGCGCGTTCACTTCCCATATGAAGGGATAACGCGACCGTGTATAGATCCAATCGGCCGTCGATGCAACGATGAGATCTTCATCTACAATCAACGAGATGAGCTGAAGATTGCGATTACATTTTACGACAGACGAACTAAGTACCACTGAATATGTAGTATATTCAATAAGCGCGCAGGATCATGCCACGCCAGACATGGTCATCCGCTTCATGAAAGTGCACGCTAGACGGCCGCAACAGCAGAAGCTTCGGCAGGAAGCTATTAATATTTGCGTGTCGTTTATATGAGATGCGTTTTTACTATCAGCTATTTTTATTACCACCGAACGCAATGTTCACATATGTACAAGGTATGGTATAATACAGACGGACCAACAAAGTAAGTGCGATTTCTATCACAGACAATATCGTCCCATCGGCATCTTCCTCTGCGAAGCTTACAGTGTACGATCAAGCTGAACGCTGAATCAATCAAAGCGCTAGAGAAACTGTCCACCGGTCGGCGATCAAAAACAAGACGACGTTTTGCCAATTTGAATTCTTTCGCTTATATATATATATATATATACATGCTTGTATGCGGGTCACCCTCGGCATTCGTGTTTGCCGGTGCACTGTATCTACAGAATCTCGATCACGACGCGTTGCTGTCCAGCGGAAACGACATACTTCCGGATTTTATCTGATGGCGCGGCCGCTTTCAGCGGCGCGTCCACTCCAGTGCGACCGCTGGCTGGTTTACTGTTGGACGAAGATTTGGACACGTTTTTCAGCAGTCGCTGAAATACGCCGCAGTCGCCGCCGCCGCTGCTGCTGCTACTGTTGTAGCGGCCGGCGCCTTCACATTCTCGTACGCCATTTTGCACAAGATGAGATGAGCCCGTCATACGTTTTTTATCATCCATTACAAAGGAGAGGGGGGGGGGGCATTTGTTGTAGACATTTCATTTGTTTTACATTCTGCTTCGCTACAACGTGACGAGAAAGGAAGATCACGATGTTGGACGATGTTTCGGTGCGAGAAACTGTATCACTATTGAGTGGGTATACTGCCGAACAACGCCAAGGTGAATGCGAGCTGAACGTTCGAGCTGATTGTTATATCGCTAACAATAGTGGGGTCGAACGTTAATTGATAATTAATTAATATTACTACTACGAAATGGATAGGATCGACGGACCGATTCACAGAATCTCCATGTAAAACGGATTCCTATGATGCCAGTATTAAAAGGCGAAATTTTTTTTGTGTTTGTTGAGAAGCCATAACTATTCGGTGACGTTTACGGCCAATACTGGTATAAGGTGCGTTTAGTGCTTTGTTGTATCTTGAGAGTTTGTTGGAACCAATCAGTGACTATGGATCGATCGATCTGACAAACACAACAATAACAAATTTCTTCTCCGTAATCTTAGCTCGCATCGTAATGGGAGCAGCCTGCATATAAGTAAGGATGATAGATTGAAACGCTTAGTAATATGGGGTGATAAAGCCGAGAAATCTCCGTAAAAACGGGTAGCGGCAATATTCAGCGCAGAGCGGGCCATAGGGCCACTATACGAGAGCTGATGACCCGCGTAGGCCCTGCCTCCAAGATTGTCTTGTTTCTTACTGTATTTCGAGTATTACTTCCAGAGCTCGGGACGCATATAATTCTCATCTCTGGGACAGGGGTAAGCGTATTCACTTTTGAACAAATCGCCGCTTTTAGCTCCACTCCAACAGAATGCAATGTCAGGCAATTCATCCGAGCTGCTGCGACCTGTTGATTTATTCTAATCAGATACAGTTGGCGGGGATCCTTGCCCAGGTATAGTATGTGCCTTTCCATGTTCAACTGATAAAGTTCAACTTCGTATCCAATCATGTTTTGACTTAAGAGCTATCAAGTCGCCCATTCGACTTGCGTCGGCGTTGGCTCCCAGCTTTCCTCCCATGGAGATTTTCAGCCACCTCATCATCGGCATGGCATCCCTACGGGAAGCATCAGGAAGCCAGATCCACACTTCACTAAGGCCAGCCACGACAGCATCTGAACTTACGATGTCCGTCGTGCCTATCTGTTCCAGCTGTGTCCCTAGCTACGTCCCTTTATGACCGCCTCAGCGAACTCACCTTGTCAACATTGAAGGCTGAAGGATGAATATCCAACAGTGTATAAAACAGTATGCAAAGAACAAATATCAAGGTGCCTGAAACACCGAACGCGGGTTTCATTTATCACAAAGCAGCAAATGCATATTTCTCCATGTGTTTTATTTAGTTAAACATCAATCGACAATATCGGTATATCGCACTTATAGCTGCAAAGGACTTTCGACGCAACGCGAGCTTGTGCACTTTCTCCCCTAAGGCTCCACAGATAACTTATTGCTTGCACTGCACGCGGCCTGTTCGTGTTTTGGCATATAACCAGCCGTTAACTGGCAATAGCCATTCGTCTATAAATAGACTGCACTGGCCAATATGGTCACATAATAGCGAGGCATTGTGGAGCATTGTAGGTGGATAGAAACGAACGGTGGTCTAAAAACGGAGAGGGAAAAAAAACTTAAGAGTTTGACGGATCGCTGCACCGTCACTTGCTATTTGAAGGTGAGACGAGACTTTGTCGTCACCGAATTGTGGAAGGATTTGCCGTGCTAACATGGTTAAGGTCACGCCAATCACAACGATTGAATGGAGCAGCAATGACCTCTCTCTGCTGCGCGCGTCCGCCGACCATCGCCGAACGGCCCGGGGAGCTGACACGCTTTGTATTTCTTCAGTAGGTATTCGAATACAATTAATGATTAGCAGTGAATGACGACTGTGCGCAATCGTCTATTATTAATATGATATGATAATCGAGACGAATGAGGCTTCTTACGCTGGTGTCCAGCGCGGAAATTGTTCACGTTATCACCGCTGGGGGACCCTGCCAGCTGGGCACATACCGTATCCGCATATATAGATTGGATTCGAACAGAGTGAGGGAACTCCTCTATTCGTCTCGATACCGCGCAACGGAATTGTGCGTCGGCGCCTCGAAGCGACGCGACCCTGCAGAATACAGAAGTGGATGACGCGTTTGTGGCTTGTTCATGCAGCGGCGGCCGTCGTCATTTTGACCTCTTCCACCAGCCAGTCCAGTCTATGTAGTAATGGGAAGTGGAGGAGATATGTATTGAAATTTGATTATGCCGCCAGTGATTGTCGTGCTGATGGTGCCGGTGGACGCGAAACAAGCGATCACGATAGATGTGGCGAAATTACTTCACAGGTCGCTCAGGCTGCGGGGTGAAAGTGGCTGAATGAGTGTTCGTTGTATAACACAGGGGGTCGGCTGTAGACGCCGACGATGGTGCAACGAGCTAATTGAAGGCAAAACTATCGAATACATATGGCAGACGGAGAAGAAAGTCCATAACGCGCTGTCAGTGATAGCTGGTACACTGTGGTGTAGCCGATGGGTTTCCGGTCAGCATAATAGCTATGGATCTGCGACATGATTATATATATATATATATATATTCACCATACGATAATTAGGAATTAGTTCTAGGGATCTGCGACAGCGTACACAATCTCAACGATACACCATATTTGCGCCTTGACGAGGCACTACCATGTACGGCCGATGTGTCTAATGCCTTCTACGAAAGAAATCCTTTGAACTGAAATGATGCCAGACGCGAATTATCAATATATCGTATATGACTATATTTTGTGTACTTTCTAAAAATGCCCACGATGCACACGAAGCGTGTCGTTTATTTTATATCAAACAAATGTGGTTACTAGACAAATCGTAAATGCTTTATAGCGATAATCGCCTTTAACGATTTGCGATTCGCAAAATGAACACGAAAATATGACGAAGTAATTAAAAAAACCGACAACAAGGCGAAATCTGGGAGTTACGCAGAAAAACACACCGATTTCGGTGGACACCTCACGTAGCATATATATATATATATATATATATATATATATATGAGCCAACATGGCAAAGGCTATTGGCTTTCGACGTGGACAATTTTTGTAACCGCAGCCGAGCGATAACGGGTTATGAGTCTACGAAAGCGGTTCCGAAGATCACGTAATCTACAATGTTCGACCATCGGACAGAACTGCATTTTGGATTGGAGCTGTTGAGTTACGCGTTGATTTTTTGATGAAAGCTTCCTCGCGGGCAGGCGGCCCCCGGACGATGACTGGCTGCTTTAGGCTTAATCAACACCGTAGATGATCTTGGTCTCGTTCGGATTGCTAGCAAACGATTCGCGAGTGTTTGTTTGCATGAGAATCGTCGTCAGCAAAACAGGAAGAACCAGTGAGTTTTTCCCCTCTTTCGTGACAAATGAATAAACATCTGTATTAAGTAACGTAGAGAGAATATTCATTCTGCGAACGGCGATCATTGTTCAGAAAGGCGTTTTTTTTTTCATAACTGTGTAAAAAAAACTGTGGTTGAAATATGAAGAATGATTGGCATATCAGGTTGAACGTGAAATAATTGCATAGTTAGAAGAACATGTGTTCATTTGGCTGTAGCAGACCAGCGGTTAGAGATAAACACGAACGGTTTTTTGTTTTTTTGTAATATAATTACGGATTTAGCGGGGACTATCCTTTTAAATCGTGGATTCAGATCAGACGTGTAGTTCCGAACCCACCATTACCTCAGAATGGCGCTATCGCGTGAGTGCCCTGGAGCAGTAATCTTCTAGGACACTGTCGACATGGAATATGAATGCAAAAAAATGTCGTGTGTTGGGCAATGGTACAGCCCGACTTCGGACTGTTGGAAATTTATTTTTCCAAATTCCGTCCTGCGTGCCTTAAGGATACACCTATCCCTGAAAGACCTATTGTGGTAGGCGATTCGAGATTATCGCAACATAACAACACAAGACATGTTTGAGATACGCTGAACACGCAGTGTATCTCAGACAGTCATTGTTTCAGCTCTGAAACTCCGGAATCTGATCTGCAAGCTCAGTCGTCGGACGCGTCACAAGTTGATCGACAAAGTGTCGAGAGTAGCCGACCATCTGCACCGAAGGCGTCTATTATTTGATCTGATGATTACCCGTGACGAAATGTGGCTCTATTGCGGCAACATCAGCTGGCGAGGCGAGCGAGCGGTCCGAGGTTGAGCAGCCGGCCAGCACGCTCGCAGGACAGTCACTTACCAACACGAATCTTTTGTTGAGTATCTGATGAAATTGTCGCGGTATCGTCCACAGGGAGAGTAGTACCTGAAGGTCCGTCAGACGATCGATAGCACTGATGTGTACGATGCTACAATGAAACAGTGCAAAATCATAATTGCAATCACACACAAGCGACCGAATGAATTCCGGAGAGCGATTGTGCTCATTCCCTTAAACAACGGGAAGGCGAGCACGGGCGCTGGCTGTTTTCCAAGTTAGGATGGGCCCTGGTAAAGCAATCATTAAATAACCCACATATTCCCACTTCAGACCAGCAATTATTTTACCATTCCGGTGGAGGATATCATCCCCGTTGACGCCGTATACGAGTCGTTAATGTTTTTTTTTGATAAAGATGTGGCACAGTGCAGTTGCTTGCAGATATTTTACATTGATCAGTCTACACCATGATATGTCACGGCTAGATTAAGATGTGGCCACCAATTTTCCCATTGATCCAAAGAAAATTATATTAACTGTGATCGAGCGTTGTATGAGAAAAAGGAAGGTCACATAATAATAGTAATTATTATTATTATTATCATCATTATTATTGTATTATACTTCTAACCATCCATTGAAATGTGCTAGAAGAATATATATATATCACTTGGTATAATTTTTTATACAGCATCATGTACCTACACCGAAAGGTTAATCTACGAGGCCATCCCGGGACTCAGCCCGTGATTATGACCTCGTCTCATTTTGTCCAGCATCGGACCAGTTGATGATGACTAAACATGCGAACTTATCGAGCGCTTACGCAAAATGGCGCGCAACCAAAAAATCACGCATATATATATACATATATATATATATATATATATATATATATATGTAAGTATGCCTACAATTATTGATATCCGCAATACGAATATTTCTGCAGTTTTTTTTGTCCAATCACGCTTCAATCCGATGCCTACTCCCCAAATGATGATAATGACATCGCGAAACACAACCCGTATGACCACCAGCGAGCCGTGTGTATTCTACGGTAAGACGAAACTCCCCTAGAGGCGTCCTGCATCAGACACCGCAGCAGCGAGTTTGGCTGAGAGTGTGAACGACGGCGGTGCTGGGGGGACGGGTGATTTCTCTACGGCGTCGTCTTTGCCTGCTTCTGTTCTCTCGTACTGAAGCACGATTCGCCGGTTGGCAGCAAGCAAATCAAGGTCACTGTAGGCGGCGGCGATGCCAGTTCTCGTGAAAGATGTGCACCGTCCGTATAGTATCCGCCGATGTGCCATTGACGTTGTTGTTTCGGCTCTTATCTTCTTACTGAGTTCTGTTATTCAGCTTATTTCGTGTGTGTGTGTGCGTGCATGTGCGTGTTGCGGGGCGGGTTTTTTTCTCGCATTTTCCGTTGGTCATTTTTGTTACGGGGGCGATCGTTTTTCTGGAGAGTTGACTTAGGAGAGGTTTGGTGTGGTAGAGGAAATGCTTCAAAACACCATTTGTGCTTTGTTGGCACTGGGGATGTCCAGCGTTTATATATGTACGAGTCGAAATAGAGTAACGAGTTCAGTTGTGCAGAAATGTTGATGGAGGAATTCTCCTCGGTCGAGATTAGGCGATTGATGGGACCATATTTCGGGCCAATAAATGATGGTTAGTGCACGACAGTTCGTATCTGACTTGGATGAATGCTAGATAATATCTACATTAATATGTTGTCTGTGCGAGTTTTGTCTAATTTAAGCTAATCTTATTTAATGGTACACGGTTCGCTTGAATGACAGGCAGGTATAAGCCAGATACTTACGAAGCAGGCAAAGGAGGTATGTCACCACGCGGTTCTACTCTACCTCGCACAGTATAATCGCCCTGGCGAGACACCCCAACTACCTATAAGTGGACCAACGGGACTAAATGTATTCTAGATCAGTCGACCAATCGAAGAAGCGATATATACCCGGCCAACAATAGCGAATCAATGTCGCCTAAGCGAGCTCGACTTTTTGTTGCCTTTAGGTTACAATCGTATAATAAAGTGGCAGTCTGAAATAGCTGCATTTACGGCCAGTTTGATGGCCAGTAAATCAGAATAAGTACGCCGTAGAGGTGCGACCCGTAAGTAACCGTGATTGAAAATCGATCTTAACAATAATAATAATCGCAAGAATAAAGAGTGAATCATTCGTATCATACTACCATCTAGATCTCAGATTCGAACTTCGCGTCTTGACTCGAATTAATGTGTTCTCTTTTCCACAATGCAGATCGTGTATATTAAATCGGAAAATTAGCCGTTTTCTGCCCAAGTACTATATTCCGATTGTACTGTTTACTGTTCAGCGTCGAGAATAGCAGATGGACTGCCCGACGACGACGACGACGAGAGAATTTCTCCTCTCGAAATCGCCTAGACCTGCCCCGTTTTCTTGAGCGATAGTGGGTAATAATAGCGTCCACTGGGGATGTCGTGATCATCGGCGAACCTCAATGGCAATGTCGCCCGCAAACGGACGCGCAACAACGCGAACGACGAGCACTCAATAGTCAAGTCAACGGGAGTTCCTCATTCGCGTGTATGTGGCTTGCGGTTCTCACGAGCTCCTTTGAACGACTCGAGCAACACATCATCATCACACGCACAATCACAATGACGTGCGGCCGTGCTTTAAACTTCTGTTAAGGGACAACGAGCTAGAGCATCGATTCGGCCGACTGCAACAGCTCGTCAATTGGAAATAGCGCGATTTCAAGAGAGGCAGAGCGCCGAAGGGCCATCGGAGCAAAGCGCCCCTCCAGAATACCAGAAACGGTGCTGTCCAAGATGAGCGTATGGCGTATGGTGTCTAGCCATTGCATGCTAGCTTCGTTTTTCAATGAACGTTGTCCCTCAGAAGGCTAATGGTTTCCGTATGGGACATTCTGGTTCACCCACCGCATTAGCTAGACCTTGCACACACTTCGATTATCGTCTGTTCCTATCGTGCCGAATGCTCTTGAAGCGACACTGTGGTAGCTCATATTGATCAGGAGGGGGGTGGGAGGAGGCATTAGTTAAAGGCCCCGTGGGGGACGTGTGATATCTGATTAACGATTAGGTTACCAGTGTTTTAAGCGATCAAGATATCGTTCTTTTATACCGAAATACTGATGGGATGTGAATGTCGAAATTGGATAACTTTCTTTCGAGAGGAACGAAGATGTCGGAGACGTGCTAGAGGATGGAGAAGGCATATTATACACGAATAAACAGTGTGCTAGATCTCCAAGTCTCCATAGATCAGCTGATACGTCAGTGGTCTTGGAAGACTCATCCGCGCGACGGAATCAATGCTGATCAAGAAAGGTCTTTGATTGAAAGTTCTCATTTCGCAGCTGAAAAGATCGGTTCCCTTGAAAACGACGCCTCCCACGAAACGCAGGACACACAGCTCCGCTATGCATTTGTGTGTTCTACACGCACAAATACACCGGACGAAATCCCGGCCACGCCGCAGTGGGGGGTCTCGCGCTGTCGTAGACGGCTGCGTGTGCCGCTCCAAGAACGCCCCCTAAAATGAAATCGCCACACGGATCCCGATCTTAGAGCGCTACATGACGAGAGCGGCGAACAGAAGAACGCTCGTTCTGAAAAGAGAGAAAACGCGGTTTTACGTTGGCGACGGCGCCGTAGATCTACGTGCTGTGGTAATGTACATCAGTTGGCATCAGGCCAACAGACACCTGCTGCGCTATTGTGCTCTATTTCTATATCGATTGGGCTAGCAACGTTCATTTGCTTTAGCTGAAACAACCGTGTGCGGGTGCAATGCGCTTGCAGCGGAGTGTATTGTGAACACGAGAGCTTCCTGGCCGCGGGACGACTTTCGTCGATTTAAGATGTTTTATTCTACAGTGGATACTGCTGATACGGCTCTTTTCAAGGGTCTCGTTTTTATTTCACTCGACTAAACGGACACAGCGTGCATGCTACGAATATTAGACCAGCTTGATAAAGATTGTACACTTTCTTGGGCGGGCCAGAGCATTTGCGCCTTTTAAAAACATCGCACCGTCGTCGTGTGATCGATAGGTTTCTCACTGTGGCAAATCTGAAAATCTATCATAAGAACAGAGTAAGATGATGCTTGTGAGCTGTATTCCGCATGGGGGCATATAACCAACGATGCTTCTTTCAAATAAATCAAGAAATATTTGCGAACATGCTTTGTGTTGTTGTTAACGGTTGGCTCCCAGATCCTCAAACGTGTTTTGGCACTTACCTGTGCGAAGGCGTTACGATGAGATTAAATGTCGGGAAATATCCACACCTCAAATGAGACCACGACCACGATTCTAACCTGGAGTATATTATCGATCAAGTACGCGCTGATGTTGCTGAAACTAACCTCAGCTTAATAGCATTCACACCAGTTAGGCCGTTACCGTCAATTATCACTGGGAACACTTTCCAGTGAAGGTTAAATTATATCATTCCATAATCAATTGACGCGTCAGGCTTCTATCAACCGAAAATCAATTAAGAAGCAGATCCACAGCGTCTATCACCCAGATGCCTGATAAACATGTTCACAGAGATTTTATAGACGTCTTAATTTCACGACGCACACCGCAGTGTCGTATCCGATAATATGACAGGTGTCATTCGAATCATTACGAATATGTGCGTGACCTGCGCTCACCGCTTATAGCGGGACCTTGTCTTCGGTGCCAATACTCTGTATATTATACGGGCTATATATATATATATATATATATATATATATATATATACTTTGTAATTAGTAATGTTATTGCTCCTGCAGTGCACTTCGGAACTCACTTCAGGCCCTTTGCATGCCACCAAGTGGTGCCCCCGATTGTGGCAAGTTAAGCGATGTTACCCAACAGGTCACTAATAGTCGGTATCCACCCGAATCGTCGTTGGATAATCTATAATATCATGGCCGGCACATGTAAGCTGCCCGGTGGTTCGGGTCTAGAAATTATTCACACAGATATTCACACCGTCTCACGAATGACGATGAATCTCTCTGTACGTTTCACTGTTTAACTAAACACACACACACAATCACTGTACTACACTAGTTCGTGTACTCTATTAATTTATAACACTGCCATACATTCTACACCAAACGCCGTACCTACATACAGGTTCGCTAGTGATCGCGCACGTACGTGGGTTGCAACGCCGTCAACTGCCGTCGAATCGAATAACCAAATACGCAACAATAACGAATGTCTCTCCCCTCGCAGCTCAGATTTTTTTCATCCTGTCTGAAACCACATTTATCTACGGGAGAACCTTTCTGTCTAGAGAAATCTATTCCCCAATTTACCTTAATTAGTAATTAGGGTAACTACAAAATCGTAATTAATGACTGCCTGTCAAGGGCTTTCAGAAACATAATATTACGCGTGTTTCCGTTTCTTATTTCAATACTAAGATTCCTGCAGCTGATATTGATAACTACTGCTTAATGACAGAGTAAATTAGTCCGATTGTCAATTACTAAACCTAGTGTTTACATACATATATATATATATATATATATATATATATATATATATATATATATAATAGTAGCTTGTCATATGAGACAAGAGCATGTCCCTATAGAAGATATTTTAATAAACCGCCATTTCTTGACATGGGAGCGAAGTGGACTTCTAGAAGAGGCGCAGGTCCGCGCACTTCGCAGACGAAGTCTTTGTGTCTTTCAACTTTAATTTTATAATAAGCATAGTATGATATTCCACGTCGGGGTTTTTTTTTCTGTAAACGTATTGTTTGGCTCTAATTTCAAATTCGTACGCTGGCTAAGCGAGTTAGGGGGTATGCTATTCAGTGCTCCTGAATAGCTGCCCGCGTTTCGCTCGGTCCAGTATCCTTCAGCGCCGTCATTAATTTTAGTCCATTGTTAAGTCCGCATACGGCCGGCTAATCGATGCGGTTGTGTGAGCTCAAATGAATAAAAGCCGCCCATCGGTTGCCCGCTCGGTGATGTCGTTTCGTTCGTGTCTGGCGATCCTCAACGTTACCTGCAGCATGGTGGGAGGTTACTACACTCCTTGATTGCGTCGTCGTCTTGCGTATAATCATGTCAGGCGTTCGGACGGCGATGCACTTGGGCTGGTGGTCAACGAGGCGGTTTTCGACAGCGGGGTTATTCAGCACGAACGAACGATTTCGCAGAAAAAAAAAATGTCACCGAACAGTATCCACTATTGTATAAACAGGTCGTGTCTTCATTGGACAAAGCGAAATCCAACGCCATCCTAGCGTGTTCGGTGCACCCCTTCGACGCCAGACATCTCGCTGACACTTATTAGATAGCGAACGTGGATTAGTCAGCAAGCTCAGCGTTGAATTTGTACCGACTTCTAGGAGGATTCGTCCCTGAGCAGGCTCACTATCTATCAGTAGTACATTAATGCGGTAGGTTTCAACGAACAACGGAGAGAAATCCCAACGTTTATTTGGCTAATGTTGTTCAAGAGCCGCCCATTTCAAAACAGAGCACCGATCAATGCAAGCGTGCGACAAATCAAACGTAACTAGCCAGTTTCAAGAAGAACTTAGCACTGTGTGCTTCTATATACGCTCGCGCAAGTACGCCTGTTCGATAATAGGGCGTGAGCCGGTGCGTCGACCTTCATAAATCCAAGCAATTTCCTAAGAAAACAAGTTGCTTAGGTACAACAGCAATGGCCATCCTCGCATGGCAGCGGTGATTGTTCATTCCCCGAGCAAGTGGTCAATTTCTGCAGCAGCACCACCAACAGCGAGGCACACATCCTTCACTTCGATTAGCATGTTCTTCGTTGCGCAGTCGGTTGATCAGTCGCTCAATTAGTCAAACTCAACATATCGCATTGGACCCGCTTACCAGGCGTGCATACGCACCCTCAGACTGGCTCGCATCGCCTGCTGCCCCCGTTGCTATGTTAGTCTATGCCTAATCTCCGTACGATTCGGCGTCTTGTGGCTCATTGTTGTTACTGTTGCTTGACGTTGCTGTACGGCACATACAGCAAAGTGAACGGCGAAGCTCCATCCCACACCAATACCGCTGCTTCTGCAGCTGACGCCGCCTGTAAACACGAGTGTCCAGGCACGGACAGCACCGCCATCAACGGGGGCGCACTGCAGCACACAGCCAAGCGAACGAATGACCTTGCCGACGCCGCTACCGCTGTCGCCTTTGGTGGATGCTGCTCTGCGCCATGCTCTGCCATGCCATACGGCTAGATAACGCTGCTAAGGTGGTGGCGGTGGTGCTGGCGACGACTATTGCCGCGGATCTGGCTATCTGAGTGTCTGTGTGTGTGTGTGCGTGCACGATTCCACGGCTCCTGCTGCTGCTGTTGTTGTCCAGCATCGGCAGCTTCAAGTCGCCGCCGTATTCATCTTCGAAGTCGTTGTTGTTGTTATTGTCGCCGTCGGCGTTGGATTCGAAAACTTGAAGCCGTCGCCGCACGCAGTCTGTTATGGTGTTGGTGGCCTACGTAGCTGTACCGACATACGACGAGGATGACGATGACGACGCATCGCTGAACCACTGCCCATACTGGGCGTCCAACTATCCCAAGAGGTGGATTGATCATGCTTGAAACATCCAGCCAGTGAACCAGTCGAATCAGCCGTGTTGTTCCGCCGCCGCCGCGATGTGTATACTGCATCGAAGCTACACCGCTGCGGTGTTGCTAGCCTAGCGTCTTGAGCGGCCGAGCTGAGAGCTTCAAGCTGGCTCCACCGGCCGGTGCCGCTGATGGTAGCGGTGTGACCTTGCAACAACAGAACAAGCAACGAACCAACGGCCAAACGCTGAACCGGTACCAGCAGCGGCAGAAGAAACAGCTCGTACTGATGCTGCTGCTGCTACGGCGATGGTGATTGCGGCAGGACGTCTCGCCAACGCTTGTGCCTACCTTATCTCTTTGTCATCATTGGACATTGCTGCTAGCGGCAGCAGCTGCTGTCCGTACCGTACGCATACATGTATCAGCCTATTCATCCACTGTACGACGTGTGAGGTACCGACGCATCGTCACATTGCATCGACCTTGTCGAAGGCTGACTCCGGCAGCCGCAGCATTTGCTCGCCCGAGTCGTAAATGTCGTGACCCAGCGGCAGCGGCAGCCGCAGCAGCAGCAGCCGCAGAGCAAGAAAGAAATAAAGAAAAAGACAATGAATTCGACGGCGCGGCCGCAGCGACAACGCGCACCGACGCAGCTGGACGCGTACATCGCTCTGTCTAACTCCTGCCTGTGGGGCTGGCTCGAAGGTTCGATCAGTTCGTCGTGAAGTTCCAATACGATGCCGCCTCTGCTACCCGCCGCGCAGCCGCGGTATCAGCCCACCAGGGCGACAACGGCGAAGAGAATCGCTGAACCGTTGAACAACAACAGCCCTGATAACGGAATCACGTACAATATACACACGTACGCGAACACTCGCTCAACCGCTCACGGTGGGGATAGCACAAATCGCACGGCAAGACCTGACACAACAGAATTGTCCGCAGCAGGATGTCGACGTTTATGCCGTTCGGCGAAGCCCACCAAAAGCCTCGTTCTAAGCAATCAACGTTGAATCAGCGGCGTGAAAGCGATCGTACTTTAAGATCATCTCGCATGACGCCTGATGGCGTTGTCTGTCGTTGTCATCAACGGTGAATCTGACAGTGGGGCGGCCACACGATGGTCGATAGGCGACGCTTAAATGGAAAGCAAATGCATGAAAACGCCTTAAAGGTGCTGAGGGCCTCGCGAGATGGAGCCGCTGAGAGGACAAGTGAATGTAAATCCCTATCGTATGATATACATAAATGATAGTATAGGAAATTGGACGCGCGAGGCTGCCAGCGATCCCCGAGGCTGGAATCGGACAACGTCGCGACGGTGATGACAGATATATTGTGACCAATGTTGTAAACGTACGCTATGCGTATAGCCTTGTGCGCTTAACAAAGCAATAATAGATAGCCATGGCGAACAAAGGGGGCTGGATCTGGCTGAATGTATACGAGATCGCACGCTTGATTTCGTGTGATCGTTGAGAAGGCGAATGGTCGACAGAAGTCATGGAGTGTCGACGGTCGTATCTTGTTAGAGTTGAGCATGAAATGAAATAATAAGAGATTCATTCAAACATCAGGGTGTACGAAACCGGCGAGCGGATACGTGACATTGACTACAGAAATGATCCTGTGAAGTACGGATCTTAAACAGAGTATGAGAAACATCGTGTTGGCTCTACGTTTGAAATGTTACAGTGTGATAATAAATATAGGAGAAGTTAGTAATTAAAACAAATGTATAAGATGTGTATATTGCATGACGAATGTCGAGCATAAAAATTAGTTAAAGCAAGTTAAAGCTTTTTTGTGCAATGTAGAAATGAATAAGGGACGCAATATAAAAAGTGCGTTTGCGTGGGATATATTACGCTGACCCAAAAAAAATGACACTCCTATCGTCTTGCGCCATATTCTTATTATTGGCCGGTTTGAATTCAAATTTGGCGGGTAGTTTGCTAACATCGTTAGGTGTTCGAAATGGCACCCGGCAAACCAGGTCCCTCAGACTTGCATTCTCAGAAGGAAAGTGTCAGGTTTATGTTTCAAGAGAAGAAATGCCCAGCTGAAATTCATCGGAAGTTGGTTAGTGTGCACGGTCATAATGCCCTAAGTCAAGCGAAAAAGCTTTTGAGCCAACTAGAGCTTGGTCATTGACGACTTTGTCGGCTGAAATTGGCATGCCTCGTGAAACATGTCGTCGAATTATTAAAAATGAAAATGGGTCAGAATGGGTCCCTCATGAACTCGGCCCTGGCCAACTCCAAATGCGTGAGGAGTGTTCACGAAACTATTTGAAGATATATAGGCAGCGTCAGAGTCGCTTAGAGCATACCATTGCAGTGGACGAGATATGGGTCAGCCTGTATGGGAAACCTGTATAGCGGGAAAAAGATCAATTGAAGGAGTGGCTACGACCAGGTGACCAGGCAATGGAGGTAGTAGTACCAAATAGATTCCAGCCTAAAGAAATGGTAGCACTTGACATGGATTTCAACGGAATTTGCTACTGCGAGATTTTGGGCCCAAAAGAAAGAATGGATTCGGCTCGATATCTCGAGTTCTTGAAGGGACCCATGAATAATTGGCATGGCAATAGGAAGCACCAAGTGTGGCTACTTGATGACAATGCTGGGGCACATCGTAGCGATGAAATTACGTTCTAGCATAAGGCCAACAAGATTGCGCGGTGGGGTCACCCCTCCCCCCCATTCTCCCAATTTAAGCCCGTTATTGGTTGCTTCCATCAATTAAAGAGGGCTATAGGTGGCCAAAAGTATGCAAACATCGATGTTTGCATACTTTTGGCGACCTATAGCCGTCTATAATTACCAGTGTATAAATAGAAGACGTGCATACATCTAACTCTTACTAAAAAAATCTTCGGTTTCCCACACTTAGTTTAGCTGAGTATTTGAAATTTATGTGTGTCCAATTTTTTTTGGGTCAGCCTAATATACACAGCCATTGAAATTCGAATGTAATTATGTATAATGAAGTCATTTTGACTCAACGGCGAAGATAACGGTTGCGATAGCAAAAGTTACATGTCGACCCTAGATGCTGCTCGAGATTGGACCTCGGGTATCTCACATAATGTCAGTTGATGAGCTATCGTTAATTAAAGCACAGGCAAGGTGAAAAGTCACGCAAGAGTATGGCCTTCAAATAAGTGATTCATTAATTAACCATGTTATACATGTTGGATTCTGCAACATAATACCGTAGCGCGTAACCCTCTGGCGAGGTCGAGCAACGCATGTGACAAAATGAATTTGGTCATAAATAACGGCAGCTTGGCGAATGGCAAGGGATCGCTTCGCCTGAGTGACATAAATTCTGTCATAAAAATAAAATTAATAAGCCATGTCGTTCTACGACGCTGGTTGCGTGACTTGACGAAGACCCTGCACTTCAGCAGATAGTCGTAAAGCTGCCAGCATCTCCGAGAATGTGACACCATCCGTGAAGAAAATGCGGCGAAGAAGTTGCTGCAATCTGAAGAACTTAACGAGAGGCGACTTTCAACAAGGCTCTTCATAGTGATAACACTACATTTTAAATAAAAGCTAGCAAAACCTGAGTGTACCCTTTGGGCTAACAGCGTTATGCTGTACCCCATACAGCACATGTATTCTAATCTAATATCCAGTTCTTCACTGCTAACGAAGCTACCGTTGGACGGCGAACTGGTGACGTCGAGGAAAGTTGAATTCTCGTAGCTCGTCATTGGATTACCAGCGTACATGTACACGCGGATCAACGTCCGTATCCGCGGCGGAGGGGCTTTCCATGAGCTTCCTCATTGCCAGCCTCGTGAGTTATTCATTGTTCGCTTGTGAAGAATGAAATTGTGGAAATTGTTGGTATTTTCTGCGGAGCGACTACCTTTTAACGTCCTGTGTGGAGACGAAGCTCATCCGCTGCATTAGAGGATTAGTGTATCTATCTTAACGAGCAAACCACATGACAGATGAGCTCAACATCCACAAATGTGTTCTGAAGCCTTCCAACGGGAGATTCTCGCGTCACCATTCCGTCTCCTTCATAGACAAGAAGAATTTCTGTGACAGCGTGTAGTATATGATATATATATATATATATATATGTATATATATATATATATATATATATAGTTCCGTGTGGCCGCTGTCTGTGCTGTTCAACATCATCAACAGTTCCAGAAGCGGGCGGGGAGGCTGGTCACGGCGTTGACGTGCAATAGCATGGTGATAGCACCACTTAAAAAAGTTCCTTGTCGATTTTTTGCAGCTTGGGTGGTGTTTCAACATTTTCCGTCCGTCCTACATAATGCATATATTATATTGTATTTTACAAAATTAATACTTATTGTCTTCACCATCTGTTGAATCCTCCTTAGTCTAACGCCTGACTACGGCGCCAATCGCGTCAAGGGACACCGTGAATTCGTAGACAGCATTACACATTATGTACGATATGTTTGTACCTAAGAGTCACCCAAGAGCTGGGGAAAGGTTGGTTAGCGCACGTGCTAAATACATGATCGCAGTTGGACATGACGAGAGCAATGATATACGTAACATTGCAGTTATCTACTTATGTCGTTCTCATAAAATCGACGAATTTCAGCTAATCGAGGCCGTCAATTCACCAAATTTTCCACACACATCAATGTAACTTAGTGATTTTGGCATGGCATTCGACATATCTACATAGAAGCAGTAAAGGGTACATTGCGCGCTGCTGACCGTTAGCCGAAGACACTATCCTGAGAGAGGAGGTAATTTTTTTTTGGTGAAGATCACATTCGTCTGTTGGTGCATCGTCACAGACGATCTCGACCGGGGTCTGTTTATTACCAACACACGCACACAAGGACGAGCTCGTTCAATGTGAAATTTAAAACGATCGGTGTTTGCAGTTAAGTTTGTGGATACAAAAAAAACACGTTCCAAGTATGAGGTCCGCTTTATATGAAGTCAATTGAACAGTCGCCAACGCGCCGTTGGTGACATTTTGCCCTGCCCTCAAACAATTCCGTGGCCGCGAAAAGCTGCAGCAAACTTATACTCTATTATCATTGAACCAAAAATCAAGCCGTGCAACACAGTTGCGTCGAGTTCGGCGATACGCGGACAATACTGATAAAGGTTTCGTTATATACCGTTCGTATCGGGCATTGCCTTTATTGTGTATGATGACATTTGCAAGCCATGTTTATGCTGAAAGTAGACGATCAAGATTTGCGTTGTAGCAAGCTAATCTTTGCATCCCTTGCCCAATTTAAACTAAAAACTTCTAAACAAATCGTAGCCGTCACAGGTGGCGGAGACGCGGATATATATTAACACTCAGAACAGATAACGGCCATTTTTCTCTCTATTTATTCAGTCAATCAGCGGCACAGAGCGCGAAATCAGACATCAGACAGGTTTGTATTATAACGAGGCGGTGTCTATGATATATATGTGTATGAAGACTCAGTCACTTTGAACTCCCTTCAGTGCTCGCGTGGTTCTCTTCCATAGAACATTCAATATAATACAGTTATATTTATTATATTCAATGCAATACAATTTAATATTAATATACATTAATAATATAGCATTAATTTTTACACTGTCCTCTGTAGCATATACAATACATATTGTATGAGAAGGAGCGAGAGAGTAAGAGAGAGAGAGCGAGTGAAAGATGGGTCCTTCAATCATTATTTATTTCCTCTATTTACCTATTTATTTATGTATCCGTTGTTGTTATTTTGCTTACATTTATTGATCCTCGTTTTTGACGGCATTACCTCATCGTAACTACGTGCCTGTTCTACGAGCGGTTGGATCATCTACGGCGTGTTGTGACATGCCATGCTGGCTGACCTTGGACGAGACATATCTCTGCTTATGGGGCTATGTCGGTGATGATAAGGCCATAGGGTCGAACAAATGCGCGGCTACTACCGCAGCGACAGCAGCAACTAACTGTACACAGCTCAACGCCGCTTGTCTATCTGTATGTACAAGAACAGTTGAGCTTCAGCCGCCGCCGCCGCAGCAGCAGCAACCATCATACATTGCTTGCTTCACCGCGTTCGTATGTCATGCTGTGAATGACATCGCCTCTATGGCAACGCCTCGATGACATGGACGACAGCTGACCCCACCTCACAGCATGGGGTGTCGCCGTCTCCACTAGTCGACAGTCACTCTTAACTGTACTGTTCGATCAAGCTGAGCTTTATGTACACGAGTTAGCTAGATATTTATGGTTAGGTGGCATAAATCACCTAGCTATACAGCTGGTACTGCTGCTGATGATGAGGTGAAGTGGCCTCTCATCATGGGTGGGTCACTCCCTTCCATCAGCGGTTATAGCTGCAACCAAAGGCGTCACCGCCTTAAGGTCAGTTTCCTTCATTGGATTTTCTACATTTTCGTGTGCTCCATTTCGACACGGGACACAGGCGTACGAACGCAGCCGGGGGGGGGGGGGGGCGGCTCTCGTTCGAAGCCCTACTCGTCGACACGCACAGCAATTCTTCCGAGACATTAGCGCTAGTCATATACACACACAATGTCTTGCATACAATGTCGACGCAGCGAGCAGCTTTCTCTCCTACAATTAGCCCACGTCGTCAATAGGATAAAGCGATCGTTAGTAGAAGTCCGATAATGGCGCTATTTAGCATTTACATACTAAATATTGCTTCTACCATTCATATCCCGCAGTCCACTCATTGTGGTCATTGATGATTTGCTGCGCTCCCTTCCCTCGCTGTGTTTACCTATATCCAGTCAGTATTCTCCTGTTTTGCCCCAGCAATAATCTTCTACTGTCATCTATCGCTAGCTCTTATATCGTTCTCGATTCGACAATCTCTCCTTGTCGATTTCTCCGCGTTCGTCACGCTCGCTAACCGTGTAACCCTTTTGGACGTTTTGTTCTCACAATCTCATTGGACGTAGAATGAATGTGTGATGATTAACAATTTGCCCTACCCGTCACCATTTACCTCTTGCTTGTTGCTGCTGATGCTCCTGCTGCTGTTGTTGTTGGTGGTGGTGGTATCAACGCGTAGTTTTGGTAGTTTCCGTTTCTTTTAACACTGGCCATAACAGCCGATTACCGCTTCATACGATTACGCGGCCACCATAGTTATATATATATATATATATAGATCGTAAAATCGTATTTTGCTTGAATGCCGGCCCGACTGCTGCCGCCTTCGGCGCACTCACGCGCGCGTAGCGCGACTATTGCCCCTGTGCCGCTATCGTCTCTGTTTAGCACCGACTGGAGGAAATGAACGAACGGCGGAGCTAACACGGTCTGTGCGTCTGTTGTTTGTCTACGATCGTATGCCCTGTTTGCCTGTGCGGGTCCGGCCGTCCGCGTACCCGTGGATGCACGACTGCGGACGCGCGCAATTCGTTCGCAATGGAAGTGGAAGATTTGCGTCGAGGCCGCCGTGCTGAACAGCCACCCGGCCCGGACGGCAGCCCGCTCGCTGTCCATCCAAGCAAACGTTCACTTCATCCGGTCGACGTTAGCGCAGCCGCAGCCGCAGCAGCCGTAGCAGCAAAAGGATCTCTTCATTCGGCAATTTTGACTTCTCGCGCCGCGACATCACTCTCAACAGCCGTAGTACCCCAAGAGTAGCAGCAGCAGCAGCAACAACTACTTTTGCCCCTGCTGCTGCTGGTATATTACCAACGGCGAACCGAAGCGAAAAATGAGGCTGCCGCAAGCGAATATACCCCGATTGCTGCTGCTGCAGCAGCAGCTGCGGCAACGGCGGCGGCGACATCGGCAGCTTCTCGCTACGGGTAACGAAACGGAGAGTAAAAAGGACAGCCGAAAGTTTCACTAGAACGAATGCGAGCGAATGGACGGACCACGCGGCGGCAGCGCCGACGATTGTTGGCGAATGTTTTTCTTCTGCTGCCGGTAGTAACCCCCTCGCGCTGGTGCTGCTCGGGACGCGGCGGCGGCGGCTATTGCTCCTGCTGATGCTGGCGGTGGTCAGCGGTGAACGCGTGCGCTGGGCATCAGCCGACCCGCGTCTGTCCCGTGGTCGACGCTGCACTCGATGGCTGGCGGACATTGGCTCAGATATCTTCTTCTTTTCGGGGTGGTTGCAAGGCAGCCAAAATGCTTGGCTTAGCCTTTCGCCGGACGAGGATCGCGGCCCCTGGTCGCGGCTACCGTGGTGCTGCGCGACGCGGTGCATGCATGCGTGCATATGTATAATTGGACAACAACGTGTCTATGTGATATATGAAAATTCGCACCTCCTTCCAGAGGTGGATCGGACAGGGCCGCCTGCTGCCGTTGGCGGTGGGGGCTGCGGCGGTGGTCCGGAATGCAGCCCCGGTTAATTTTCTTCTTACGCGATTATGATCCAGCTGAGATGATTTTTTTTGCTCGGTAAAGTTGATTTAATAGCAGCGGGGGATGCCGGTGAATTCCTTGGGTGGTCGAGTCGATTCGGACAATTTGATTCTAATTTGATTTCAGCTAATGAATAAATTTTCCGAGCTGACCCACAGCCAACATTTAATTTGATTACAGCTAAACATGATGACGTAATAATACTGTTTATTATATATTATAGTATATTGTCATTTTGTGCCGGCCCTCTTGATTCCCGAGTTTGAGTAAAGTAAATTTTCCCGGCTGACCCACAGCCGACGTTTAACGTCCACGGTGAAACTGCTTTCGGCATTGCTTCATAAGGCGGACCTCTTCCAATGCAAACGCGCAGCGGCGGGGATTGAACCTGCGCCCGTCTGTCCGGATTCGACTTCACGAGCCTAGGTTGCTTTTTGAAATCAGATGTGTGTGATACAATTTATCGTCGCTGTCCTCAAAATCCACATCTCAGTTCGACGGTCGAAAAGGTAAATTCGAGCTGAGCACTATATATATATATATATATATTCACTGAGTGTTTTAATATACACAAAAATATGCAAGAAATAATTTCTGTGATCACCGAGGGAACTAACCGTGTTATATTACTCTACAGGGAATTGGCTAACGGGAGCAAATCGGCTGAATCAAGCTTCCGTCGCAATTCTTAGAGACAATTCTTGGAGATCTGAGAGACACCGCCGGGTGTACACAACCGTCTTAATTTCAAGGAGAGATCGATCCGTTGATGACGTACGAAATAATCGGATATATTTTCGGGTCAAACTAGACTAGAATTTTATTCACCAATGAGCCCAACACTGACTTCAGTTCCCCTCGACGCTGGGTACGGGACAGTCACTAGACGACGCCGAGATTCAATGATTCGGCTCAGATCAGTGAGAGCAGCGGGTCCTAGCGGGAACAATTCTTTCTCAATGATCGCTTCTTCCAGTAAGCCTATACTCAACCTAGTGAGAAGGCTGGCCAGCTGGTCACTTCTACGGTAATGGTACACAGCTTTGTGGAGAATATGTAGCATTACGCAATCAACAACTGTATAAGATACGCCTATACAATCGTTTTAGGAGACATACCAGTGGCGTTCTAATTAACACGCTGCTGCCCGCCGTAAACAGCTGCCGTAAGCCACTTTCCGTTGGCATGAAAGCCTCAAGCATCTTGAAGTTCACATACGATGCACTTGTGTGCGCCAGTATGTGATCAGGTTGGCTCTGTAACCAATCGATCCATGACACGATATCATTCTGAAAGCGTGCGGCGCCAACCTGTACATAGCGGTAAGCAAACCACAAGATCAGTGCCAAAGATGAATTTCCCCTCTGGCGAGATTCTTGTATCATCTCTCGCAGCTCGGCCAGATAACGATGCCGGTTCGCCTCGTCCTGATTGCCCTGCGCCGCTATGGCAGCGACAGTGGACCCACGGCCACGCAATCGGCCCCATGGGAACGACGCTTTTACGATGTCGTCGTACGGCCGTCGCCGCCAGCAGCGAGCTTGACGATTCATGCGACGGCCGTTGTTTCGACGGCGGTGCAATGACGAGCAGGCGGCTGCGGCGGCGGCTGCACCGAATCTCGGTAACATCTTCCACAGTGTGAGGTTCGATTTCGTGGGTTCGAACGTGGACAATGACGCGGGAATAGCTCAGGTGGACTCGATCAGACGTCTCTAGACGTCGGACTTACCTCATCGGGTTCGAGAAACGCGCGTCCAGATGTGGACATAGTGATCCAGCAGACCACAACAGAACGATGATGATTATCCGATGACTGTGGCCATAGACAAAGAGAGAGGGCGGGGGCGCGGGGGGAGAGCTGGATAAAGAGAGAAAATAATGAAGTTGGCCACCACTCGTTCGTTATAGCTGCCTGTTGTCGGGAATAGTGGAATGAGGCAAATGAACGCCGATATTTTTGTTGCGGTTTGCGATATGAAGACGGGTAGCATTGGAAGCTTTCTCTTTGATATGATGAGTATCGTCCCAGTGGACACAGGGTTGGCTTCATCTGCATAGCAACGTCGGCAGTGCGGGGTTGGCACATGGACGGGATGGCGTGGGGGATAGGAACCCGAAGGTTTCCGGTTCGAATCCCGCAACACACGTATGATTTGAAAACATTGCCCGAAACATTGCCCATTTACGTTTTGATTCCGGCCTTCGCCCCCGGGTTACAACGAGTGTCCCGGGGATTCTAAGATGCATCTATAGTTGAAACGAAAATCAATTACTATATTATTATTATTATACATATACATATTATTATATTATTGTCTTTATTATATATATATATATATATATATATAAACTGAATCGCGCTAATACATCGATATATCGTGGCCGCCGTTGCCGTCACCATCAATGCTTCATCCTGATTAGCTATCTGCAAATGCAGATACAACCAACTGTATCGATTCCCGTTGCGCCCACAGGCCAGACCAGCCACAGCCACACCTCCAAGCGTCTCCTCCGCCGCAGCCGTAGCTACTGCTGCTGCCGGCCACTAACGCCATTGTTACGCCTGTTATTACTAACCGAGTCGGTACTACAACGACTATCTACTGCCACTGCCACCAGCGCCGCTGCCGCCGCCGATGAATATTCCTCCCGATTTCACTCTTCTCATCTTCATTTTCCTTCTTGTCGTCTTCTCTCATTCAGTTCGTTTTCCGCAATTCGTATCGTCCAGCAGCGTCAGTGCGCGGCACACACAGCAGCAGCAGCAGCAGCAGCAATTGTGGACACGGGAACTGCGTCGGCTCACGCTGCCGGCTGCATGCCCTGCCTGCTGTTGGGCCTACGATGGCCGCCAACTGCGCTAACAAAACCGCGAGTCAAAACCGGCTGGCTGGTTGGCTGGCTGGCTGGCCGTCTGGCCGACACCGATTCTCTTCTCGTGAATGTGGCGCGCGGAGATGCTGCTCCTGTGACCGCCGCTGCCATAACTGTGGTGGCGTCTTGCGGCTTGCTACATAATATTGTTGTGGAAGTCGTACGTCGGGATCTTGGCGGTGGTGGTCGCCTTTCGGCGGCGGCGTCTAGGGGCATCGAAAAGCCGAGCAACGACGAAGCCGCCGAAGCCGCCGCCGCCGCCGCAGCAGACGTCGCCGTTTCCGCTGTCAATAAAGGAAAGCTAAGCGATCAAACCAAGCGAAATTCAGCTGATCGGGGCCGGTTCGCACCAACCGCGAAAAGCGCATCTGCGCGCCGCCGACCCGGTGGTCCAACCGGAGCCGGGCTGGAATGAGAGTGTGGAGCAGGTGTATTGTTGGATGTTGGCCAGGGTAGAGGGGTTGGGGGGGCGGGGGGGTGCTGCACGTGGGGCGAACGGGAAAAACTGGAGACAAAATTGGGGTATGGAGCATCATCAGCATAGGAACACAAAACGCGCACGCAGACGCACAATGTACACACACACGCACATACACACGCTCAGACACGCGGTCAGGCAGGCGGAACAGACAGATATCGACGTCAAAAACGACGCCTTTACTTCCTGCACTAGAGTCACTTTGCGTTAGATATATAAATGATTTGATGACGGTTACTATTATATAATAATAATCATAATGCAACATTCATGATGTTAATATGCGGGAGGGTGAGATAGAGAGAGAGAGAGAGGTCCTACGGGAAAAGGGACAAGCAGCTGAACGCGGGTTGATGCTAATTTTTTTGGGGTGGCATAGACGATGCGATGAGCAGGATCGAGACTACGAAATGCTAGCATGAAATAAAATAGGTGAGATCGACGCCATTATTGTAGATGTATTGATGGTAATTGATAGGCAAAATGTGATAAACCATATAAGTCATTGGTATGGGATATTTCAGGTGATTTTTTCTATATATATATATATATATATAGATATTTAGACTGGTAGTGGCTGACATTTACGGCGTTTTCGGTATTACCAATGGGACAAAATCAAACAGGCATTATATAATGAATGGCCAAAAAGGTAGCACCAGCGCCTTGTTCAGGCGACACTTCAATAGTCGCAAAGCAGCGGCATCGGCAGAAGCAATACATGCGTTGTATATAGTAGGAACATATTTCGGCTGCAGCAGCAGCTACGGCTGTCAATGACGGTCACCGTTGACGGTCAATCTGATCAGCTGCGGCAGCAGTCGAGCTCCTCAGCTGGCCCGAAGCTCAACGATCACCAAAATGATTTCGGGCCCATTAATCGAGCGGGTGATGTGTCTTGTCGCGCCACGGTCGGCTGCGGTCAGTGGGACCTGCCATGGGGAAACAGTTTGTCAACCCACAAGCGAACTGGCAAAGATCGACGAACCAGGTAATCAGCGAGTCAGCCACCCGAATGATGATACGAGAGGTGGCTCTAATGGCGTAATCTGTTCAAGGTGGTGGTGGTGGTGCTGCTGCTGGCGGCGGCGGCTGCGAAAGCAACGGCTGCAGTCGATGCAGCCGTATCATTATCATCACGGGGAAGGCCGGAAAGATTTTTTGCGTTTATGCTGCCAGCTGCCAACCGCCGAAGTCAAACGGCGGCGGCGGCGGTGGTGCATTTATACGCTCAAATTGGATAACGACTTGCTTGCCCACGCTGGTTACACGGGTGCAGTCGCAACGGGAGCGCCACATGGCGACTCGTAAATGAATGAATAGCGGACGGGTGGTGGCAAACGAAATTCAACGCTATATTCAGCCACAGGTAATAAATTTAGGGGAGGCACGATTTTGTTGATTATAGATTTTTGTTGTGTTACAAAGATTTGTTGCTGCTGCTGCTGTTGCTGCTCTTCCTGTTGCGTATGTTAGTTAAGTGACCCAAAGTGGAGGGAGAAGAGCACAAGCCGGCAGGTAGGTATCGGCAGAAGGTTAGAAGCATTTGCATAATAATAATAATCCGCGCCATTGGGGGACAAGCGCGCAGGATCTTTCCTCCTGCAACGCCTGTCCCTCGCTGTGCAGCGAGGCAGAGAGGCAATGCCATCGCCTTCCTCGGGACAATGACGGCCTCGGCCCTGGTCCCCAGCTAATCCCCCTCCCCCTCAACTAATTATTCTATGTTTGAATAAATATTTGGGTTGTTTTCTTCAAAAAAAAATTATAATAACACAACAATAATAATAATAATAAAAATAAGTCGATATTCGTCGACAGATTCGAAGGTTAGACGGTATAGTCAATACACATCTGATCAGTTATATATACGCATTCTAGTAGCGAATAGTAATCAAAATAACAGTGTAATGTAAAGCATTATGGCGCTTCTTTTTTAGGTATATTGCTATTATTATGATAATGATGATGATGGTGATGATTATTATTAGTATTATTATTAATAATAATAATAATAATAATAATAATAGTAATATTAAAATTATTTTATTATTATGGTAATTATCACTATTGTATTACGATTCGTCCCACGAACTTTATTACCTGCGATAATGACAGGCTCGGGTGTAGCATAAGCAAGCAAAGGGCCGGGCAACGGGACGGTCGAAGGCAGCAGTCGATCCGTTATCATCGTTTTATGTCCTCACGGTGCCGAGACTTTTGTCGACAAACAGCAGCAGCACTTCTATTAAGCACTTCTCGACGGTATTGACTTCAGCCGTTCGACGAAGGATCGGACAGATCCGTGGGCCGCTGATGCTGTTCTTAGATGTTTACCGAATAATCGCACAACGCTTATTGTTATTATTATGATTATATTACTACAGCTATCATGCAAGTGATCTTGAAGTATTCATTAGAATACAGCTCCGCTGGCACTACCAGCCGTGTAGGGATGGTGAGTGATATTCCTTGTATTATTACTATTATTGTAGTTGTTACGTGATCATTGTTGTTGGAAAACGAAATCACCTGATGCACTTGCTTAAATACTGATCCGCACGGGGCAGGATATCCGAATATGGTCCCGTTCAGACAGATCGTTTCCGACGGGCAAACAATTGCCCGTTCATTTTGTTCATAAGTTCCGGTTGCTGCAAGTGACTCGACGAGAAACCGTTTGAAGGCGGCAAAAGAAATGCGGGAGTTTTTTGCAGTTGTTGCTGTTGTTCTTGTTGTTGTTGCTGCTGCTGCTGCTGCTGCTGTTGTTGCTGTTGTTGTTATTGTTGTTGCTGTCGTCGTCGTCGTCGTGCGTGTGTATTTGTGTGTGTGTGTTTGTGTGTGTGTGATCAATCCATAGTGAATAAAGAAAACGATAGCGGTGAGAAACGACGAATTGCTTATTAATGCGTTTGTAGCGTGGCGATACCCGATGAAAACAATTGCGACAAGGTCTCTCAGTGAATGGCGGGAGGGGAGGTACTTTGTCTACGTGTTTCCTTGCTTGCTGGCTTGCCTCCCTTCCTGGCTGTGTGTCTCCGCGTGTTAGTAGTGCGTCTGTCTGTGTGCGTATATGCGTCGTTTTTTTGGTTGACCACAAACGAAACGAAATCATTTGCCACCGTCGAGTTTCGCCATTGTGAACTTCGCAATGCAGCTACCGAGTGGGGGTCTGAGGTTTTGCGCCGATAGACGGAAGCCGCAATGGATGCTGCTTGTTGATATTAGCTGCTTTGTACAATGCTTGTTTCAATTGTAGCCTCCTCTGCTGCTACTTAGCAGCTGGGAACGAACAAGGCGGACAGCGTTCACGGCGGTTGAACGCCAAAAGATCGGCCACCGATTTGTTGATTATTCGTTGCTAGCATGAGAAATACGGTTTACGTGGCGTGAGCGGCGCTGAGAAGCAACATATCACTTCCGCAGGTGCGATGAAAACAAATTGATTGGTTTTGGAGAGGTGTCACTCATTGCGCGTTACTGACGAAATAATACGAAATTTGGCTAGGACCACTAAGGCCCACCGAGGGACTAGGGCCTGCTGCAAGATGACAGCAGGCTTCGATACAGCAGCATTCAGTGATCAACTGAATTCGTCAATTCGATATGCCTATAGATAATTAATGCGATCGTCGAAACCTGCCAGCGTAACAAAGCCATCCATGACACATACCTATTCAACATGGGTGATTAATTAACGAAACTAACTATAACAAGAATTCATCATTAATTCACACGCAATTGTGTTATACATTATACATTACGCCTAAGAGTAAAAAGGGGGGTAGATACGTACATATATCTAAGAATGACAACATGTTAATGATCTTTCGCGGACCAGATGGGTCGGTGGGATTGCATTCAACAGCATGATGATATCTGGCGCAAACATTGTCGTGGTACTTACACAAACAGTTCGAGTTGGACTCGTGGCAGCTCTGTGTCCTGACACACACTGAACATGGTGATGAAAAAATCGTGCATTGCAAAACGAGTTATGATGTCTCGCTTTCTTCTGAGTGCTCCCCTCCATTTATCGTTGATCATTGCACCCGTATGGACGTGAAAGCCCGGGTCGATATCCACCATATTTCTTTCCCGACATCTCAATGAATTCTGAGTAAGCTGGCGTCACGGACAGCTTGAAACGACACCTCAGATCTTCAACAAATCACGGAGTGTCACGGAGCTAAACCGATCTATTCCGCGCCGAACCATGTTACCCCATAACGCGGTTCAGAAATGCCGGCTTTACGCGGTCCAGCTGCTCGAGTTGTGCGGGCGAAAAAGATGCTACCCAGGTAACTTCGGGCCCGTAGGAAGCAACGGGCGCAATCTTGATGTCAAACAACTTCAGCGCGGTCTGTAAAGAAACCTTTGATGGAGATTGCATAGCGACGCTCGCGACCAGCGCTCTTCACATTCTATTCGTGATGGGTTCCGTGAAGGAACGACCGTTCGGGACGCCCAGTCCGATTTCTTCCACATGTGCAGACAGCCTCGCAAATGCTTGCTGAACATGAAAGCGACTCTTAGCAAAAATGACAAGGTCGTCTGCGTATAGTAGCGTCCTCACATGGTCAGTCGTGCCCTTGCCTTGCGCCGGCAGATCGCTTATTAGCAGCAGCGAGAATAACGGTGGAGTCAAGTTGTCGCCTGGCGCCACAGCAGTACTTTGAGCGAAGGCTGACGAAAGGGACGCTTCGCCATCGATCCTCACTGAATTCTCTCCTGCAAAATGGCCATAATAAGCTGTGGCATGTTCAACGAAACTCCACACATTGCCAGTTTGTGAAGAATTTTGTCCCGCGGAGCCGAATTGAACACAGACTTGAACTTAACTACAGTTACATCATTTGGCTGGAAGCGACTATTTTATATTTTTTCATTTTCGAGCGGCCCTTAGATGTTCCCCTCATGGGGCAGACTGCTGCTCTGAGCCTTCAAATATCATTACGAGGACATGTCGGGAGGGGGGGGCAGTTCACTTTACTTTTAAACTTTGTAGTTCCTGGCAAGAATCCACAGAACAAGAGTTCCCCAAAGCGTCTGGTAGGATTTGAACCCAAACCATTCGTTCTTCCTGTCCGGGTAATCCAAGACGCGCACCACGAGACCACCTATTGGAGCGATCTGCGATGTCGAAAACCCTGACGGCGGTGACAGCGGACAATATTTTTCTAGCACTAATTTGAAAATTAAACGCTAAATTTGCATATTATGCGCTCAATGTCACCCAGGTGACAATCCGAATATATTCAATACAGACAGCCCAAATCGAATAGAAGACCTGTCTATATATAGATATCCATTTTCTGACCAACCTCAGCCACTACTAACCACTAGCCGCTGCCAAGCAACCACAAGCTACCGAAACCATATCAATCAACGAGGCAGGCTTCGAAGCAGCGTTCCTCGCTCTCCAAACTCAACGACGAACATCAATCCGAAGCCATTTGTTCATCAATCTGCATTGGCCGATTTCGGATATGCGGCTCAATTTTGCCTTTGCCTTATTTAAAACATTGCCGTTGATCCTCAGAAATTCACTATTGCCGCTACCACCGCTGTTTGTTTGTATACCATCTGTTATAGTTGCCAACGTCGTTGAACGACCACATTTGATCCGCTCGGCTCTGTGCGCGCTCGCGGGTACGCGTACGCACACGACTGCATGAGCGTACACTTCGCATTGGCACTTGACAATTCCGAAATGTCACGGAGCGATTAATTCTGTAACACTGTCTGTATTCGACTGTTTATCTTGGCTAGGCTCGGTTTAGCTGTGGTGATCGTGCGTATGTATGT
Organism: Stratiolaelaps scimitus; assembly: GCA_019614645.1. Taxonomy (NCBI): domain Eukaryota; kingdom Metazoa; phylum Arthropoda; class Arachnida; order Mesostigmata; family Laelapidae; genus Stratiolaelaps; species Stratiolaelaps scimitus. Next base: position 310,969 of record JABWDB010000005.1, read on the forward strand.
AGTCTCAGATATGGTGGTTCTTGTTGTTTTTCGCGGGCGACAACTACCGGTCACCCACTGGCGTTGGCCACCAAGCCGCAATCGCAGCCGAAGAAACCTGTCGCTGCTGTAGATCAAGTTAACTGTCTGATTCATCGATTCGGGATACAGCTTCTGCTGCTGCGGCTGCCTGTGCGACTGTTGCTGCACATTTCCCGTCATGTTGGATTTGTTTTCTGTGGCCGCCGGACCCCCCCGCTCAGCAAAGCCGGTAAAGCCACCGCGGTGTGGGTTACAAGGACGTCGGCGTCTCCGAAATCCGGCCTAGAACGACGGTCTACATCGACTATTTTTTTGTTATGGCTTTCTACTCGCCTTCTGGTGGAATTACGACCGACACCCGATGATCAACGGGACGAATATCGGACTGTATCAGTCCGGCTTGCTTCATACAGCCGGTCTCCGGTTGCACAGCTGACGCGCAACAATATACGCGTCGATACTTGGCGTTCTACAGTAGTCAAATTCTGGTTTGGAGTAGTTCTTTTTACATCATATCTTCCATGTGTGTGGTTCGTGCAAGTGTAGGAGTCTGAACTCACGCCGCAGTCAATCTCAAGCGTGCGCGATATCTAATAGCTATAACTTATGCCTGTGCTGGAACAGGCTACGTGCCGACAACGTATGATGGATGGTAATCACCTGGCGGATGCGGTTCGAATGCTTGAACAGCGGAACACCCGAGTACTTCACAGGATATAATATCTGAAATTTCAGCCGTCCACCAGTTTCGAAGCTGTATCGTAACCATGTTCACCAAATTGAAGCGGTGATATTTGTAGTAATCACACGTTCCAAATAAGTCAGTACCGATTGTCCAGTGTTTTATCTAGTCATGCGTCCAGCATGCACGACTTCACCAGTAAACAAAAATCCATAACATACAATTGATAGATGACAAATAAACAAACATTGGACATTGTAGAAGCAAACGGAGATGGATAAGCAAATATAGAGACGTATGAGAATGAATGCAAATCTATATGGACGAAATGTTCAAATGTCCACACACATCGACATAACGAATATATCGCTACATTACAGACATTTGTTTAGCTACATAGCTCTCTTCGCCGCCAACCGGCAGTTCATCCAGTGTGCGATTGTTCATGTCCACGCACGGAGTGACTGTATCCGGTGAAAATGAGCAGGCGAAGTGCTCACACATTCGCATGCTGGGCTGATTGACTCATTAAGTTTGATTAGCAACGTGTAGACCTGCCCGTCTCAGGTGTTCAACTTAAGCGAGTTAGCTGTTTGAAGGTGTGATCGTCACCGATTGAATTCGACTTGGCTAGACCAAACTAGAGACTCGGGGATATCGCTATCTATTGTTGTATCGCTGCATCCTACGCATGTAGCATATATTTAAATTCGTCCGCCTATCGTCACATGCTGAAGATAATACAACTGGTAGACCGACCGACCCCCGTTTGCGATTTTGAATTAGAACCGTGTTCTCATTCCCTGCGGCAGCAGCTGATGCTGCTGCTGCTGTTGTTTTTGTTGTTGTTGACACAACAATCCTTCATCGCTTTGGGCAATATGCGAAACGCATACATGCTGCACAAGTGGAAAATATGTGCGACCCGTCACATGTGCTCTTCGCTTGAGGGCTAGTTCCCCCCCCCGCTGTTGTCGGTGGACAGAAAATCCGATGAGGTTGATTGTCCGCTCCCGTGGGAAGGAGGGCTCCCTTCGCCTCCCTGCCTAATGTTGCTGCTTTCGCCGTCCTGACCGACGACGACGACGACGACAGATCACGAACACAGCGCCCGGGAAGACTTCCGCGTGTTCCACCTCGATGTTCACCCATCTTATTTCGACGCTGGCTGCTGGCCCGGGCCGAAGTGCGATACAGTGGGACACTGTACCAACACAATGCGGTGTCGCAACTGCCGTTGTCAAAGCCACCTGCTTGTGGTTCTGTTCGCCCTGTATGGCGTCAAGGCGTTGCTCGCTTGCTGGCCGGGGGCAAGCGCGGGGGGGGGGGCTATCGGTCGAGCGAGAGATAAGATGTGGTCGGTGTGGACGTAACAACAGTAGATTCCACTCTGTCCGAATGCGATTTGTCTGCAGCGGATCGACAATTCGACTGTGAGAGTCGCCGTTGATATGGCACCCGAATGCTGCATCTGTGGGCGCGTGTGTTTGTCATGACGAGAGGATTGATGAGTATAGCTGGAAGAACAAATATACATTTCGGTGGCAGAAAATCACAACAGTGATAATTTTATGCACCGCCTCTAATCTAACCTATCTATTTCAACAAATTTCAATAATGCGAGTGAGTACACGTATAGTGGAGTGGCTATTACAATAGATGTTCGTTTCTCGGTTTAGTCAGCCGTATATGATATTCTGCTCAGATGTGACCAAAAATCTCGAATGGACGCGCAGCTAAGGGTTCGTCCAGTCAATAATTAATTGCTAGGCTACGAGATAAAACTACTATCGATATTTGACGTTTGATGAAAAAGGACATTTTTTCTCTTAGCTGCTACCGTTTGTCGAGGAAACACCGAGGTTCAGCGGTAGACCCGGTTCAACCCCGTGAACCAAACCCGGACTACTCACCAGCCGTGTGCGGCTCATTGCAGCCAGAATAACAGCAACAACGGCAACAAGACGATAAAATTATAATGTGGGTTTTTACAACGCGGCCTCACAGCTAGCCAGCCACACACACAACAAAAAAAAACGCACATCACGCTGAGCATTACGTTCGGTTTCTCACGTGCCAAAACTATGAAATATAACAATACATTTTCTGTCGGGCGATCAGTTGTTATTTCGCTGTTTTTCAACTGGGTTCGTCCCGTTCCCGTGTCGATAAAACACCGGCTCGCAATTCCCACGAGCCTTCGTTGAAATTGTTATTGTTACCGTTGCAGCTTCGATGTGTGTTTCACGAATCTCGATACAATTACTGGAATAATAGTAATTAGTGTGGCGCTTTTTTGCTTCTTGTTCTAGACGAATGCATTTTTTTTGTTCTCTCGACGTCGCCCAGCCATCATTATCTATTATCGTCTGGGCGACTCCTGCTCGCCTTCGTTATCATGGCACACTTCATCGTTAGATTAGCTAAGTGGTTGTTACCGTTGCCACTCTATGTCGAAATGTCGACGACAATGATGACGGTGACAGATGCGAGTGTACCGTCACAAACTTGAGGTAAATAGCCATATAAACGATATATAACTCGTTGAAATTCGGTGAACGGCAATCTGAGGAAATTGTGTCGCCTTTCAATATTAGTCGCACGACGCGCGCGTATCTCGCCACCGGGACGCCTCTAACAGGTCGCGCTCGCGCGCGCTCAGCATGGTAACGAATGCGTCCAGCGGATAGATTGGGAATAAAAATCGGCAGTTGACTATTGCTGCCGGTGCTGGCCCCGTACAGCAGTGAATTACAAATCACGCGTGCAGGTAAGGCAGACCAGCCGTGTCAGTGGCACCACCAATGCGCCGGACTGTGCGCCGCCGTCATTGTATATCGTAGTGTAACACGAAGTTATACGCGACACGATCCGGTGAGGTATGAGCTTTTCGGGGACATTACTCGATAGGGCTGGGTAAGGGAGCCAGCAGTGAGCCGGATTCGCAAACTTATCTCCCGGTCGCGGCCGCCAAGCCGGCCGGCCCTTGTAGGTATCGAGCATACACAGACACACGACACGATTATGGGTCTCGCCGCCGTCACGGCTACCACCGTCAGAGCGTAGCTAGCTGTCGCTAGGTCGTGTTTACAATGCTACGTTCGTGAAAAGATTATAGTCATCATCCTCAGCTACTTTGACCATCAACATCATCACCATAGCAATCATCAACAGCAGCGGTGGCGGCGGCGGCAGCGGCTGCTGATCTTGGCTGGCTCTGCATTGAGCCGCTCGCGTTACGGGTTCTGCAGGTGGGGAGTCACCACACAGTGGGCGGGCAGCCTTTGGAGGGGACCTGGCTACGCTCGCAAGACGAGCGAGAATCTTGATGATAGCTGCTGAAAAACGAACGACGACAACAGAAGCAGCAGCCGTCGCCGCTGCCGCTGCCGCCGCCGCATCAGCAGTAAAACTGTTACTGACGCCGCCGCCGCTGCTGCTGCTGCCGAACTCATTCGACGCATTTGACGTGCTGTACGGCAATGTCAGATATTCTGTGCGCGCGATAACCGAGCGCTGTTTGTGCGTGAGTCAGTCAGTATAATGTTTGTGTGTCTATCTATAGCTGCCCATCTATCTGGCTGTATGTATGCGTGCCTTGTGTACGCATGTGCAACATTCTCTGTGTGACTGCATCCGTTTGGCGATTCGTCCACTGTCGCCGGCCGTAGATGTCAGTCGACGCGATTGTAAAGTCAGCCAGCCAGTGCTATGCATGGACATGTGAACATTTGACGGCTGGCCACACGACGCTCGAATTTACGAACCTACATGTCCATGTCTCAGCTCAGCCCTCCTCATTGCTTAGCTATGGCCGCTCAATGTCAGTGTCTCCTTAATGTGTCCCTATCTTCTATGTCGTCTCTCCATCTATCCCGTGCTATATTTCTGTTCTCGCAGCTTGGTCTTCAGCCTGTACCTGCTTACATTGATGTTGGGAAGCACACCTTGAATATGTATGCGCAATTCGACAAACATCACACGCTGCCGCTGCCCCGCTCGCCTGAGTGCCACCACCACAGCACGGACGCTCAATGTTGCCATACGATGCTATACCAACTTCATGTCGTATTTATTTCTAGAAATAAATATTGTTATTGAAGATACACGCCGGCAGGCAGACACGGAGACATGCACGCGACCGATCGATAGAGCGGCCAGACGTGAAGCTTCAATGTGAGCTGTTGCGCGACAAACGCCACCCCCACACACACACACAGGACCAGAGGCGCAAATGTCCAGACCGAGCGTGGACAACGGACGCCACGCGATGGAAGCCTGCCTCCAGTACTGCAGCTTCCTGATGCTAGTGTTTGTGTCCGTGTCGTTCGTCGACGAGGTATGAGCCTTCGAAAGTCGCCGTCCTCAGCCAACACTATGCGCATCATCGAGCTGCACTTGTTTCAGCCACAATAGAATGTCAGGGGATGCGTACGAGACACAGGCGTACGCATCGCGCGGCTCGCGACTCTATTAATCTGTGTCCTATTTAGCGTTCTTGCTATTTTGTTCGTTTTCACAAACGACATACGCGTTCATCGCGTCGAATGCGCGTCACGGGCAGAGACGGCCGCGGGTGTACTGTCGCCACGAGGAGCCCGTCAAAAGCGGACGACACCGACTTTCTTGGCTAGCTCGTGCGCTACCGATTGCGGCGGCGGTGGTGACGACGCGAGCGGCAAAGCGAGCTAGCCCATATTTGCACATACTAATGCGCGTAATATTTGCTTTCGGAATTGTCTACAAACAGTGGATGACGACAGATTCAGAGGCGAACAATTGCACACGCTTAAACCGACGGCAGCGGCGGCGACGCCAGTGGACAAACTGCGGCATCGACGTCGGGAGAGAAAGAAACGAGGAATCGTATTTGCGTTAAATCCGTTACGGCCACTTCGATGGGATTTATGTATTCGTGCGCGTGAGACGTGTTCGTTTGCTGGATGATGTTGTTACTACTATAGCTACTGCTGCTGCTGTTATTCTTGTTTCATGGCTGTAGCAGCGAGCAACCATATTTTATGTCTATCCAGAAAGATACGGGTGGCCCGATACCAGTTTGTAAGCAGGCCATACACTTCCTTGTTTCCCAGTTCTCACACGGTTATTAGACTGACAGGAGACACGGACAGGGACAGCGGCATAAACTGTAAACCAGACACCGCACTAGGGGAGATAGGATATGCGTATACTTTGTAAAATTCGGCCGATTGAACAGTTGATTGCAGAGATTTGAACAGGGGGCTTTCTAGGACGACGTTCGTGCTGTTACGGCTATTGTATCCGTTCCAAATATGTATATGCAATTAGTGACAGTATACAGGGTGTTTTGTCGGTCATCAATTCGTAGCTGAAAATCAGATTCGTGACCTCGAGCAGCGATCATCAGTTTTCGAAACGTGGGAATGTTATGCTCCTTCGGCTGGCCTAGTTGTTTTCTTTGTAGCAGTCAAATTGTACAACTCGTCGGCTCTTCACAATGCAGGGCTTTACAGAGACTGAAACTACCTTGAAGGTGCTTTGCCAAGAGAGATATCATACGTCGCGAATAGAGGTATCATACCACTCATGCTGGCTGTACCTAAGTCACCGTCTAAGACGTATGCCCGTTGCTTGGAGTAGGTATGGAAAGGGGTAATTAATTAATACTTTCAATCAATTGATTAATCAGTGTTATACTGCGCACTAAGGCAGTGGACACACAAAATTTCCATCCGCCGGTCGCAGGTTCGAACCATTGTTTATATCTATGCAACATTCACTATCTAAAAGCTCAGTAGCCTTCAAGTTGGTCAAATGCTCATATACACGAACCATACGGGGACAACTCTCGCCCGATTCGGGGACACCTCTATTGACAACGCTGCCGACAGAGTGGCGTCAGCTGTTATATGTAGCCTTTAACGGACGTTCAAGCTGGATCTAACTGTCTCTATGCAACGAGCAGTGAAGCGACTCGATTATATCACCTCATGTACCAGAAGAACGCTAAACTCACTGCACAGGCAGCGCTTCCCCGTTGTCAAGCTTGACAGGGAGGCACCTGTACATTCGTTGCCTCCGTATGACAACCGTTACTCCGCCGTCTCCGGGCCTGCTGCTCGAAAACCAGTTGCACGGTTGGATCGACCTTTGCCGTCTGTATTCGACAGTGAAGACACTTGTCAGCAACCCTTACGAAGCGTTGCACCGAGTACCCACATCTTTAATGGAGCAACGGCCGGTGAGTGAGATCTGGCGGTATCAGCACACGCGTGCCTGTGTGTCTGTGTGTGTCAGAGCGCAGATCAATCGAGACACGGCGTCTTCGCCGTGGACTGATTCAGTAAACATCGAAAATAAGCAACCATGAGCATCTTGGAATATTTCTCGTTCACCTCGCGAAGGTGACTGGCTAACATCGGTGATACATGACGAGTCGCCGGATCGGACCCGCACCGAAGGGTCCCTGACGGTGAAGCTAGGTACAGCTGGGCCGGTCGCTCTCTCCGCGTGTTGCTTTTACAAAAAATCACAAAATCTATGTGGAAATGCTTTGCTTATATTGCAGCATAATCGTCCTACACTGGGATGCAATGTATGAAATGGTCGCTATAAATTTTGTCGTAAGGGGTGCGGCTCAACGTTTCGTCTAGCGTGGTCTAGTACATATAAAAATTATGGTGTCGTGGTGGCCGCCCTCGGCTTTTATTTCACGGCTGTCAACGAGGAGACGCCGACCCGTTCCGAAACTGCGTGAACCAGCTAAATTCGTTTATTCTTTGAAGGACACCGCAACAACGGTCTAACTATCTGTTGATTCAAACGGTGAGGATGAGTCATGGGGGATTGTCGGCCGATTTTTCTGAATTACCCACCCATGTGTCGGAACGAAATTCGAGACAGATTAATTATACTCGATTGCTAACATTGTCGCATTGTACGTGCGGCGTGTTCTCCCCGATGTTATCGCACAGTCGAGACTAGACTATAATTATTATTGGTATAGTAATTAATATTTAAACACTGAGTCAAATATTACCTACTCAACCACGCGCAGCTAACCCAACGGAGAGAGAGAGAGCGCGTTGGAAACGTCGAAACAAAAGCGCCACGCTTCTTCCCTGTACGTTTCATGTGCTAGCAATCCAAGGTCTCGCCACAAGACCACCTCCTGCCGTAACTGTATTCAATTTACTTACACTCAGCTTTATCCAGCGTATGCAAATGGAGAAGTCGACCCAGAAGCACCAAGGTGCATGGCGTCTATGCGACTGTGCGTGGGAATAGTACCCCCTGTGTAATGGACGTTTTAAGGTAATTACTCAGGATAGATAGAAATCGTCGGGCGTCCATCTTACAATGGAATGGTGCACATTCATCACTAGTCGGCCTCTCTGGAAGCCCCGCTGAAATTGGCTCAATTCCAGCTGGGGAACGATAGGGACATTAGAAAATCATTGGGAATAATGGTGCCGGGTACTGAGCCTTGTACGTAGACTATCTTGCGCGTTTATCGTAATGTATTTTGAACACGGTTTTGCCTAACCATTTGAAGAAATCTAGGTTTAAACATTTGTTATGAGAGGCCACGTTGTAGGCGGGGAATGGGTGGCCAGTGGAGAATAAAATGGTTACGGTCTGAGCTGATATATATACTTTCCATTTGAAGGAAGACTAAATCATGAAATATACCCGTATATATACTAAATCGACCACTGTTAGCTGAGTAACATTAAGCTACTTTTTGGGTGGCCGTTTTCTGATTTTCCCTCAACCATGAGCGTGAAACGTGTGTTCCAATATATCCTATCCAGATATATCCGTTGCAGTTAGATATCACGGATATCTAACTAACGGGACTTATGCTAAGTGACGAAATAAATGAGTGAAATATTGTATTTATATTGCTAATCAATATAAATGTCTTGTGAAATATTCCATCGTGTCGTATGACACATATTGCCATATAGCAAACGGATGATGTTGGATGTCCTGGAATTTTTCAAATTCTGAGTGAACACATTGAAGAACTAACAAGTGCGACGTGGCAAAATTTGTTGACTTAGGAAAATTCTTCTTAGGAATTTTCTTAGGAAAATTCCGTCTTGTATATGGTGCTAGATATTCTGAGGATGAACGTCAGTTAGGCCTTGTTCGGACTATCCTAGCATAAACAATAACACTAAAGGGGCATAACTCTGATGTATATGTAACATCAATCACCTGTCGAGCCCTTTGGTGGCCTGGTAGAATTTAAATAAATACACTATTTATATAGATATTACATATATTTTTAGGACTTCTTTAGGCTATTAAAAATAATATAAATATTTCTTAAAACTATTGATTTATTTTTATATAAAATTCCTTCCATTTATTTTTTATATAAGCATTCGTGTGGGCCTGCCTTACAACCGGAGGAGATCGACGTGGTGCACCCAGAGGTTCGATCCCCACCGTTGCACATTTGCATTTATGTAATAGGGGTCCCGTCGTATGAACCAATGTCGGAAGCAGCGTGTACGTGAAATGCTAATGGCTGCGAGTTTGCCCGGAAAGATTTACTAATAACATTCACCTCTCATTAAATGCGAATTACAGGTGGGATCAGCGTAGCGTTCAACGGTACCCGTTCGGCGCTGTCGAGGTATTGACGCAATAACGGGAGCAGCCTTTGCAGCATGCCGGCTGCAGGAATATTTTCCAGATCGTTCGGCAATTTCGAGAAGGATCGTGAACGAGCGAAAAAAGCCGGGGGTCAGGGCCCGCCGGGGGTGTCAATGGAGGAGTTAGCGGGGGTCCCACAAGGATCAACTGTCCTATCCACAATGAAGAAGCATTCGTTTTACGTTTGGTTTTTGGGTGCTCAGGAGAGCGGTGGACTTCGAGGGGACGCGTTTCTTCGGCCCGCACTTGCTAGTCTTCTCGAACGCGAAAAGGACGTCGAACCTGTCAAGGTTACCTTACAGGTATGCGTATTTTGTGTCTATTGTGGCTATAGAGTATCTTCACAATGTATAACATAATGTAAACGGTTTTGTTGCATCTCCGAACACGAATCAAGAGCACACTGTCGCCGTCGTGATTGAACCGGATACGTAGTATTCATAATGTGAAACGTGCATCTATATTTGTAAAAGTGGCGTTCGCCGTTCACTAATTAGCATCATTCAAATTCGGGGAAATCGCCATCTCGTTTCCCCATGGTAGAAACGTTTAATTACTTCAGTCTACATGTTAAAATAACGTTCATAAGCCTGAAGATGCGTTCACAAGATACGCTGCAGTGTTTTAACTCGCCCCACGAACACTAATACAAGTCGTAAGCTTATCTAAGAGTATGCTTACGAACCTCGAACGAAATGCTAAATCGTTGTCAATCAAACCAGCTCGATCGGTTTCTGAACGTCGGCCTCGTCTACTGCAACTCACCACCTCGTGTCACAACGACAGCCAATCATCACAGCAAAGACAAGACCAGACAATATCCAATGATCATTACAGAGATTTGCTAAAATCGTAATGGTACCCATGTTCATTTGAAGAAACTCACCCATCACCGGGATTCCCGGCGGCGTTCCAAAACTGATTGCCCTGGAAGGCTTAACGGCGTGATTCCTCTTTTTTGACAAAATGCCGGTAGCAATTTGCGGCGTCAGACGGACACATCGGGGCAGAGAGACGGGAGAAAGAGAGAAAAAGAGAACAACATGTTATTAGGGAACTGTTGCAGCAGCTACTGCTGTTGTTGCAGCGATGTGGTTATTGTGTTGGATCGCATTCAGAGCGTACACGAACGCAAATCATACAGACGAATTGACGCTGGTGACATTACTATTGTGACACGGCATCGAGCTGTTCTGGACCGATTCTTTCTATCTTGTATTCGCTTGAGCCGCAGCTGGCGCCGGTTCCATCCACCGTAGGTCTTGCCTCAGTTTGCCGACGTGCTCAACACGACAGCCTCTCGTTTCCAAGGCTACATTCGCATATAGTAGCAAGATGGGGGTGTTCCAGCTGGATATCTCTTCGTTCCGTGTATTTGCTATCGATATCGTCTCGTATCGCTCTACAACGACTCCATCAGCACTTCTGGCGACGAGTGACAGCGCGTTGGCTCGGTGAGATGACTCGGTCCCGCAATTTTCTACACTTTGTTTCAACGTCGATCTATTATATATTGTTCAGTAATTCAAACAAACGCTGCCGCCGCCGCCGAAACACATATCGATACGATATCAAACTAGTGCCAAAAACTGGAGCGGCCGAGGAGCCGGCTCCAGCAGCGGATGTAGCGAACAGGCGCGAACGAGGGCCAGCATTCAGGGACCACAAGCATGGACCTGGACCACGCTGTGTATTGCCAGCCGTCTGTCGGCCAGCAGCAAATCACAGCGTTCGTTAGCGGCGCCACGGTGTCCACGCCGGGGCGCATGGATCCGTACGGATCAATCCAAGTACCAATTGCTTCCACCGTCTGACTGGTGCCGATAATAATAATAATAATAACAATAATGCCGACGATGATCATGATGTCCACTGATGATGGTGTCTGCCCGGCGTGCGACGGCTGGCTAAGAACACGCTCGGTCTGACTCGTACGTCATAAACAGACATTTCCCTGTTCTGCCACCCCCGATCGATGCAATCAACGGTTCCGTTGGCGTGGAGCAAGTTCACACAGACGGAGACGATGAAGATGAAGATTAGCAGCAGCAGCAGCACTATTTGCTGCAACAGCAGTTGTTGTCGATGTGGTAGCTGCAGTGGCAGTTTCGAAGTCGAACTATTACTGTCATTACGTGATGCTTCCGTCAATTCGTGATCAATTGACGTCGTTTTTTTTGTTCTAAACCAATCTGTTGGAAAATCTCCTTGTTTGTTCCTGGAACAATCAATTGAGGAACCAGTGGTTCGACTCACCTTGCTCTGTCCTTCTCTCTCTCTCTCTGGCTTCTTTGCACTCCGCCGGGTGACGCAAGGTGGACACACTATTTGTTGATGAGAAACGCGGAGGCGATTCTCGATACGCAGCCGGTGAGACGAGCGGTTGAACAGGAAGAGATGCCGAGAGAGGGAGACACTCATCCTCATTTCGGCCTATTGTATCTCAGAAGCTAGATGACTACTGCTTGCAAATGATGCTCGATGCGTCATCTTGAATGAGCAACACACTCGTTGCAATACCGCCTGCGCTATCTACAATTGTCTTGACAACTCTCGTTCGATGCCCTTCTTTCAACGTAATTAAAAACGAAAAAAAGATCACTCTGCCATTATAAAGTCATATATTGGATCGTAAATGGAACGAAGTCGCGAATGGCCTTGAGTACGTCGTCTCGCCGATTCGACTGACTGACTGTTCATGACGGTTATGAAACGAGTCACTGTCAACGGCGACGATAGCACTGTTGACCGTTAGCAGCGATTGCCGCTGGGATGGGGTGTCGAAAAAGTGTCAAAAAAATAATTATTTTTACGATCGATTAAAAATCGATCAACAGGTATACCGCTCGTTTGAGCGTAGGCCTTTCACGCACGGCGGTCGGTAGCAACGAACTGAGCAGCATTCAAGTTGGCAGCATCCAAGGTTTGAACCATCACAGCGAAATCGCCTCCCATTCAAACTGCCCGCAGCGGCCCATCGCCATTAATGTCGCCGTGGTCGTTTTTCGTCGAAACGAAAAAGCCTTCGCGGCGCTCTGGGGACGTTCTTGGTTAGCCAAATAGTAACTAATTATAGGAGGCACCCTCTGGAGGACAGGCGAGAAAACCGAAACGGGAAATTTGACGAAAATTACCTTTGCCGGATCTAAACACTGTTCGACTTTTTCGGTTGACGCTCTGAACGTAATCGCGCGTACGGCAATACGCGCAACGTCTCTGATTGAAATTTTCTGATTCGGAAGTCGTCACATCGATGGCACCCACCTTCGCCGGATGGGGGCTTGTTCAGAATATGGACTGGATACAATACGCCAGCCGTGTTTGTATGAAAAACGCGAACGTTCGCTAGTAATTAAAACTTCATTGGGTTGTTTCGCAGAAACGTTCTTCTTGCTAATGCGAAATGTGCATTGGCAAGAAGGGCCTTTATTATACATATATACGCCATACAAAATACAGTAGTAATATTTGAAGTCATTTAATCTATTTGCCAATTAAGAGCGAAAGAAAAAAAAGGCGAACGAACACACACGCGTCTCTCCTTAGTTAGCTCCGACCAACTGGCCGAGCGATGTAGCAAACAATTATAGTATATAATCACAAAGTCCGCTGTATCCCGTTGTTAAATATACTATATAAATCAAACAAATAAAGATGTATGACCCACACGTTTCCAGCACAATGCGAATGGTCGAAAGTATAACAAATCTGTGTCGCTCCGCTCCTCGTTAATGCCACCAGATTTTCACCAGCATTTCTGTCTGCGTCGACAAACGGTTTGCTTGTACTTGCCGTTGTCTAATTCAATTATTACCAGAAATGTCTTCGTTGATTTTTGACGTGATCGGGATAATGATCTGGCAGTGGCCAAATTACAGGTGCACTCTGGGTCGGCATTTTTGTCGGTGGTGATCGAAATGCCCTTGGAATAGGGGCTAAATAAAAATGGCGGAGAGATCATTTGTTGCTGCTTTTTCTCTTTCTTTTAACATTATGTGTAGTAGCGAATCGTATTGTTTGAATCGTCTGGTGATTTACCTTGCGTCTCAGATACAGAAAATACGACGCGTCTGAATTTCGTCGATCAATTGTGTGCCGACTGATAAAAGTTCAGGACCCGATAGGCACAAAGTCCTAGGATCGAGAATTCAGCCTCCCCTTCGGCGTGTTCATGTTTTCCCATCTACTCTTCAAGGCAGTTTACTCCTATTCTGGTTTCGTCACTGCGCAACATGCGACTCTTCATAGATCCAATGTCGATATATATATATATTTATATTAGTCAACTACTCGATTAACATAGGATCTATGAAGAGTATGGATTATATATATATATATATATATATATATATATATATATATATATATATATATATATATGTAGATTATCCATATGCGGCTATTTCATTTCGCATTTTTTCCTCTACCTCGTAGAAGTCTCCTTAAGATCCACCACCATCACCGCTAGCGGTGCCTGAGCTATTCTCTCACAATAGAATATTCCCAACGCATTGTCCCAATTCTCCGTTTGTTATTCGGCCATCTATTATCTATTTACAAAACAAAAGCACAAAGACCCCGGCCCGACCGCCCCACTGCTGCCGCCGCATGGCTTCACAGCGCAACCCCCACTCAGGACTCACGCAGCACACACGAGTCCAGGGATAACGGCCGAGGCAAAAGCCACATCAGCAAATCGAATAGTCACAATAATGCAATACGCATAGTAGCCCGTTTTCAAGCACCTTAACAAAACGCTGAACGCGGCCTGTCCATTAGCAGTGACACTCGCAGGAGCGAAGGCAAATATGACGACGGCAGTCGAACACGTAAGAAACGGCCACTTATACATTGAGTCGTTCATTGCTCGCTTTAGTCGCGTTCTCGCTTAATGTCTGCGATGGATACATCGCAGACATTAAGCGAGAACTTGATTGATGTCCGTCGACACCTTTGACTCGCTCGTCGTCCTGCTGCGGCACCGTCATGGAAAGATGTGAACATTTGAGCTCAAGCCGTATGGCGGACCCGGTCACCAGCGACGTGTGCGCGCCACTGGCCCCGGATACAGGCGGGGTAGGGCCAAGCTATATGTGCACCGTCAATGTCGGATCGTTGCCGGAGGTGATCACCACCCACGAACGGTTGTTCTACCCTCCGCTACTGTACTATGGGTGTAAGAGTACGATTCGTAGAATGGTTCACGGCTGCGTCGGGTGGACACCGTTCAGGACCCTCAGCTGGAGTGGCTCGGGGCCGCTCTCTCACCACCCGATAGACGGAATGCCACCGCGAGCTCTGGTGGTGGGCCCGCGGCAGTTGATGATTCCAAGACACCGAAAAGGAACGAAGCTCACTTCGGACGAGGATCACGTCGAAGATGACATCTCTCTCCGCAGGTTATCGACGCGGTTGACGATGTCGATGACAATCATGTGAGTGATTTGGATGAAGTCCGCGCCACTGCCGCTGGTGATTGAAGCTGGAGAAATTGAGGGGAAGAATAGAAATATATATATATATATATATATATAAAACGAACGAGAATAACATAATGGAATAAAGAATAGAATAGTAGCAGTAGCTACAATTGTCGTAGTGGCTCATCCGTCTGGTCCCCGCGGATCTGCGAGCAGACGGCGGGCGATAGCCCGACAGCGAGCGACTGGAGCCGTAAGGAAAACGATGAAGATGAAATAGACATAGGCAAGGGAATGATATTAGCAGCCAGCCTGGCACTAGGCGGAGCAGAGATGGAAGAGAAAAGAGACGTCTACGGTTGGCCGCTGTCGCGTCGGCTGAGACTGCGCCAGACCAGAGGGGACCACGTTATTAACGAACGGTGGCGGCGGCGGCGGCAACGATGCAGCGAACGATTGAATGAGCTCGAGCCCAAGTCCGTGCCGCTGCTCCGGCCGCGGGACCCCTACCGCAATGAGCAGGCTGCTCGGACAACAGGCGGATGTTGGACGAACTGACTCGTTGACTGACGACGGATAGTCGAACGGACGAGGTCAGAGAGATGGCCCAAAAGACGCTCAGCAACAAGCAGTAAGCAGGCAAGCCAATGAATAAGAGAAGAAAGAGCCAACGGGCATGCACTCACATGTTGAGAGCTAGCGTTCGCTGTCGTACTGACTACCGATCCTACTAAGCGTACCGTAGTTGTATTCTACCACATCATACCACGGGTGGTATGCCTTGCTAAAGACAGAACAGGGTAGGGCTGGGCCGACGTAGGGGACTGCTCTGGTGGTGTGGCCAAAAGTTAGATAGATCAAATCCAATAACAACAGCAACAGCAACAATGACAGCAAAGCAGTAACAGCGCTGGTCAGGAGATGTAAGTAGCGAATACGATTCGCTACACATGCGCAACGGTACAGCAGCTGTAGCCGCGGCCGGTCGACTGGGTCAGTTGTTACGGGGCTATAGCCGGCAGGCGGTCCCGTATGGCCATCAAGTGCTAAACACGTTCTGGTAACCTGCGAGCAGGTGGCAATGACGGGAGACCAGCGGGATAATACCAGTGGCTCTAGTTACTGGAAGTACTTAGCTACCATCGAAAAGCCCGTTAGTTCAGCATTTCATATCGCCAACACAAGCGATACAAAATCAAAATTCGACAAAACGAAGTCTGCCCCCCCCCCCTAAGTCGCGCCGGCGCTAACCAAGCCACGAAATTTCATAAATAATGCTGCTGCTGCTGCACCCATGGTGCGTCCGTTCGAGGGGTAGCGATAGCAATCGAAGCGGCGCCGGCAACGACACGAATTTTCGCCACCATCATCTCGAGCGCCACTGCAAATGTATACCCGCTAGACAATGCCTGCGCGCCACTCCGAAGGCCGCCGCCGCCGCCGCCGCCACCACCGCGGCCGTTGTGGTCGTCGTCGTCGAGCAGACGCGTCAAGGCAACAGCGTTCGTTTCGTCGTGGACGATGGCCGCGCTAAGAAAGCCACTGTAGAAGGAACAGATGGGAGATATCGGCCTATGTAGTCATCACATTGCATTGGATCGCTGCTGTTTCTGCCGGTGACGCTGGTGGCGGCTTGACTTCCGCGCGGGAAGGCGGACGCAGCAGCTGCTGATGCCGCCGTCGCCGCGTCCATGTTTCTTTCGACTAAAAGCAGCGAGCCAGCAGCCATCCAGCGGCGAACGATAGAGACAAGGATGGAGGCAGTGAATGACTAGCGCACTAACTGACTGAGCTGAACCGAGCAGGAGGATGAAGAGCAGTGGGCGTTGGGGTGGGCAGGGAAACCAGCAGCAACATGGACCCCCCAACGACGAGAGCCCGTACCCACGGCTGATCAACGCTAGGAGAGCTGGGACTTTGGGCGGAGGGGAACCGCGTCGTCGTATCGTCGGGCGACCGTCATCCGTCAGTCAGTCGAATGTCGACTAAGAGACCGGTGACACGCGTAATAGAATAGGGCGGACGGTCGAACAGCTCAGGTGGCTGGAGGGCTATCTTGCTTTCACTTTCAGCGGTTCTGATCCTGACACGGCAGCTCCGCGGGTGCTGCTGCTGCTGCTGCTATTTCTCCTACTGCGATTACTACTGGGAGCGACACTGCGGCGACGATTCCGACCACCACCACCACCAACAACAACAACTGCGGTGTCGGTAGCAAAAGCAACGCCTAGACGAGATCCTACAAGATGACCAAGAGCCAGCCAGATCGACTGCAGTAGAATGACAGCAGTGTAAGAAGCACGACAGCCGACCAACCCGTGACGATGACGTCAGTCAACGACGGTGAAACCAACCAACAACAAACAAACAACATCGCTACGACGAGAAGTGGGCACCGCTTCTGCGATACGATGTCGATGTGCTCCCCGCACCCTCAAGAACGCCGCCGCGGCCGCCGCCACCGCCGCAACAACAACAACAACAACTAAATCACAACAAAACGACAACAAGCAACAACAACAACAATAGCAACAACTACAAGAGCAACAACAAAAACACACAGCAGTTGGATCTTCTCGATGAGGCTCCTCACTGTCCAGGTGAACGACGCGATCAGCCGTTAGCTTCCCCTGTGTCGCTACTACCCGATTTGTGCAGAGGACGAACACCAGTTGCAGCTGCCTGCGATCGTAGTACGTACAGTCAACGGCGGAAGCAACAAATCCCCCCCTCTCTCGCCCTCTAATATGATTATTATTATTATTATCTTCTCCGGTTGATTTTCGAGGGCTCTGCATTTGAGCGGCGCATTCGCATCGACCTATTTGTGTGTATCAGCCGCGGTCCGTTACTTTCTTTAATCGCCTTTGCCGCTGCCGGTGTCGCCGCTGCTCAAACTTGCTCTGTCATTGTTTTTTTTTGCTTTTTATTGCCGTCGTCTCTATTGTGTATACGCTGTCTTCGCCGTTATTGCGACTGATGTTGTCAATGTTTTTCTTCCTGTTATTGATACTGCAGCTGATAGTGCTGCTGCTGCTTTCGACAGCACCTGTGCTTGCCGTCGGACTAAAACGCCGCAACGATAACAGTGATAACGACGATGATGGCGAATCGCACCGCTACCGACGAACGGCATCAGAAGAGCAGCTATTATATCTAAACACTATATATATATATATATATATGTATATGTCGAATATATATATATATATATATATATGTCGAATATATATATATATATATATATATAGATTCGAGTAGAGGCAGGATAGACGAGACGTAACGGCGTTTCCAGGGGAGGGACACCCGCTGAGCTAAGCTATCACTTCCCATAGACCTGTGCGACTGCATGGTGCCATCTGCTAGCCACATCTTCCAAGAGGTGTCATTCGCTAAGGAAAAGAAAGAGGGATTTCCAGTAAACACAAATTCGCATCCCGGAACGCGAGCCGGTAGTGTCGAAAATCTTCACGCAACCATCGCTACTCCGACGAGCACACATCTAGAGCTCTGACGGTCGCCGTCGTCATCTTTGCAAGGGTTCACCAATGGCGGGCCCAGAACGGCCCTTGTATATTTGCATGCTGTTCAGAGCCGATCTCTACCTCAACATCAGTATACACCGGACATGAACCCGATCGACAAAACGAGCTTCGCAGCTCTATGCGAAATCAATCGATTATACATAATATGTGATTACTACCATAAACATTCACCCGCTACGCTAGAAGGACCTGCAAAGGTGGAGGTACCATTGCGCATTGAGCAGATTGTAGCAATTGGAACGGGGGTGAAAGTTGACCAACTGGAGCGGAGTCCAACTGAAATAGATCCACAGGAATAATACACTAGTCAACCCACTGGCCGACCTCTTCCATGTATTAAATAACATAGAACCACTGCATAAGGCAGGGACGCCATAGACCGCAACGGCCGCTACGGTATATGTCAGCAACGAGTCGATATTATCGAGCACGTTATAAGAAGGCAATGCAAGTATGTTTTTTTAGCGTGTACGCGCCGTTGTCAGTTCGTTTGTAGTTTTCCGTCATTGTATGACGATAGACCCCCGAGAGTCCATCCCGAGAGCTATGCGCAGGTTATCGATATCGTCGCCGTAGAGAAATCACCTCTTTACGGCGGGAATGAATGCTCATGTTGCCTAAATGTTCATGGATGAACATGGCACCAATGCGCGTATACGTAAAACATATAGAATGACTGAGGACTGAAGGTAAGCAAGCGATCACGCAAACACAATCGGTGATCTTGTGGCAGCCGTGCACCGGAAACGCATCACCCAAACTATAGTAGCCGTATCAGTACGGTGAGATGAGCGGAGTAGTACTACAACAAATCAGAATCATGTAATTTCTAGATTTACATGCTGAGGACAATTCGAGGAGGTTATTATTATCATTAAGACTTGGATATGCTATAATTATGATGCATTATGATAAGGATGGTGTACTACATTTGCCCTAGGTAATTGTAGTAGTAATATTAAATGCTATGGTTGGCGTATGGCTGGATTTTTGTAGGGTAATCTGTACGGGAACGGACTCGTGTACGATCTAGTCCGAAGGGATTTCGTTCGGAGCTTCCAATTGAGACTCACTGCTTTTCCACATGGAATTTCCGAGTTCTTAGCTTCACGATTTCCTGCAATTTCCTCGTAGTACTAGACACAGACACAGTGAGAAACATTTTGTCAGGAAAATGTCGGGCGTATGCTCAAGTGTGTCAATTTGAAGTCAGCCGGCGACGACATTATATATATATTGTATATATATAAATAAAACGGGGTCAGAATATACATATATATATCCCCGTTTTATTTATATATATATACATATATGTCCCAGTTTTATTTTGCATCACCGATATGTAATGTATGAATATCGTATAATGTGTGACATATGCAATAACGAATGTATTTCATTTCAAATGTATTGCTAACCTAACATATACTTAAGACAGCTTAGAATTCACCGGGGATGAAGATGTCATGTGTATATTCTAATGCTCTTTGACTTCTCCACTTTCAGATCAGCAGCAAAGGATTAAAAATCGTTCAAAATGTGGCTCGACCCGGCTCACGTAATAATGGCAAAACGGATCAGGTAAGTTGTTTAATTGATGCCAAACTAACGTATATACGGCGATGTTATTCCATGGCTGCAACAAGAGGAATATTTATATATATATAGCAAGAGGAAATTGACTATCAAGTACACTATATATATATATATATATATATATATTAGTGTACTTGATAGTCAATTTCCTCTTGCTATATATATATAAATATTCCTCTTGTTGCAGCCATATATATATATATATATATATATATGGTTACGATTTTTGTCATCTTCGTTATTTTTACTTGAATTACAATATGTCCGCTTCTGAGGAGAATTTGCATTTTTGCGAAGCTTGAATGAGAGAATTTGCGTTTTTGCGAACTTGTTCAAACGACGCGCCGAGTCAAGCTACAGTCGATTGCTTGGCGTTATGCGTGTGGCGCCACATTAGGTAGTAGTATAGATGGGCCTATAAGGTCGGTCATTTTAAGAATAGCAGCATTTGAAACAGTCGCAGAGGTTGTATACCGACTATCGCAATTTTGCCAGCTTTCGCTGAGGGAATTTGGAGAAGGTTGGTGCCACTAAATTGAGGCTGGATTAGAGTGCACTCGTTCAATGGCCATTGTCAATGACCTCGTAGGTCTGGCCGGGCAAAGAAAGAAATCCTAATTTCTTGTTTGATTAATAGCTCATATCGCAACACAATACGATATTCAATCACATATCGTTGATGAATATTTATATATATATACACATTCATTGCAGCCACTATTTCATTTTGCATCTGCCAGTTGCAATAGTAAATCCAGTAACATGCAGTGCCTTGCTTCGTACAGATGGCAAGGCGGCCCATATTGATTCCCCTCACATAGGCACACTCGAGAGATGGGTCCGTGTATCTCTTGGGTCGATGTTCATCGAGACGCAGCCAACCAACAGGTTACTAATCGTACGAGGCCGAGAAAATCATACACTGACAAACATCTGTGATTTTCGTTATCATACCCGTTGGTTTCCCCGGCAATCTTTCGTTTATACGACCATGCTTCTCTGCCCTTCGCAGTGTTCATTTCATATAAGTCACTGGTAACAGGTCACCAGCAATGCAAATCGGCATTGAACAAATAGCTACTAGAACAAATGCGACACTCACCTGCTTTCATCTGCGATTCCCGCCAAAAAACAAGCTGCTTCTGTGGCGCGCTAATGGTGAAAATCGTATTTAGCTCTGTCGCGCGTCGACGATACGACAAAATCAAGCCAAATCGCAGGACAGACAGCTACTCAGATATGCATGGGGCGCACGCTGGCGTACGCAGACTACGGCGGCGGCGGCGATGCTGCCGAGAGAAATTGCTCAGTTTCGGATAGGGCCCGAGTACGACGCCGCGTGCCTCGTCACTGGAAATCGCGAAAACGCACTCTGAAGCAGCGGCCCCGAATACGCGGGTTTGGCGGTGGCGATGATGAGAATTACCTGAGACGCCTCCTGACGCGTTTCCAAGTCGCGCGAAGAGCAAGTAAACCAGAACTGTATTGTTTGGTCAGGAACATTTTTCGCGAGCTTACGAAACTTCCCACCGCATTGTACCGGCAAGCGCTCGATGTTTTACGTGCTCAGCTGGACGATATGCCCGGTTCGGTGATCGGCGTAGTCGCCGTGGTGATCCGAGAGATCGCTGTTAACCCGTATACGAAGCCAAACGCAATTTTCATCGGGGACCTAATTAACCTTATCAACTTGTGTTGGATTAATCTGTTGTTAACTACCTTCGTTGATGTCTACAGAGAGCTCATGGAAGCCGATCCCGATGGAGGGTGGAGATTCTGGCCTGATCAGCTCGGAGCACATGTCGACGCCGCTCGGTCCTGGCTCGACAGAGCAAGAAATGTCCAGCATTCTGATACGAGTGAAGTGGCGGAACAAGAACGCTCCTAGGGTCCTAGTTCTCTCAAACGAAGTGCACTTTTACACACCGCATCGCTGCAAGGGCGTAACTTTCTGCATCCGTTGTTATCTGACCAAATTGAGCTGGCAAGAAACGCAAAGAAAAAATTCGTTATTTTTGATTGAACTGCGGAACTGTTATTGTGGCCGGTTCAGCAAATTGGGTACACATATGAAAGACTCCTGAGAGAACTATCACATCCTCTTGCCGTGGCTGGTCTCAGCGGTGTGAGGATCTTTCCTTCCGACGTTTAATCTTGTACTATGTTATAAAGATAGTAAAACGAAATGATTGTTGTTCACTCGGGCCATATCGAGCATGGAAGAGATATATCGAATTTAGCTCGTCACAACCTAATTAAACAATAGATCTGGCTCGTCACAACCTAATTAAACAAGTTTTATTATGAGATGGATGAATTAGGTCCATCTCCATCCGAATGGATGAAAAAACGTTGTTTGGAGCAGTCGTGTTGGACTATACAACTCGAAATCGAAAAGGTATTTGTGCATCAAGAATGTTGTATAGCCTCCAACAAGCCCTCAGCCTCCAACAAGTCCTCAGCAATCCTGTAGCCAACGTCTGCCTTCAACACTTGCGAAGGCTAACACTAAAGCCGTGGAAGTTCAGCAAGGAGTAAGGCCTGCAAGTCTTATTGCTAGTCTACAATAGACACTTGTAGTGTGTATTTCTAGTTCCTAGTACGCAGTTGATAAGGATAAAGAAATCTAAAGAATGCTTGCAACTAAATCGACTCGTGCAGCGCTCGCCAGTGGGAGGGCAACTCCTACAATAGGCCCAGCACGTACGGAACCTTCTGCCTGGGTTTATACTTGGAGGTGTTCTCAGAAAGCGCGGTAGCTGTAGAAAGAGACAGCAGATAGAGAGCGAAAGAGCCGTATACGCTAGGCCCTTGTCGTCTCATCTGGCCAGAGATATAGGAACTTTGAATTCGATTCCACCAGTGACTAGGAGAAACGGGGTTAGTGGCCCTGTCGATATGAACTATAATGCCAAGCTGTGTCGCTGTGTCGATCTCAGTCCTAGGTATACGCAGCGATGTGTTCTCTGCCTCTGACAAAACACGGGCGATATCACCTGCTAATTGATGGCTGACATTGGAGAAAAACGATCAACGTTAATGAGACGCTGACATTTGCATGGTCCTACAGATTCCAAACGATATATCAGGGTTGATTGGTAAAGCATCGAGCCGGAATTCCCGGTGAAATAATTGAGCACATTATCCCCAGAATAGATGACGTCGTCCAACATGATGTGGCCCTACTGTGAGCTGTTCAAACGTGTGTGTGTGAGCCATAGGACTATTTGCAAAACGATCGGATCGATCTGCACCTCAACAAAGCGGCCTAAAACACCCGGGACAGGGAGTTTGCTCAGACCCGCAATTGAGTCGCACCTCAATAATCGCCAACGACTTCGGTGCCACTGCTTGAATCGCACTCGTACAAAAATGGCCAACAAGGTGAAGTCGTTGATGGAAACGATCTGCCGATTATTCAGCGCCCTCATTCAATCTAGATGAATTCAAAGCATTCATTGATTGAAGTGTTCATTAAAGGATGACCATTGACGCAAGGCAACACAGAAAACAGCCCTGTTTTTGTTGACATGTAATAGCCGTTGAAGACTCGCGCCTTTGGTTCAACAGGCCTCGTTGTCAGACGCCAATCAATTCAGCGAAGTTGAATTTTGAACATTTTGAACGTGAGTGTTTCGCTAGCTATAACCAAGGTTACGTGATTAACGTCTGATGAAATAAAAACGGAACATGACACACATAAATCTCAATATCGGTTAAGCTAAGTGAGTTTAAACAAAGATTTTTTTTATTACGAGTATGAGGGAGAGGTATGCACCTCTTTTATTTATACACTGGCCCGAAAGTTTTGGCCGCCTTGCACCGCCGCTGGCCGCACCATTAATATTACCATTCATAATTTCGTTATTTGTTGGCTGAGAGTCAGCCCGAAAAAGTTTAGTTTAGTTTAATTTCGTTATTTATATTTCGAAGACCTCTCGAGATATCGCGAGCATAGTCTCTTCTTTTTTTTAAAATCTCGTATTAGCCCAAATTCCGTTGAAATCCATGGCAAGTGCTACCATGCTGCAATCCCTTTGGTACTGCTACCGCCATTTCCTGTTCACCTTCGCCTGTTCAGCTGGTCGTAGCCACTCCATAATTTGATCTTTTTCCCGCTATACAGGTTTCCTATACAGGTTGCCCAATGTCTCGTCCACTGCAACGGTACGCTCTAGTCTAAGACTCTTTGGCTGCCTATTATGTTCAAATTGTCTCACTCACGCGTTTTCAGTTTGCCAGGACGCGAGTAAATGAGGGACCTATTTCAATTCAATTTTTTTTTCAATTTGAAAACAACTTTATTTACCAAACTTTGAACTCGCTCTATGTCTCTTAGGCTACGGTTGCCAAACTTCACAGCAGTGTGTATATGTTTGTATAAATAAACTCTGTTTAGAGTTTAGTAGCATATGAATACATAGCATGTGAATGCGCTTCGGATGATTGAACGAGACCGACCCTCGCAATCTCAGCCGACAAAGTCGTCAGTGATCAAGCTCGAGTTTGCTTTTTCGATTATTTCCATCCGTCGAATCGGAAGGGGTGGCCACCCTCATGTTAACGTCCCAATCGCCTTGCCTAAATTGCGCACACGAAATGACCAACCTTCGATGGATTTCAGGGGAAGGAATGTCCCTTAAACGTAACACTTTCCTTTTGAGAATGCAGAAGGTCTGAGGGACCTGGTCCGCCCGTTGCAATTCCGAACGCCCAACGAGAGCCGAACGCCAGCGGCTTTCGCAGCATCCGCTTGCTAATAGTTTGTCTCACTATCTAATTGAATTCAAACCGGCCAATGATACTAATACGACGCAAAACGGTGTCGTTTTTTTTTGGTTGTAGATGATATGTCTATATATATATATCCCAGATTGAATGGATATATAGGCAGAGGCAGAGTTAGGCAGAGAATAAGCAAAGGTGGCCCCCAACAGGTCCTCATAGTAATACCTAAAGGTTAAGAGCTGAGGCCTGTCAGATAGGGGAACAGCTGAGGGTCAGCTCGAAAAAACAGAATGGATATATACATATATATATATACCCATTCAATCTCGCTGGTATTTCAAAATTGAAAATTCGATCCGACTGTGAAGAGTGTTCATTTGCAAGCATAATCTAGCCGAAGCAGTAACATGTTGCCGAGACCAAGTGCAAGAAACGTCTTCTGTCGTAGGCCGAGGTGTTCGAGGACCGCGAGCTACTCCCCCCGAGGACTTGCAGCATTCCCCTCGCTGAGCGGTGGCAAGCGAAATCGAGGAAGCAAGAGCAAAACGGGCCGCGGTCGTGCCGGGGTACGACCGGCGAGTCCACCGCCAACTCGGGAGCCTGAGACTGAAACCGCAAGCGTTTGCGAGGAGACCCCGGTGAATCGTAACATAATCAGTAGGGCTGTAAACCGAATCGATGACATGGTTGATGAATACCTAAGTACAGGCAATTACCTAGGACTGTGCGCGCTAGTCATCGGATTAACGGTGCCAGTGACCGCGGCACTTCCAAGTGTCTTGACAGCGTTGGAGCAAGCGATAACCGGTCAATGAGGCAATGGTGATGAAGTGATGACGCAATGTTGTGTGCCATTGGAACATGTGTGAAATTTAATGTAATAAACCGAACCTAATTATCGTGGAACATCCATGTGTTGGCGTCGACAGATCCTCGTGGGTTGACAGATATACCCAGATATACCTACAGATACCTGTTTTTTTCCAAAGGGGGGTGTGTGTTGGCATGCTATTGCAGCAGATGTTCAACAGATATTCAACAGTTCCAGGGGGGGAGCTGTTCCGGGTATCGCTTAGCGCATTCTTCAGTAGTCTGTAGAAAGCCCCGTGTGGGGTGTCTGTAGAAAGCCCCGTGTAACGCATACAGGGTGTGTACGGTGCCTTCCTTTCTGCATAGTGGCCGCAGATCACATCATTGCGGAGATGCTGCCCATTACTGCCCAGGTGTGTACGGTGCCGTGCCTTCCTTTCTGCATAGTGGCCGCAGATCACATCTTAACAAATCTTATTGCGGAGATGCTGCCCATTACTGCCCATAAAATTATATATGGATTTGAACCTCAGACTCCCTTTTAGTACTGCCTACCTTGTCCACCACGCCATGCCCGCAGGCTACAGATACCTAATTGTCGACGGCTCTCGATTGACTCGATTCTCCATGTACCTAATTGTCGACGACTCCATGTACCTTGTCGACGGCTCTCGATTGACTCGATTCTCCATGTACCTAATTGTCGACGACTCCATGTACCTACTCTCCATGTACCTAATTGTCGACGACTGCATTCACCTAACTACATCATTCAGGGACACCGCGATGCATTTCAAACAACGATTGAGCACTGCGGGTTTTGCGCCTCTGCATTGGCCTTAGTCTAACAATAGCACAACACAAGCTTTGGCACAGTAGCCAAAGTCCTTTGACGAAGTCATTAACTCTCGTTTTCTTCGACTAAAAGAGAGACGAGCGTTCGTTCCGATGAATTTCACTATTCCTATTAATGGCTACAACACAAGACGAGATATTAATACTACGCAAGACCGTTACTTGCGTTTCCCTTCGCAGCGCTGCTGCTCATCTAAGTTTCCGAGATTACACAAGACACCGTGACGCCCACGAGAAAATTGAGAGCTTGACGCGCAAAACAGCTGCATCGTGAATGTAGATTTCCGCGAGCTTTATCGACATTTCGGCGGAACGCGTTTCCGATCGATCAACTGGGCTCGCTTGCATACTCCATATATAGTCGAAGTATGCAACGATTGGCATTCATTATTGCGACTAGCGAATATCGCCCCCATAGAGTCGATTGCACAAGCATTGGAAGGAGGTTTCCGCCAACAGTGGAGCCATGGATAATTTTAAGCGCTCACAATCGGAGCTTCGTCACATGCGGATCATGCGAGGCGGACCTCTAAAACGACTTTCGCGGTGTCAGCTTCGAGGTGGATTGGGTTCTCGACCGAGGCGACGACGCGATTCTGAGGCGACCGCTGAACGAAAGAGAGCCGAGCGCGCCTCGCGCCGAGCTGCGGAGGACACGTCGGAGTTGAATTTGGAAGGCGTGGAGAGTGTAATTAGCCGCGCGGAGGCTGAGTACCTTGGGTATGCAATTCTCTTCAGTTTCACGAAGACTTGGAAGCAGGTGTTTGAGATGTCGAATGAACTTCTCCCACTGCTTGTCGACCTTACCGACAGCGGTAGGATGGAGAACTGGGTCGCCAAGGCGGTGGCTGCGGCTGCGTATAATTCATTGATTATGAGAAGAAGAGAATGAACCTGAAAGATGCCGGGCCAGGTGCCCCGGCCAGCAGCCAGCAACCCGGTTCGTGGTAGGCGGGCCAACATTCATGGGCTCGAATTCTCGAATGCCATTTTATGTGCGAATAAAATTCAAGATAGACAAGGCGATATCACTTCATTCGTGGTTCACGGTTACTCTCCATTCCTGTTACCCATTAAAACCCAACCCACCCCGTTTGAGAATGGGTTGAGGCTATATACGCCCCGGCTATATACGCCCCATACGCCCCAATACCGCTTTACGGGATGAAACTAAAGATGTACGCAGCTACTAGATGGTTTAAGCTGGGATGAAACTAAATGTACGCAGCTACTAGATACTACTAGATACTACATTCGTGGTTCACGGTTAATCTCCATTCCTGTTACCGAGGTCGCACACAATTTCATTCGCACAGATAGTTGGCATTCGGGAATTTAAGGTTGTCGGATTCGTAAACCCCCCCCCCCCCACCGCAGTGTGTATTAACTCCGCCTGCCAAAGCAAATCTCTGGGGCCAAATACGCGAGCATCAATCAGTCAACTCACCTGCCACAGACTTCCTCGGGACATTGTCGACCTCAGCCCCCCCCCCATAATCACTAGAAATAATTCCTAGTAAATCTATTTTTCTAGTAAATCTATTACTCCAGCTGCAAGCGATAGATCCTACATCCCTGCTACCGCTTTCCACTACCAAACCCACTCGCAAGTTGCTCACTGCTTCATTGTTGTTTCCAGGTCAAGCATTTGATTCCGGGTCATGCCGTGACGTGTGTTACGCAGGCGCGTCCACCCCACGCTGATGTCGTTTGCTGTATCCTGCTCGTGTGCAACCCGGTTACGAGATGTCCTCACCACGTCCACGCATACAGGTGACACAGACCCGAAGGTTGGCTACCGTGCCTGCCTCAGGTTCACTAATTATTTACTGGATATATATTTAAGCAAGCTGGCGAGTGATCACCTCGACGATCTTGAAAGGAGGTACTTATCCTCCTTATTAAAGGAGGTATCTTATTGAGTAGTGGTGATCGAGGCAATTAGTAAATCACTCAATCAATTGATCACTCCGGCCAGCAAGATCGAAGCCAAGAACCGTTAAGAACCGATTTTCAACCCAGCACCCACAGCACAGCATTCCTTGATCTGAACACGTACACATGCAGCGGACGCTGCGATCGTCCGGATGCGAGTTGACCCGGCTTCGATCAGACGCCAGGAAGATGGCCATCGCCTGACTGGTGGACGAAATCGTGGCGTCCACCCGCACCCTGATCGGTGACGCTGAAAACGCCAGCTGTCATCGACATTTTCGTCCTTTCGTTGCAATCCCGTCTATTCATCGTTTTTTTTTTTGACAAGCTCTGTCTCCGTCGTCACAAATGACACAAAGTTGACACCGCCGTGAAGGGAGCGTTGCCGTGTCTCCCGTTATTGCTATAATCCCCGACCACTCGCGGCAGCTATGAGAATATTATCGTTCAAGGAGGTATTGGAATAAAGAGAGAGTGGCTGTGGTATAATGGTACTATCACCGCTGTTGCCACTACCAAACTGCCACAGTGGTCGCTATCGAGAATGGCCGCGACGCCAACCACAAATACTATTTCTGCTGCAGCCAGCAGCGCCGCTATTTCTCCTCTTCCATAAAGAAAGCACACGTACACGTTGATTGAGAATCAGAAGACCCCGAGTGGTTGGTCGTCATGTGTTGGTGGATAATGCACACTGTCCCTACACACCATCGCTAGCACGTACGAATATAGCTGGGACTAATAGGTATAATACATTGAACTTCGTGAGTTTCTGAATAGACACTCATGATATTATACAAACGCGGAACACACAACGTATAGAATTGGAATCACTCCCGTCCGTTGGGTTTTTAAGCAGCTGGAGTAGAGGTGCTGTAGTGAATGTCAGTTGCTCAGGAACCTACGTGGGAGGTGTTTGTCCTCGGGCATTACTCGGGCCATGGTTAGGAACTACTGTCGTATTCGCCCAACCACCACCGCCCAACTATATTCGGATCGAAGACAGGTCGACTTCCCAGTCCTCGGCACTGCGCCTTTGTAAGCTAGAGGTATATGGGCATCGTCTAAGGAATTGCCGACCTATGTCGGCCGCAAAACTACCACTAGCGTTGATTTGAATCTATTCAGGCGAATTACACAAATAATCCCTGCAGATAATAATAATAATGAGCGGACCGACATTATCACCTCGAATGAGCTAAATATTCAGCTAGCGATAATGATAGACGCTTGTGGTTTCTACCTATTTCACACAAAGGACATTAACTGCATAATTGAGACAGAGCATTGGTCGAAAGTTCGAAATTCCTTAACTCAGCAGCTAATGCATCTGAGGCTAGTGTCTGCCCAATCACACATTCGATTCCGAGGATCTGGTCGGAAGTCGGCCAATATACCCGACAAAATGAAATGTTAATGCTGCACGCAAAAAAGAATGCTGCACGCACTTATTCATTCGCGAGCACTCTTCCTCCTGTGTAAAATCTAGGTGCGATTCGGTTGAAACAGCGACATCGCTTCGCATGCAATTGGAGCAGCTCGTTGAACGGCCAGAGAACAGAAGTCGCTTCGAGCAGGTCGAGGCAAGGTTAGGCGAACGAGGCGATAGAAGTCCGCATGCCAGTACTGGACATTTTGATGGGCCCATGTCTCCAAGGGAAGCTGGATCCAGAGGCCACCCGTCCCTGGCCGGACCATTGGCCGGGGGCCATCACGGAGCTGGACGAACGGGTTCCGGGGGCTCCCATCGACTGATCGGCTCAGACGGCCGAAGCACACGCACCGACGACGATGACGACCCGGACTTGGACAACATCGACGATATTGAAAACAAGCTGGCGGGTGATCACCTCGACGATCTTGAAAGGAGGTACTTACTGATGCGCACTTATGAATTGCAATGTTGTTGTTCCAATTGAGTGGCAGGACAAAATGATGATGCTCGATACTGCATATTCTGTAGTTTATATATGGTGTGTAATATGTGCCGTATGCAAGAAGTGTTATGCACAAAGAATATAGGCGTAGACGTTTTGGAAGTAATGACAAAAGGTGGTCACAACTAACCAGCATTTTGATATATTTCAAGTTTCATTGGTTTGCCATCTTATCAAAATTTGGACGTCAACGTCAAAATTCTGTGGGGTAGTTGACGCATGGTAATGCTTGAGGTTAAATTAGGCGCATGAGTCAATCACTGTATTTTTCAGTATGATGCAATTTCAGCATTTGATTATAGTTAACACGTGTTTATTTACATTTCATCATCTACATCGAACAGCGTTTGTGAAGAAGAGGCATTGCCAACCACTGTCTTGGCTCGTCACACGCGACCCCCTGACAGGAATCCGAACCATGCTGGTCCTCATGTGGGCCTGACGCATCAGGGTCCACAAAGTCAGGGTTACCGTAACACTCGAGGCCATCAGGCTCATCATGGCCCGCATAGTTTCCAGCATCACAATCAACAGCATCAACAGTCGTACCATAGCCTTCAGGGCCACGAAGGCCATCAAAGCTCGACGCAGAGTAAGCAGTCCCAACACAGCCCGCAAGGACATAATCAAGCAGATCGACGGGCAGGCTCCGGTCCCCCCATAATCCCGCAAGAGGAGGAACCCGAGTCGCTGTTACCGCGTGATCCTCACGTTGCTCGCCTCTACGACTCGCTAGCCCAGGAGTTGAAGGAGAAATTGGCTGGGACTAAGGCCAATCCGAACAGCGGTGGCGGAGGTGGAGGCGGTGCCGGCGGCACCGGTGGAGCCAAGGGTCGAAAAACGAACCAAGGCCCGCTGTTGCTACCTCCAAAAGATTATGACACCGTCTGCAGACGGCACGGCAACCTTCAAGGCATCGACACGAGGTGTGTTGTCAATATGATCTCCCCATCTGTTCGTCTTGTAAACGTATCAATGGCGCAATGGCCTGCGAACATTCTCTGGTTACTGTCCATCTAGCTATGATCTACAGCTTGATTTGTTGATCTATTTGATTATACGACACTCACCATTTTGACTAAAGCTATCGAACGCTAGGGACTTTTTATTGGATCGGTTAACAGTCGACTTAGGTCAGCTGGATTATTTAGTCTGGCTCAATAGATATACACAATAGATACCCGAACTTTCTTATCGGTGACTTCGACAGGCGCTCGACGATTCAAGCAATCGTAGGTCAAACATTGGCCGAGGGCTTCGTTAACCAGGACGATGAAGGCCTGGACTACAAGGAGCGACACTGCGATCCCAGTGATCCCAAAGAGCATTGTCAACGTTCGGTCGACCAGCCGCACATTAACCAGCCGACTCATCTGCAAAATGGTTCAGACCCTCAGGATGGGGCGCTCATAATTTCATCGCCACGAACACCGAAGACGCCAAACAAGGCCACCCGTCTCGCGTCCAACAGCTCAGGTAGGCTTTATTTGAAGTCCCCCGAGGTACGAAGCACACAACGGCACGCAGAGTCCACGGATAACAATACTGTTTAGCTACTATATTTGGAACGGGGGCGGAGGGTGTACAGGGTAGTACAATATCGATAAAAGCAAGACCGTACAAGAGTCGCGTAGATTAATTTTATCCTGCCCATCACGGCGCGTACATCCAGTCCGATCATTAGACGCGTATGGATCTGTTCGACGATCGGTTACAACAGCGACTTTTCGTGGGCCGGCGAGTTTCCGCACGACAAGGTTTCAGCGTTCGCTGGACCCTGAACATTGCATTTCGTCTGCCGCTATCTCGCTGCTCATTCTGTGTTAACTACCGATGGCGAAAATGCGAATCAAGTACAGCGTTTGGAAACGGGCCATGGTAACTATACGACCCCAAGTAATAGCGGGCAGTAGTTTGCGAAGCCTTTTGCGTACACATGTGCTAATATGACTTATTGGCAGTGTGGTGAGATACCAAATGAGAATTAAGCAGTACACGTGGTCAGTCAATGATACGAAATAATTGACAAGTTATTGACAAAAGCGAGAAACCTTTAGTCACTCACCAGAACTAGAAATAAACGGTTTCCGGGCAGACTCTCAGCCTTAAACATTGAACGTCCACGCCACTGATTTCGGGATTGCTTTAGTAGACGAACCGCTTTAAGTGCAAATTGCAATCGAAGGAGACACCTACGTGTCTACTCCGAGGCTCATACAAATGTACCACGCCACCGGGCTCTATCATGCACCAGGACTATAATGGTCTGGCTGTATATGATATGTCATTATTCACAATGCACATGTTATCTCCACACGGCGACAAAAGGATAGCCCAGCCCCAGATGGTTGAGATTTGTTTTTCTTAAAGATCCTGAACAGTACGGAACCAAGAAGGCGCCAAAACTACCCGAGGCAGTAAGTGCGCGTTCCTCCTCCGAAGGGCCTCTAACAGATTTTTGACTTGTCGCATCCGAGGCTGGAGTCGACACGAACGTCCGAAACGTGCAAAGATGTTTTCAGGCATCAGAACATCTTGTTCATAGAAAACTCAAACGAAAACTTCCTTTATTATTGAAACACAGATTGAAGATTGAGCTTCGCTCCTGAGCAAATTTCGTTTACCGAGGAGTGGCAACGTGTCCTGTTTTCCGATGAAAAGAGATTTGATCTTGATGGTCCTGATGGACATTCTTATTATTTCCACGACATTAGAAAAGAAAGGAAACTCTTAAGTCGACGACAAGCGGGAGGTAGTGGCATGATGATTTGAGCCGGTCTTGGCTATAACGGAAAGACCGATGTGGTCTTCGTAGACGCGCCAATGAATAGTCGTGCCTACATTTCTATGTTGGAGGGTCAACTTAGGAATCACGCGGAGAAGATCTGTGCTGGAAGATTCATCTTCCAGCAGGCTAACGCCGCAGTTCATACGGCGAAAGTCATCAAGGAGCTGGCCCGCACTCTCAGTTAGAACTCAGCTGTGTTAGGATAGCCCACTTAGTGTTTGTCGAACACAGCTAAGTGGGCTATCCTTCTGACGCACCCTCAAAACCACATTTTCCGACACCAAATGTCTACATCTGAGTTAGCCAAATATTCGTGGAATGTTTTTGAAGTGTGATATATTCGACTGACAGCTGAACTGCAGTGCTATTTACGGTTGAGAAAAAAAATCAGAAACATGGCCCTTTGAAATATAAATACCAACAATGTGGACAACGACCTCAGGCTTTTTCGACTAATCCTAGGCAAGTGAGCTTTGAGGTCGTACAACTTACGTTCAAATATATATATATATATATATATATATATATATAGCGTTGATGTGTAGTGTTGCGACTGTAAGCAGCGACTGCTGACAGCGATTTCTAGCGTAAGTAATATACAATATATAATATATAGATACTTCCCCTCTTGTTTTCTCGTACTTCACAGCGATGTGTAAAGAATCGTTTTATATTTGATAGGAACTGTGTACGTTGTCCGTTTCGTTACACCACGAGTCGATTGAATCGACTCCGATGAAATGATGTTGCACGATTATTATTGATAAGCAACAATTTGCTGCGTCTATTTGCAAATCCAGGCAAGAGCTCGGGTATCGGATCGGACGAGATGTTAGCAGGAACGGACGTAGCACCTGCTGGTGGAGCGGTCATTCCATTCACAGGTCCTACAGGTGCCGAGGCGAGAGATCCAAGACGAGGAAGTGCAGATGTTGCTATGGCTGATCGAGACATCAGAGAGGCATCGGTGACCCCTCCAAGTGATACGGTCACCAGCTCTGATGACGAATGGAACTACAGGTAGGCGCCGACGGATGAACCCCCCCCCCCTCTCTCTCTATCTCTCAGTGTGTTGTGGTGGTATACAAAGATGAAATATTGTAGATAGGCGTCCCGTCCCAAATGTTGAGTCAGTCGGCAATCAAAGTGGCTCGCATCCCTCCTAAAGGTGAACACTGTTTGACACTCCATTTTAGGTTGGGCTATATTTAGTCATTCATTTGGGCTAAATATAACCCTACCCGAAATTTAGGTTTCGTGGTGAGCGATGTTACAACGCGTCGGTAGACACATCTTGCTCTCGTATGCTTAGGATACGGCACAAAATTACTACTGACAATTGCGACTGGGAATCCAGCTCGGTCCAGCTGCAATGAAATCAACAAACAAAATAATATAACGTTATGTGTTCCTATAAACCGAATGAGATTCGGGTCTTGCTTGAGCGTGTGCTGAGTCCGACAATCGCTTGATTTTTTTGCAGGCCTGGAAACCGCCTTAGCAAGGAACCTCTAGATATTCGCGGTGGCCACCACAAGCAGCGACCACCGATGTCGATGCAACAGCAGCATCGCTCGATGGACTTCTTGCATCATCGACTTGAGCACTTTCATATGGGAGAAGTGTCTGCAGTAAGTTTGGAGTTTACTATTCTATTTTGAATTATATTCATTGTCGATTGAGACGCTGCAAACATTGTGAGTCTCATCGATTCATACCAAGCGAAGGATTGGGTGTTTTTCTTCCATCGACGATTATAGAATTCATGGACCTCTGGCTGTTTTCCGTTAACTGCAAGCGTAATAATCGAATCACACGTACATGAATCACATATAGACGTGAACTCATGATTATTTGTCATTTTCTGTCTGGTCTCCTCTTCTACTTGCTAGCATCAGGCTCGCACAAAGGGATCTCCTGAAAGTCGCCGACCGCTGCACAGGTCAGCGCATGACCTTTCGCCGGCGGCGGGCAATCTGCCCCTAACCTTCTTTGGGAGACAGCCCCCGCCCACGCGGCGTTCGCTTAGCAATCACTGCCTGGTGCAACCTCAGGTCGCGTCGAACGTCGATGCCTCCCCTACGAATCTGGTCAATAAGCCTAAAGGAAGCAACGCCTTAGGCTTGCCCTCGCCAAAGCGGCCAGCACTGCATGAAAGGCCAATATCGTTTCCAATGGGGGTGAACCCACAAAGAAGGGATATTCCCCTTGCTCAGCCACCCCCGCGATTCGGGTAAGTTAAAGGTATTGTAGCTAAGTAGGCATTTTAGCTCAGAGGGATCCCATCTGAACAACCATTTCGGCCTCTTCTGTCCAGCAACGACAGGTTAACTAACGGCATTCGGGATCCTTGTAGGTCGTACCACAACAATCTGCTGGACCTAGTATGATGATGCCTAATAGCTGACGTTCATGTGTGTACTTTGTTTCCTTGCATCTCAAATTGTGTCGTACCCACCTTATGCTAGGTCTTGGACAAATATGAGCTAGTTTAATTCAGAGAAGCTAGTGAAATTTGTCATTAAGTGGGCATCCGAGAGAGTGGTTCGACTGCCTAAG
The DNA here is from genome assembly GCA_019614645.1 of Stratiolaelaps scimitus. Lineage (NCBI taxonomy): Eukaryota > Metazoa > Arthropoda > Arachnida > Mesostigmata > Laelapidae > Stratiolaelaps > Stratiolaelaps scimitus. Next base: position 346,491 of record JABWDB010000005.1, read on the forward strand.
CATTTCCGAATGTAGCCTGCAGTAGGCCATTGTCTTCACATTGTGCAGGGACGGGACATTCGTTTCGAGTACAGTCCCCATCGACAGGGCTCGAGCAGCAACGATTTTGAAATGATGCACGCCAATCTGTCTAGACAGGCGCCCGTTGAGCAATTCCTTATCTATTTCCTATACACTTTCTAACTCAAGCCTAAGGTCCGTCATAGGCGGCGAAGATTGCGGCAGGCCGAATTACACTTTGATGTGAGCACACCATATTAGCTTACCTGCCTAGAGAGCACGTTCAGAGAGTGAACATTGAAATGGGTATGTCTGTGAGCAACCGTGTGAGGAGTCTGCTGCTGGTACTCCCGTGCTTGGTTGAGCTTACCCGAATAGAGGGCATAAACAATCTATTCTCGTATTCTCAGCTCGTATCAGGGGGGGGTCTCTGCTTTCCAGTTTCTGCACAATTGTATAATAGTAAAGCCTACCAAGCAATTGAAAATGTTTACTGTTCTGCAGCGTTTTGGAGAGAGACAACGCATCTCGCTTAATTAGAACTTTTACCTGCCGGTTCTACCGAATTTACTGGAGCCAATTTGAAGAATCTCATTTCCGATTTGCCACGTACCCTTTTACTATGGAAAATCGCTGTGTTCGCGAAATAGCGGTTGTTTTCTCCCGAAGCAGTTGCAGGGCGAACGCTGATTCAAGGGCTCTGAGCAATAGGCTGGAACAAAGATTCGTGCGCTCGGAGAATGTTAGGGTATCACAACAAGAGCGGCAAGCTTTCAAGATCCTTGTGGAGGACCGGATATATCTTCTTTAGTTGTCTTCATTGCTGTCTGACCGGTCCGACCCATTTCCCGATACGATGTGTGACGACTTTCCGACCGATCAGCTACTCAGAGCTCTGTATTAGCCAACTGGTCTAACCATGCTGCAAATATAGGGATTGAATAGCAGGAATAATTCTCCGCATGGTCCCGTCGTATCGCCGTAGTATCGCTATCACTCTGGGACATTGCTATGGCGATAACACGGTGAAAGCGTTTTTTTGGCCACATAAAGGTTATAAAGGTTAGAAAGGTTCAGCAGCCTAACCATATTCAGACATCGGAATATTTTCATAATCTGTCTGAGTATTTAGCAAATTTTTTCATGGACTACGAGAGCGTTTCCCGAAATAGCCCTGTGGGATTATCAGATCTAGGCAAATGGTTAGAGCAGATGTTGAGGTGGGGCTTTCCATACACGTTTGCAATGAAACAATGCAGCGGAATAGCGGAACACAGACACATGTGTGTATGTATCTCCAACACATGTATATATATATATATATACCTGTGTGTATATATCTCCAACAGACTATATATACAAATATATATATATATATATTGCTGGTATCAACAGCGTGAATCCTATAAAAGCTTGCCGAAATAGTGAGGCCACTAGCATTCGTTAGCCGTTGATGCATCCTTGAACGTTCTTTGAAGTCCTCCAAACCTCTAAGTGAATTGATACCATAGTACACGCGCACAGAGACACACCCATCCATTGTTAATCAGCTACCCGAGGGCTAGTCGAGTTCATTCAATCCATGACTCGGTTAAGGTTCCCGAGTCGCTGTCGCCGTTTTAGTCGCATATCAGGCGCTTCACGCGAACGCCTTGCAATAAGAGGGTATTCATATGCTACCCGTAAGGTTTGCATTAGTTGCATACACATTGATGAATAGCTGTATCAGATATTATATAATTACGCATAACATACAAAGTAGGTGATTGACTGCATTCAGTATAGTACGATTTGAATAAACGGACACCAATATTTGCGTCTTGCGCGGGTAACGAAAAATACATTATTTATTAAGTCCGTTCGTTCTCACGGGACATTCGTTATTAGGATGTTATTAAGGTTGTTATTCTTCGTAGGTGCGTCACCGCCAGCCTTCTCTGTCTGCCACAGAGGGATATGTTCTTATTCGAGCATATAACATTTCATTTACATTAAAGAAGCATTTATGTAAGCAGATGCCCGTCATGAATTAGGTGGCTATTCTCCGACAGCGGAATAACGCTTGTTTCACAGACACGGAATTGTGGCCAGAAATTGTGATGTTTTTCTGGAAAAAATACCTGTTCCTCTCATTAACAATACGTATCGCCGGGTGATCTCTAGAAATCCCTCGTGATTGTTGGCCTCGCATCAACTCGGTAGGATTTCTCACTGAGGACGTCATCGTATACACGTATAACTTCACCCCTTACGTGGCTTGTAAAACTCGCACGTCAATTTCACATCACACATTGAGAGTCTCCAGCGTGGACACACATCAACGGGGGGGACCCGATCAGTGGTGCAATGATGCTTGTACGAAATCGTTTAATTGTATGTGCCATCCAAAGGCTTGTTATCCATGGCCGTTTCCTTATTACCGAGATGTTCGCCTTTGTCCATCGAAAGTGCTCCTGCGCCACCGCCGAATCCGTAGCCCTTGGGTCCGAATTTGCGGCCGTAGCACTGCTTACAGAAGATGTCTCCTCCATGATCTCCGACGTTCGTCGAGTCAAGCCTGGTGAGGAAATTCAACAAATGTCGTACTCACGGAATGATTCCATTCTCATTGGCATGCGTAGTGTGCCGAAACGTGTTTACACGCTCGATGTAAATGCTACTGTACAGGAGAGGAAGTGTAAATTATGCCTGAATTGGAAAGCATCCGTCGATCTCAATCACACATCAACACCTACGAACCGAAACTTGCAATACAACCACAATAACAATCACTAGCCATTTCTAATTTCCATTTAAGTCAGATCCGCTTGTGTCTAGAGCCTATCTGCGTCTGTTTGTCTCTCTCGTATGTTGTCGTTCGAGGCATCATTTCATTATCATCATGTTCCTGTTGCTGCTGTTGTTGTTGTTGAACTTACTTTTTGTTGCAAAGCCCGCACTTGAAGCACGATTTGTGGAATTTTGCGCCGGCGGCCAACATCTCCTCTGCGGCGTACACGTTCTTGTTGCATTTCGGGCATTTGAACGTCTGTGTCGGACCGAACGGCATCTTGCTTGCGGAGTCTTGTCTTTTTCCAAGGGGAAATTTGTGCCTCAACGCAAAGCGGGCCGCGTTCGCGCGCCTAGTGTAGTTCACGAACTGGTCGGTGCACGCGGCAGCCCGTCTGTAGCGGCCTGCACAGAGGCTGGATGACTGGCTGGCTCTCTCTCTCCTGACGACCACTGTAACTATCGCTGGTGGTGCGGGCACGTTCGCGGTCCTCCTATCGGCGTCCTGGCACTCGCTGGTGTCGGTGGTCCGGCTTGTTCTCGTCGACTGGACCGAAGGAATATGCGTTGCACAGGCGTCGCCAGCAACGCAGGGCTCTCCTCGATTTCCTCGGCCAGGTCAAGTCTGCGCCAAGGAATAGAGGAACCGGCCCGCTTATGGGAGAGGGAAAGACGATATTGACGATGGTGGAAGACCGCCGGAGACTGACTGCCCTGGTCGACGCTGCGGTCCCGCTGGTTGATCGTGAGTCGCCGTTTCCAGCGGTGCCGGACAGCCGCACCAGAGGCAACAGACAGCGACAGCTCTCCCCGGAGTTCGCCACCGGGTCGAGAAAGGCAGCAACTACAAGGCAGTCGTCCCCATGCCCGGTGCCACTGTATCGCTGCAACCGCTGCTGCGGCTGCTGCTGCTGCTGGTGCCGTTATCGCCACCAGACTCGCCAGACTCGGACCTGGAAGCGTTTGGAGGAAGAATCGAATTCGTGCGTAAGCCGTCGCATGACTCTCTACGGCGAGGAGAGAAAGAAGTCGCTTAGTCTTCCATAGCACGCGAGTAATTGTAGCTGTGCTAGTTGTAGCGGTAGTGGAACAGACAGCAGCAGCAAGCCGACGGACGACGCCTGGATGAACAGGGCCCGGCCCTGGAGGGGCTGGAAGCTGAGGCTCTCGTGCTGGCTCAGCACCTAGCAGCCAGCCCATCGTAGTTGTCCTCGCTACTGTCGTCGTCATTATCATCGTTGTCGTTTCCGATGCTGCCTTTGTCTCTTACGGCAATCTGTTCAAAATAGCCAGCCAGAGAGTGGCCGGTCAATGTTTAGTCAGCGGTCAAAATTTACGTGCCAACTCACCCAGTATCATCATCGGTATACGTACAGGCACAAACGCGCCACCATACCAGGCGCTATGTGGCTAGTGATGATTGTTTTAATCCTTTAAAATTATGACCAATTCGTACATGAGATGATTTGCAAAGTATCGACCGTCATTGCTCTTATGGACGAATCGAATGAACGGACGCAGAATTGCCCTCATCTCCGATGTTGTTCAGCTGGTTGGCTGGCCCCATTGTTTTCCTAGCCAAGAGATCGATCTGAAATCTGGCACGGATGCTGTTGGCAGACCGAGCCTTGTTGCGGCTCCCCGTTAGCTACTCTCGTTGCCACGATGACCACCGGCGGCGGCAGCGGCGGCGGCTGACACCAGAAGTCTCAATACAGGGCAAATTGTCTGACCCGGCCCATCTGTACCTGACTATCATGTGGCTTCATTCAGACCCGCTGGCCAACGCCAATCTTGCCCTGCAGCCGGTAGAATCTAAGCGGCCATCTCGAGACTGTAACTCTCACCGAGCCCGAATCATAGTCGGGCTTTTGCCAAATTCGACTGACTCTGTTTCGCCAGCCGTCCTTAACGACCGAAACGGCTGCTACGCAATAGCAGCACTAGTGATCGTGGCGATGGAACAGACTCCATATCGCTGTCGCGTGTTAACGCATATTGAACGGATCACATCACAAACACCGATCGGGTTTATCGAGTAGCCATCGTTGATGCTTGCTCGATAAACCCGGCCAATAAACCCATTTCAACTTACATTTGTACGATTTTTTTTTGCATCGTCCACCTGCAGAGCAAGGCGCCGCCACTATCACCACCAGTAGTGGTGGTCGTAAAATATGCCTATGCACGGAATATTTGTGCTAATCAGACTGATGACATCGATAGCTGGCCGGGCGCTACTAGAATATCTTTTCGGTATATCAGGAACAAAACAATGATTTTCAATAGGTGAATTAGATGTTGATATTCAGCGAGGTTTTTATCTAGAATGCTGTGAGGTGAATCTTGTCTTCGTCAGTGCATTGCCATGGTTCATCGTCTTAACTGTGAACAGTAACAGGCTAGGGTTTCCGATCAGGGCTACACACAATTTCCACTGTCTTCCATAGAAGTCCACAGATAGATATACCTTCCATAGATATTGAGGTTCTAGCCGTAGTTCTCGGGCTACACGTGAACATTGTAGCCGGCATTCTCAATTCGGAAACAACAAAAGCAAAGCGCCAAACGCGCACCTAAATTGCGGGCGCAATATGGATTATCGATTTCATCTAATATATATGAAACGATAGTCGAATAATTGAAGGAATACACATCTATACAAATAATAACGAATTACAAAATAAATATATTATGCAATGCTATGCTGTACACGAATATTCATACGTTCCCACTCAAGGTTTGCAGACAGACAACGTCTCGCGCCATGTCAACACAAAACAATGCGTTACTGAATGTACGAACCGGCTGGCATGTGCCGTGGCCGGCAGACCGTCCACGCCGCTCGAACGAGCAACACGAGTCTCTCTGCAATGCTCTCTGTCTCTCTAACTGCGCCCTAGGCAAAACATGGCCCCGATTAGCCGTGTCTTCCGCCTAGGACCCGACGCCCTATAGTATACTTTCGATAGTTCCATCCTCCCAGGGTGCTTGTGCCCCCCATCTTACCCAACATGGGGACATCTTATCTTATGCAAGAACTGACTCATGTCAGTGCCGACGCTTGGAAGACAAGGTATATATCATGTACAGCGGCATGGTGCTGTGAAAAGTTCAGCTAGTTCGCTATTGAGACACCTACGGCCCTGTTGGCCCTTTGCGGCACGGGAGTTACAACCGGTCCTTGATTCTGATTGTAACGTTAGTGGCATTTGCATCTCAGCCACGATGAGTAGTTCCGTGTCCTCGCCTTTTCAAAGCCATCCGTCGGGGTAGCCAATTCGTCGAAATTCATTTCCAACGCCCACAAATTAGAACATACAATTTGCTTCGTTTTGCGAAGGCTGGCCAGTGTAGATGTAACCTTTTTTTGTAATTCCTGTGTAGTCTCTTGCCCGGTGTAATGGCCCGTTGCACCACTTTTATTCAGCCTCCTGCTCATTGCCTTGGCGGTGTTGAATTGCGCTTACGCACTCCGCTTCGCAATGTATACGATCGCTGCAATTTGACGACAGTATTCCGAAACCATAGACGATATATATATATATATATATATATATATATATATATATATATATATATATATATATATATATATATACATACGTTTCCGATGCTTGTAGAAAAGATCAGATGGGAGCATTTATATCTCACTTCTGATCATTCGTAGCCTCCTCTAAAGGTCAATTGGGTGAACCTAGCAATACAAACGGGAGTGACCCTAGGGGAAGACGCGGCTGAAGGTCAGTCGTGAATTGGAAATGTTTATGTTTTCTGAAAGGTTGTGGAGGGTGTAATCATGAGAAGTAGATTCACAGTATAGTGTAATCTTAAGTTTGTTCCTAGAAAAGATCGGCTCCCATTTCGATAGATAGTGGATGAACTGCGGTTTAACTGTGAGCGTGCTAATTTTGCTAAGTGTAGACTTACGTCTCGTGAAAGTTCATCTTAAGGGACGTCGCTACAACATGTAACACAAAAAAAATACAATATAACGATCGACACAAGCTGCCAGCTACACCGCAATTCGCCAGCTTCGATGTCGGTTCATAAGAGATAACTCTCAGACAACCGGCAGGTCTAACCAACAACTCGATTAGCACGTGCTGCCATCTCGTCTAGATCTTGCATAGCCTTCTTGTTCAATATATCGAGAACAACATGCGGTATCACCTTGCTCAGCTCCGATTTCTTTTGAGACATCTGCACAAGTGAATTTCTTTTCGTACGGTGTAAAGCACATCCATCTCGCATTAAAGCTGTATTCATTGTTACCGAGAACCTCGATGGAACCCTTCACTCGATTACAGTTATCCCAACGAAATCGTATCATATTTAAGCTGCTTATTGTGTCTGGTCGCCTCTTGTCGCTGTCCGCAGATTTCATCAACATCCGCTCCGAGAAAGCATGATCGAGCCTGTGCCATCAAACTCGCGGCGGCCACCGAGTTCTGGCGAGCGTCGCGAATCGCTTCAGATGGTGGCGCCTGCGGTCCCACGACGTCTGCCCCTTGCGCCAGTGGAGTCGATGGGACTCGGTCAGGGCGAACCGTGGCGGGGCGGTCTCCATTCGCCGACCGGGGCATCGGCGTACTTCTCGCGAAGACCTCTCTCGCCCGTGTCACAAAACAATGCTAATAACATCAAAAGGTTTGTGCGGCTCGAAAGCACTAGTAGCCGCTGTGTGCGTTTGACCGGCGTGGCGTTGCTTACCGCCCAGTTGACCGAGAGAGAGAGAGAGAGATAGATTTCATTTTCATTTCATTTGAGGTTTATTTTCGGAACTGCAGTTCAACAATGCTTAAGTTCTCGCGGAAAAAAAATATGATAAAGGTGTGTAAAAACAAGATAAAAATAGAAAACTAGGATACGAGGTTTTATTGGTTTATTAAAAGAGCTGCAATTTTTTCACAATGCGAGAAGCTCTCTTGTATGTCAGCGAGAAGTACTATTCGTATTTGCAGTGTAATTCGATCAACGTCGCCGCATATTCTAAGAGAAATTTGTCATATCGCCTTGAATACAAGGTGTACTTAAGCTAAATTGAACTTTGTACCGCCACTTATTATACGATGCTGTCAATATGTGCTCAACGTACGGCCGCGTGTCAGCTCGCAGAGAGTGTACTTCATGCTGATCGATTTGAATTGTCAACCATGACAGTTACGTTGGGGGTTATCTGTTTGATATTTGGCGATAATTGATCAGTTGTTTCAGCAGTAAGACATCGCATCGCAAAAAGCCAATGTGTGCTCAAGCTATTATAATAACTATTACTGCTATGACTCTGCACCACGACGATGTTGACCCAACTAGATGGATGCAGCGTACATTGTGTATGAATATATGAACAGCTTGCCTTTGTTAATCTGATTTCGTTGGACGTTAAGGCTTTTATACGTACACAACCACTGCAATCTACTGTTATCTTCACCCCTAACAACACCGTGCCGCGTGTTACAGGTGCGGCGCCAGCGGAGATGAGATTGCGATGAGTTCCGGCGTCCGGGGTCCCGATATGCGACGACAATCGTTAGCAACCGACAGCCCGACTGGGAGCTTGCACGACCACCGCAGCAGTAACAGTAATCCACTTGCCAAGTTCTTCGTGAATCCGCTCGATCGGTCCCGAGGCTATGGGCCACAGCATTCGCGTCACGGCAGCCGGTTCAGTGTCGCCGAACCGCATTCGCACGGTGGACATCGCATCTACTAAAACAACGCATTCGAGTGGCCGAGAAGCGATACCATTGTTGAATGAACAATGAACAACACCTTTCTGCTGCTGCCGCTGTTGTTGTTGTTCTTGATGATTTTATGTAGCCGCATTTCGAGATGTTCATTAGTCTCCTGCCATAAGAGCCTCGCCCCCCACTAATGAGTGTCGAAAACTAATGTCTAACATAGAAATATTGAGGATGAGAACGCCTCCTCAAGGCTCGCTTCAGGGTTCAGTTGTGGTCGTAGTGGTACACAGACACTTGAATAATCACGAACAAATTTCTGCCTGCTTCCTGCTGACTGCGATAAGACGCTGTACTGCTGATGATTCGTCTGGCCATCTCATTAACGAATATCGTGTGTGTTGTGTGTGTGTGTACTGTAACTCTCCGAAGAGAAGTCCTGATCACCATCGCAGCGGATGACCGTTCGATAGATGCTTTCATTTGGTCAAGACCGCCATCCTGACATGGCGCAAGTGTCTATTATTATTATTATTATTATTTTTATTAGACCACTCTATGAATAGAGCGCCACTCAATTTCGTCGAGCACATCCCAATCGATCGCTATGGAAATCGTTCGCTGTGTGGCAACGAACGAGAAGGTCATGCCATCGTGGCCTGACAGCATGACGCTCAAAGTCATGTCATGTTAGTTCATAGCTGAGACCCGCGGGATGCCTGTCTATGTTTTATCTTTCTTCGACAGATGCGAACAGCCGCTCAACCTGTGAGCACATGTACAGCAAGACGCACTGCTTCTACGTTACGTGACCGCGCTATACTGACGGATCGGGAATGACGTACGCATCACGCAACGATGAGACGGGAATGGCGTACGCAGAAGATGAACGATGAGACGTTCGAATGTATTTTTTCCAGCCATCTGCGATAACCCTAGCGCCGTGAAGGGCGACGTCTGTTGCGACGCTGTATTACGACAGGCATTTCGGATGTTTCTTCAAAATGAGACGATGGCCCACGCTACTTAGCTACTCAAGGGCCCTCTCCTTGACGTCCCACGAGCAAAGCCGGAAGGAACTCGCTTCCATATCGGCTCGAAAATCTCATCAATATGGCCTTAGCCGATCGTGCTCGAACTGGAACTGAGTTGGAACTTTTTTCCTTGTTTTACCCGTCTACTCGAATCGCAGCTATTCCGCTGTCCACCACAATGAAATGAAGACAAGGGCGCTAGGCGAACTAATTAATCCTTCTACGAAGAAGTGACGTTTCGGGTTAGGCGATAGCTAAGTTTAGTTTTTTTTCTCGCTAAGTTACGAAAACTATTAATTGTCTAGCTGTTTGCCTTGACCTTATCCGTGTTCATGCGCTGCTAGCGATCATACACAATTGATTACTCCCCGCCTGATATAGCTAGTGCTGGCAGTAACACGGAGAGACGCGCAACAACTTGATATTTCTACATCCAGTCCCCACAGTCAGGGGACTCTGGATAGCGAGATCATGTCGAGTTGGGCAGTTATTGCTGTGGTATCTTTGTCGATTTGTCAACACGAGATCGTTGTGAACTGGGCTAATTTCAGATGCAGGAGTGCTAGGATTAGATAAGCGTTGTTGTTGTCGTCATCGTCGGCGCTGAATCACCACAACTGCGTGACGATGAAGCGAATCGATGTGATTGATTGGGATCACGCTTGTAGCTGTGTTCAATGAATATGCCTGACAGCATCGCCTAGACGCGCCCATCCACCATTGTGATGCGCCTTTACCGAACAAGTTTTTTCTATATATATATATATATTTTTTTTTTGTGTGAATAAAATAATGGACACTAAATTATTGTACCAAAAATTAATCTCCGCCAGACATTCGGTTCGTATTCGGAGTTCAATGTCAGTACAGCGCCAACGCGAGTCTCCCTGTGTCTTCTCGGCAGGAGCAGACGTTAAGGCTTATCGCGTTATTATCCACAGAGACTTCTATGTCCATATATTGGATACAGCTGGTGCCTCGAGGAATTTTCGTCTCTTCTGTGAACATCGAAACAAAAAAACGAACATTCTCCGTTTGCGGTAAAACCTGTCATTCGGGGCGGACTTGATCGGAGTCGGGTCAGCGCCATGTACACACTCACACACTCAGACGATTGAGGTCGGCTTCTCTGGCAGTGCTCACGTTGTCGGAGGGCGAATTAGCCCCAGACGGGCAAGGGAAGAACTCACCAACGTAACCCTACGGGCCACCACCTCCTCTAACGTCTTCATATGCGTGCGCAACTCTGCCTCAGCTTGCGTTCACGAATTGTATATTATATCTTCACAGCTTCACAGTTAGCTCATGGATACTCTATAGATATTTTCATCTTTTTCAGTACTCAGTGGTCGGCGCAGGGTGTTCACGCTGGCGGCTTAGTGCTATCTATCCAGTTTTCTCTCTGTCTCTCTCGATGCGTGCGCTCGATTTGGCATCGCTGCTATCGCTCCTTGCAACTGTCGACTATTCCATTTTGCTGTGTGCTTTCTATTTTTCAGCTTTGTTTTTGCTATTATACTTACTAGATCTTAAAATATACCGACTAGTGTTAATAACGATAACAAAAATGGCTAATAATAATAATAATGACGCTACTATTAATATTAATATGAATAATAATAATAATGGTTAATTAATGACGAGATGATGACGATGAATGGAGAATGACTACGACTTTGTGAGGTGTTGACGGTAAATACTGTAATAATTAATGTAATTGTTGCTCGTAAATAAATGGCGCGTTCTTTGAAGTCTTGGGAAAACATCCAAAAACATCACGGTGTCCTACCTGTCTGGCGGCTGGCGACACCACGCTTCGCCGCAAAAACACTAGTGTCGCGACTAGATAGCGATAGCATAGATACGGTACGTCGGATCATACTTAGGGGTTCCTATGTCACCGTAGGTTGACAACGAGCAAAGCATGGTGAGGATGCCGCAGTGAGAGAAGCGGCGACCAAGGCACTGCAAATGACGAATGGCAATTAAAATCACACAGACGACCCTCGGGAATATTCAGACGAATTCGTCTCAGCTTCGAAACATCTCTCTGCTGTTCACTCTGCTGACGGTTTATTGCCACGTTTGCCAACGATAGCTTATTGGTGGTACCGATTGGCTGATTCCGGTTGAATGTCGTGGGGAGACGAACACTGATTTCGATGTGCCTAGTGTTTTGATTTATATGCGCCTATGATCATGAGGTAATGGAAATTTCAGCATCCACGCCCGATTTATCATCGCCGTCGACCAACGATAATTATCAGGTCTCAACTATTCTCATCTGGGAGGTAGACACACGGATAGATAGAAAATAATCGTTTATATCCTATTGAAGCATATCATTCTGATAACGTAATAAAAGGTAAATATATTGATTAATTAATACAAATCGTTCAAACGAGCCCGCGTTCGCTGATATAAACCTGCTATCACACAGATGCTGCGGTATTTCTCGTTCAAGCAAACCGATAAATCGCTAATGACCGACAGGCTTATCGGAACTCGTTAGATTGTATTTGTCACAAATTCATGTACAATAGTATAAGTAAGTGTTACGGCTAAAAAACAAAACCCTTGGACAAAACTAGTCAACAACGGCGGTACCCCGATATGTTTCAATCGGAACTTGCAATCAAACGCCGCTATCCGATCCGAGACAGATCAGACCTCTGAGTATCTCGAGCACAAGCAAAATAAAATCTACTTATAGACCAGGTAAACTCTGTGAAAGTGAATCTTGTGCGGCCTTTATCAACTATCTACCTATTATCTCGTCGAAACAGCGCGTGGACTATCGGTGACTTCTACCCACGACAACGATAACGATCTCCATTGATATCATCGGGAAAAGAAAGAACACATTCGACCAGTTTGCATTTGTCTTTTTTTTATTAATTATTATAATCACCGTCATCTCTTCAAAAGCATAAAATAAATACCGTCTGTAAACTCTCGAAACGCCATCTCGCTCGCGAGCAATACACCGATTTGTTTAAATCCGACTGCTATCTCCCCATTTGTCTACCGCCGCAATGAACACACACACATATATATATATATATATAAAAAATACAAATTATCACCATGTATATATATATATATATATATGTATATACATATATATACGGTGATAATTTGTATTTTGTCGAAAAAGCGAAAATCGTACCGCGTGGCGCGGCGCGCTGTAACGCAAAGGTTCTTGTTACTTGACAAGGCGTCTATTTCAGAGGCGGCTGCATCTCTTCCCATCGTTTCAACATTATACATCATCTTTTCACAGTGTTTCATATCAATGACTTTCTCTCATAATGATAATAATAATAATAATTCCCACTCATATTGCGGTTCATTCAAAGTTTCACTCAGCGTCAATCTACTTCCTATTCTTTTCCGTATATATGTACGAGTGTTTGGATATACACGCGGGGGGTCGAGTGGACGTGACTCACGCCGGAACATCCGTCACGCGTTTGTCCCGCTTCAGACTCTAGGAGCGGTCATGGTACAACGGCGACACGCAGTCAGATTAACCACAGAGCGATCGGTGTTTAACCGGCAGCTACGATTCCTGTACGTCGCTTGCAAATCAGCTGCTGACAGCTGTTGACTGATCGTTGGCGATCGTACGCATGCCTCTTTGATCACGACATTTCTGGCGTGGCTGGTGCTCGCTAGGTAGTAATACATGTGCCGAGACGTCGGCCCGTACCCGTCCATCTGCCATTGCATTTTTTTTCCATTGTTGCTCTCAATGCGCTGAGTTTGTCCAAACGAATGTTCTCTATCCCCAACAGACGAACATGTCTCGTCCCTCCATGTTTATAGTTGGCCCGATCCGACGACTGGGTCAGATCGCAATGACGCTCAGACGAAGAGTGCAGCCTTTGTGAATAACCACGCACACAAATGCCCACCCAGACAGCACATATACACACGTTCAGGCGTGGGTTCGTGCGCTTGTGTCTCCTCTCCGATTGTCCCCGCGCGCTTCGCTCGCAGAAGCATACGATCTTCCGAGACCTCGGTTTTACATCACATGACGGTAAAATACATACATCGCGCGTTGCATGAACCACTCGACTATTGATAACATATTGCTCCCAAAAATAGTTTTTTGGGATTATTTTTTATCCATACATTTATCTCTCCCTCCCAACGACGCCGCGGTACCAGCCTTACGCCCACAGCTATTTAACACATCTGAATAAATCGACGTATGTGCACGCAATGCAGTGACTGTCTCGTGGATCAACCCTACAACCTACCAACAAGTATCACTGCGGTCGTGGGATATCAGCGCCGATCTGCGCGGATCACGTTGTCGCCGACACTGTACACTATAACAGCAATTTTGGAAGAGAGGCGGCGTTCTTGAAATTATATTGGATACAGATGTACAATAGATATTGACATTGCCGTCGATCAGCATACGTCAATTCGTTCAGCAGAATCGAATCCATTCGCATTCATGAACATTTGTCATCGTTATACTCATCGGCGCAACGACAGCAGCAGTAGCAGCTCACGCTGTGTCAATTGACGCCGCCTGCGTTTGTTGCTTCTTTCCATGCCAGTCTTCCGTCGGTAGATCACCACATCATACATATTATCGATCGAGTTCCATGCCTGTCCATGCACCAATACTGGTGCATGGACAGGCCCGAGGTTGGAACTGAGGGCCCAATTTCGATAATATGTATGATGTGGTGATCTACCGACGGAAGACTGGCATGGAAAGAAGCAACAAACGCAGGCGGCGTCAATTGACACAGCGTGAGCTGCTACTGCTGCTGTCGTTGCGCCGATGAGTATAACGATGACAAATGTTCATGAATGCGAATGGATTCGATTCTGCTGAACGAATTGACGTATGCTGATCGACGGCAATGTCAATATCTATTGTACATCTGTATCCAATATAATTTCAAGAACGCCGCCTCTCTTCCAAAATTGCTGTTATAGTGTACAGTGTCGGCGACAACGTGATCCGCGCAGATCGGCGCTGATATCCCACGACCGCAGTGATACTTGTTGGTAGGTTGTAGGGTTGATCCACGAGACAGTCACTGCATTGCGTGCACATACGTCGATTTATTCAGATGTGTTAAATAGCTGTGGGCGTAAGGCTGGTACCGCGGCGTCGTCGGGAGGGAGAGATAAATGTATGGATAAATGTATGGAACTTCGAAACTCACCCACCGTATGCTTCAGATTTGCTACCCTTGGGGGACCCCTTTCCGCATCCATGTCACGTACATAGATATATGTATATATATAGGCCCATCTAACAAAGAAGAAAAAACAACGCGCTAAGGCTTTTCTTTTTGAATCTGCTCCTGCTGCCGCCGCCGCCGCGGTTTTCTACACCGTAGATGTACTCATTTGTCCTCGTCGTTGAAGGGTTGCCATTCTTCCTGTTGCTTGTGTTTAGTCTTCTATCAGTTTTGTTGTCACCATCAACGTCGATTATTGCGAGGTAGCGAAGAAGTGGCGCAGTACTGTCACGGTCCTCTGCCGTCGCCGACGCCGCCGCCGCCAGACAGTGGATCCATCACGGTTGCTCCTGGTCGCTCCCGCTAAGCGTGATTACATATTTTACTACGAATGCGAATGCCGCGAAGCCGACAACAACGCACAAATTCGTCAGAGCGGCTGCTAATGAAGACTGCATCTGTAACGGAGATCGAAACGGCGAACCGATGGTGGCCGAACAAAACGAGAGGCAAATCGCAACAATGGTGGTTAGTAACGAAAGTGTCTGTGTCCTGTGGCCAGAGAAGACCAACGGTAGAACAACTCTTCCGGCTTTTAACATGAGAGTGTCCGATTCGTCTCTACCGTACCTAGAGCCTATGCTGCCGGCGAAACAACCACACACACAACGAGGATGAGAGATCTCGCAGAGGAATCAGGCACAGGAAAGTGTCAGTGTTCATGCATTAACGTTCCATGGCGACGATGCGGCAGGCTTCGTACAGTTCGTGCTGTCGGATGGTCTAATACTGGGGACAGTTCAAAGAAGTGGTCGAAAGTAAACGACATGTTCGTTCCGCTCTCGCTCAGAGATGGAATCGTCCGACGACCGCATCGTATAGTGGATCTGTTAATGTAAATTCGACTGCACTTCCAAGTAGCCGACAGCGGTCAATGGAATCACTCACTGGGATGGAAGTATGTCGAGGCGACTGTGTGAGGCCGACACCTGTTGGGATGTGTTGGGTGACAGTCAATGGGCCGATGTGGTCCCATTCCACTCTCGACTAGCTCGCCGCCGCTCACGTTCTCTTATATGCAACATATACTGTCGAGCTTGCTCTACACAGAGCTCTCTTGGTACTCACATGAAACTCGCGGTACATAATTGCATCGTTGAGTAGACTTCCACCGTTACCACAGCCGCAAAACGAGGTCCGCCGCCTTCGGAACGGAAATTAAAGGAATAGCCACGCGCATAGCTTTCCGCTAGCCTATTCCTTTAGTACTCAGTTTGGGCAAGGCGGATCGGTGACAATTGTTCGATTAAAAGGGTGTAACATTTCGCACCATTGAACGAGACGAATGTCCTGTACACTCTTCATCGGAGATCCAGCGGAAAGGAACAAGAAGATAGTTGAAGAGAAGATGTCCAGAGCACAATTACATACCGAACTGACATCAGGCACAGCCATTCAACATTCACTCAGATATACCCGGACCATAAGCCCCAGGCTCAGACATACCTCTATTTCGCTCGGTCTAGGACGCGCGTTCCTGGCAGCTGTCAGTTTCATCTGAACTGCAACTGAAATCGGCGTCGTTCTGCAATCGGAATCGCAATAAGTGTATTATCATGGTCGCGCCAACCTTCGTTGACGACTGACTCCTAGAGGTATCTCGCTACTAGCCGCATGTGTCTATCTACTGAAAGTGTTGAACCTGTTGATTTTGCGCAACAGATCAAAACTCTGTCGAGCTGTAAGAGCAACGATAATAAGGCGTCTATAAAAAGCTTCGACGCTCCTTATTCAAGCAGCACGTTTTCAACGTGAAGTCACATCGGTGCGATAGTCGAGTTTCAGACAATGTCATCGACATCGAACTCCACCTCGCTCTCCACCGCCCATCTCAATGGGAACTTCATGGCTTCAAAGTCGTGCGGCTCTCAACTCCCTTTCAGATTTTCAATAGCATGGAGGTGGGATGACGCTCGTAGTTGTTGTCGCTGTTCGAGATGTTTGAGTCACAATTCACATGTATACCAGGTAATCAAAATGTACCAATGAAAACGGCCGCAAAAACCAACAAAATTTTCCAACACGAAAGCTTGAAAGTGCTTTAAGAGCAATACAGTCCCGAGCAGCGATACAGACGCCATTTCTTTATCAGTGCGAAGATACATGAATGAGACTAATCGCGAAAGTTACCTACGTAACCCTGGAAGATCCATGTAAAGCCTCCTCTCAATACAGCCACATGGAGCGGAGGGGGAGGGGGTTCCACTCTCACCGTACCCTGTCACCGAACGACCTACCGCCATGTACACTAACTACGAGACAAGGTAAGGTACCTTGGACGCTATGATATACCTCCTATCGGCATTATACATCAATACAATTAGATATCCCCTCGAAATATCGGGGGCCAACACCAGATTAGTAGTATAGCTCCGTCATACGGCCTTGAATCGTTGAAAACATGTGCAAAATGTCCCACCTGATTGACACCGGACGCGATGGCGGGCGGAACAAGCGCCTCAAGTTGTCGCCGTTCGGCCTCACGCGTTCGTAGAATATCGCGACACTCCTGAAGGTTAGCACAGATCAAGCATTCACCAGAGAGGGCTCACGTTAATTCGATGATGGAACACAAATTATCCAGCACAGCAAACAGGCAAAAACTTTGCAGAAGTCAAATGAAAGAAAGTCGACTGACGATTACCTACATTACACAGATCTGTATAAATCTCTCTAATATAATATATAAACCACTATGAATACGCTTCAAAGCTATAGCCACCAACCATCTCTTCGACCTAAACCATTAAAACTCTGCCTCCACATTTTCCGCAATGCGAAGTGCCATTGCCCAGCCTACGGATGAATACATCTGAATACAGCTACGTACATCGGCAATCTTCGGGAAGAGTTCACAGAATTGCCGGTCCCTAAGATTGAACTCGACGCTCTGCTCCGCTAGCATACGTTTCTCCTGATCGCTGGACTCAATCGAGCCGAGTGTCGGAATTTCCTCGCACATGAAACTTTGCAGGCCGAGCAGGATCGGACCTGCACTCCACGTCGGATTCCATGTCTCCGGGTGAAAATCGCTAATTGAAAGGCACAGTCGGGTGTTCGTCCTGAATCTAAAACAGCGAATATTCGATATTAGCAAACACTCCTTCTATAGGGACTCGGTACCATCGAAATACATATCCCGGCTACGATATAGCGTCGGCGATGTAGACATTTCGATAAGCAGGAGATGATGCATTAGCCCATGGGGGAATTCCTATTATCATTGTTACTTACTCTGCTTTGTATCAAAATGGCCTCGAGTAGCCAACGCAAATCTTGCACATCCGTTAAGAGGAAAGCAAAACACTGTTCTAATTCGTCGAATGACGACTCGATAATATATGACCATTTTAAATTAAGACTTAACGTTTGTATTTATAAAAAGTTAGGCAATTCTGTTGTTACTTGCATAACTTTTTAGAAATACAAACGTTAAGGCGTGATAATAGCGTTTCTAACAAATTGGCCCATCAACTGCTCTCTTCCATAAAAAACAACCGAGAGAAACACTTGAGCATGTTGATCCATAGGTGAGGTGAATGATAGATAATCAATATATAATAATGCTATAATGCCCGCTAATGTATATCAGTGTTGGTGTGTGCCAACTAACCGTCCATTTGGCGTGCACATGTAGATCGAGGGCGGTTTGAACGGGAACTCCTGCGGGAAGACTAACTTGCCATGATAAAAACCACCTGAATTGAGTTCAATTAAAAACAGAAAACATGTGCTTACTCAGTTAGTACTTGGCTCAAACGTCGTACAGTAAGTAACACATCACTTACAGAGGCATGATTACGAGTACACAACGCATACTTTTACAAGATCTAATTCATCACCCGACAGAGTAGCTCTATGTTGAGGGGGCTCACCTTGATACGGCGTGTCAGGTGTACCGATCACCACGTACCGCCTGGAAAAGTAGGAAAGAGGAATAACGTCATAAATTAATACATCTTAACGAGCACTGCGAACAAGATGGAATCCCGTTGACTGCCGGAGCAGTTCGGTAATATCTATCTAGCCAACATTTGCTCGGCGGCACCTCTGCCGCAAACTAACGGCAGCATCGGATAGATTCCATGACATACAACACAACGAAATGATACATAATCGCTGATAGTTGAGATGAGAATATATCTCACAGGATAACAACCCACATCATATTCACTTTCTGTATACGGCGGGGCTAAGGATCTGTTGGAACGTGCCAACCTGGAATAGATTGTGATAGATAAACAGTAAAACCGAAACAACTTGGATATGTACTTATATGGATGCACAACAAATATTATGAAGTGCACAGCAGTTGACCAAGGGCTACTGAGTGCGTTCCCGAGACATCTACAGAGGAGCGAAAGTAAGCCCAACAATGGTGGGAGTAATATAACATCAGGGTAGCATAGTGCTGCGTTTTTGAACAAAAGATGTGATAAAGTATTATCGGATTTCAAGCTATCAAATTGGCAAGGGCAATCATAATGAATAATGGACTACACAATTTTTGATCGTTAGTTCTAGAATCCGCAACGATTATATAATATATATATATATGCATGCATGCGTAATGCGACATCCGAATATTCGTGGCTTCTATCACCTTGTGAAACCACACTCAAGCAGTAGTCATAAGACGCAGTTTTACTCTCCATCGCTCAGCTTTGGACGAACAAATCGGCGAATGAATAGGATAGTGGCCAGCTATGACATTTACCGACGGCGCCGATTGTTTGTACAGTGAGACCCACATAATATAGTATTACGACAGATCCACCAAGGGCCAGCCTGTTGAAGCTTCGAAAATTTTCAAATATTCGTCTCGTTCAACGATGCAAAGTTCAACGATGCCGCATATATATATATATATATATATATATATATATATAGATAACGTTGCCGAAGCTGAACTGTGGATAGTTTCTTTCTCTCGTACAACAAAATATAACAAATATACCTAGGGACAATGTCCCTCTAATTCCTAATGGCACCTCATCATTATCTGAGCAACGAGCAATACTGTATCATCATCAGCCACACTTCACTCCCGAATAGATAGATATGACCTCTTGGTTTTCACACACCTGTTCGCCACCTATTGTTTATCAATCGAATATATATCTCCCTTTCAACAGCTATTCGTTTCTCACTTACCACTCGAGAATGTTATCTGGCACTGGTATTGTGCAGACATACGGAATGGGCTCCTTCGCCAGCCGCATGTAATCCTGCTTCAGGCGTAGAGTTGCTGTCTTCATCATTGAAATTTTGTTGCTTCTTGCCTTGCTACGAGCTCTTGCCTTGTCGTCGTCCCAACAGCAATAAATCACAGTGAATCAAATGTGGCGCAGACACTCCACACTTTATAAAAGACAGCCGCAACGTTAGTTACCGTAACTGCACGGAACAGCAGCAATTAAGCAACAGCACGATGTTCATACACCGTGTACTCGGGATTGTCAGTTTGACTGCCCAGTAACACAGCACACCCAGTGAACTTAAAAGCTGACGAAGTTCGTTCAGGTCTCTTCGAACTCGGAGCCGTTCGAGAAGCCACTCGAAACGTCTCCTTCAAAGTCGAACCCACGTGCAAGCTACGAGCAGCTCGTCGTCGAACACTCGGTCCTCCTCAATAGCGAAACGACTGATCGTGCTGCTGCTAACTGCAGCTCCACTCGGTAGCAACGAGCTGGTGAAGACGTCACACACGGCGACTGTTGCAACCCCTTACAACTGCCACTGCTGCTGTTTTGAGTCGGCTACCGATGCTGTTTCTGCTGATACTATCACTCATCGAGGAATAATCCCTACTCATTGCTTAGTTATACTTCGTTGCCTCGATGAAGTTAGCAAATTAGCCGTCTGAGTCGTTCGTATCGCGACGCGAACCGGGGCCGAAGACACCTCGGAGAGATGACGATGATGAAGCCAGATGAAGCCACGCTGAGGGCGACTCACGAACTTCGCGTGTATGGCAATCTAAGGCAGCGGACGGAATACCTGCGATCCAGAAGCATTTCGAGGTCTAGTCAGATTGCTGTTGTCGTCTTCAACATGCCTCCTTGCACGCTCTCCACCTCTCGCACCCGCTCTCTCTATTCATCCGTTTGCAGGAGCCAATAGCCACGCCAGGTGGCACCAGCACGACGAGCAACCCCTGACTGACGCAGCGCTTGGGGGCAAAGGTCCGCTGGAGATCACCTCAGCAACGCCGCTGACTGACGACTGGCTAGCGGGCTATTGGAGTGTCTGGTTTCGAGACGGCGGGAACAGCAGTAGATCTCTTGTCTCTCGATTGCGGGGTCGCCGAGTCGTTCGCTGGTACTTCTGCTAGCTTAGCAACAGGAGGCTACTGACGACAAAGAGTAAAACTCGAGATGAGATGGATGAGAGAAGGATGGCGGGAGGGGGCTGCGCCTGTAGGAATCCAGCCAACGTAGGTGCAGGTCAAAACACTCGACGATGGCTAGCCGTCAGCGAGAGCAAACCGTCCACGAACAACAAACAGCTCGTGGCCTCCACTGGCTGTGTGTATCGCCCCACTAGAAACTGCACCAGCTACGAAGCTACAACAGTGACAGAGAGACCGCGTCAGCGCGACCGTGGTGGTTATGGCGATAGCTGCTATTCCACCGTTTCTGATTCTCGTTCTAATGCTGCTGCTGTTGTAGGTTGTCGTCGCCGTAGCCAGGCACCACCAGCCCGACTATTGCAGCAGCTTCTGCTCGAAGAACACGGAAATGCGCATCGACGGCCACGGCAGCGGCGGTAATAACGACAACGAAAAAATCATGGACAGACGGAACCAGCCGAGAAATAGCAGCTGTCTTCGATGGAGGGCAAACTTCTCGTCTTGACGGGGCAGGCAAAGCACTGCTGTTGTTCCTGCTGATACACGACGTCTGTTCGTCAGCTATGAGACAGGCAGCATAACACCAACAATGATCACAGCGTTGCGCAGCTGACTCCTGCGGATTCTGCCCCCGCTACGGCCACCAGCTACAGCAATGCAGCAGCAGCAAGGACAACAACGGCGCTAGCAGCCAGCGCCGCCTCCCACAGCAACAACAACAACAACAAGAGCCGCAGCAGGCGGCAGAGTCACAATGTTGTTATTTTCATCTTCTCCAGCAGCAGCACCACCACCACTACAAACACTGTTACTCACAAACACTGTTACTCACCCCAACGGTTGGCACACCACCGTCCGCTAGCAGCCGCCACAGCTGCTGCGCCACCAGTCGAACTCGAGACGCCAGGGAGCACAGTCACGTTCAACAGCTGCTGCTGCTGCTGGTGTAAAGCGCAGCAACAGCGGCACAGGCGACAGGACAATCTCTCAACGAGACGCACACGAGCTTACACCGACAAACTGGCGAACAGGCAAACACAATCACGACGTGGTAAATGCACAACGTTGTTCTTGCACTATAGCGCTGTTCCCTGTTATGACCTGCGTTTTGTCGACTGCTTTGGCCTGAGCGGCGACGGCGACGGTGGTGGTGACGACGGCACGTTGAATGACACCTCGCCGCTCTCGTCCATGCGTTGGAATTTACCGCGAATCGCGATTGAATTTCCGCGGCATAGCAGGGGTTGAATCTATGGCTCTTTCTAGATCTGTTGTTCACCAGGCAAGCTGGCTTTGACCATCGTAAGCAGTTCCAGAAGCGGGTGCGGTCACGGTGTTGTCATGCATGTCAGCATTAAAAAAAAAGTAAATAGATCTTCCGCGCACGAAACGCACGCGTCCGGGCAAGGGATGATCGCGTATTCATTGTTAAGGATGAGGGGAACAATCAGCGGAAACCATGGGCAGTGTTGTAACGATTCGACCTAGCAATCGGTGGAGACGGACGTAGGTGCACGGGTTCGATTCCTACCGCTGCACATTTGCATTTAAAAAGGGGTCACCGTCTTATGAAGCAATGTCGAAAGCAGTTACACCGTGGACGCTAAATGCTGGCTGCGGATCAGACTGGGAATTTCATTAGGCAACCAATCGACGAGGACAGATAGTTATGAAACAGTGTGATTTTTTGAGATTATGAGACGAATCTCACAGTACCCTTGTTTATGTAATGCATTTCGCACCACTTAGAAAAGAAACAAAAGACTCACAATTGTATTTGTTTACTCTCTCCCATTAGACACTACTCGGTACTCATCCTCATGGTATTATGCACGTTCCTCAAACCTCATAGCAGGCGTTGAACCTTCAACCTGAAACATATCAAACTGCTGGTTGATTTAGAGTGTCCGTAGGCATTGCGATCTTGCTGTCTCAGTCATTATCGCGGAAATATTTGATATCCTAGATATGCTCTTCTACACTGAAATAATATAAATCAGTCGAAAACCCGGGTTCAAGCTTCTCAGCGGTCCAAGACGTTTAGTGGATATGCAGTCGGTCTTCATTCCGGAATTCCGGTCTTCATGATGGATTTGTGTTTGAACTCTAAAAAAAAAAGGAAAATATGTGCATGTTTCTATGTTTATGGCTACTGGCCACGCACACGAATTCACGTGTTGTGCTTGAGAATAACGCTGGCTCTGAAGAAACTCCGAAGTCTTCATACCGTATTTGAAAGTCAAACCTCGTTTCTTCACTTTGTTCTTGAAGAGTCCTATTAATGAAGTCCGCGTGTTTCTCGAAGACTGAACTCGGGAGTCGCTTTCGAGGAAACTACAGCGTATAACCCATAGCTTCTCCAGACGGAAATTATAGTAATCCCGATAGTTTGTTGCAAAGATTCCAAAATGTTCTCCCAGCCTAATTTGTTTCTAAGTTGATTCTGGTGAACGTTTACAAACCAACAACTCACAGCTTAGCAGCCTGCCTATAACAGAAATCTGGGCGTCAGTTCAGCTTCTTGTCAATACACCGAAATGCTACCCGTTAAGGCCTGTCTAGTTTTGATTCGCTTGAGTTAGCAACTATTAATTATACAACTCATACGCATACTAGAAACGAGATTCTCGATCGAAGAGCAACACACTTGTCGTTTCGACTGTAGTCAAATAGCGACAAAGTGTGTGACACCATTGTTGATCTCGGTCCGGGTGTTCCCCAACGCAGTGTTCGCGTTCGTCGTTAAAAAATCAGTCTATGGCGGCCCGTCTAAGACATTGTACGTTGTAGTGAATACAGAATCAGAGCGTTGGCTATTTGAAAACAAGCAATATAGCGCAGTTGAACGCAAATGTCGATCCTGGTTTGGTGGATAGATTCCACTGTGAGTTGTGTACCACATTTATATATTATGATTATTTATGGTAGCGAAGAGCTCTATTATATATATATATATATATATATAGTGAGAGAGAGAGAGAACATGTTGTTATTTAATACTATTATTAATGTGTGTTACTGTATTTCTGTCGACAGGATCTTATTTTCATCCAGCCCTTCGCGGTGTTCGTCTGCTTTAAACGCTTACCAATTTACTACACGAATGTTATCGTCTGAGCACTACTGGTAAGCCGTAGGCTGCATTCATTTTTGGTGAACAATTATTTAACATAAATAATCGCACTATGAAATTTACCGGTCGAACGAGCCAAGCGAATGCATAGTCAGGTGCCATTCGACGTGAACTGCAGCTGTGGCATCTGGCAAATGAGATTTTTGCCACCCTCACAAGCTAGCGCCCATAGAGTCAAACCGGAATAGAAAAAGTGGCCGCAAAAAATAAGACCGTCTGTCAGATCGAGTCTGGCCGAGCATACAATATTGTGAGTTGATGGGTGTTCCAGCTGATCGGCACGCATGTATTGCCTGCGGTGAGCGCTCATTGGCCGCCGCACTGGAGTAGTCTGCCGGTTGGCCGTATACGCAGCCTGTGCGAACTGTGCACGCGCTCCGAGCAGAAGTAGCAACCGAAACTGCAGACGGAGCCCCATAAGGGTGTGGGGGTGGCATCTCTGTGTGTGCGTGTGTCTGTGAGACGCCGATGTTCGTGTAGAGCCGACGCGACGTCGGGTGTCGTGAGCCGATCTCCGAAACAAAAAAAAAACACTGCGCTACTTTCGTAGCGAAAAACATAACGCAAGCAAGCCCGACTCGTAGTGTGCTGCTCGAGCTAGATGATTGAATTCGCTTCGAACGACTGGTCTCTGGAATGCAAACGATTGTGGCGGGTGGACGTTTGAGTTTGCCTGTGCGCGGTTTTGCTAGCCATAGTCAGCTTTAGGAGACGGGCATATATTGTAAATTGTCGCCAAAGTGAAAACGTGGTTGAAAAAAACTTGTACAACACCTGTACGCCAATCATCTTTTATACATGAGTAAACAAGAATGAAAACCTGACAAAAACAGAACGTCAGTAAGAACAGGCTAAACAGCACCGATTAACGGCACTTGGTAAATGAACAAACTCGTGCCGGCTTTTGGACAACCACGTGACGGGTTGTTGTGGTGTCTGATTTTTTCACACGGTTGCTACATTGCCGCGCTTACTTTTACTTACTTGACGAAACCACGAAGGACGTTTTACTTGCTTACGTTCGTATTTCGACCGCAGTTGATTATATCAATCGGCAGAAATGGCCGGTACCAGCTCAAACACAGCTGCAGCGTCAATGGACAATATACCCAAAGATTTGAGGCATCTCCGAGCGTGTATGCTGTGTTCACTCGTTAAGGTATATATATATATCCGTTTCAGTCCGTCGGTCAGGCTTACGATTTAGCGTATGTATTGTGCTAGACTTTATTTGTGGATTCGATAGTTCGATGAATACCTCTCAGTATTGAACATGAAGGAAGGCGCGAATGAAAAAATGAATTCGGCAAACATTTTGTCAAATTTCGTATTAAATTCAATTTGAAGTTGGATGTCTGTATAGACCTCTACATATATGGCAGTATGGCCAGATGCTATCCTTGTCGTGAAGTCGAACCAATATTTAGCTCGCGTACGTTTAACGAAGATTTGCTCTTTAACAATCATTATAAATAATATTTACTCAAACATACAATAATTAGGAATTATTTGTAGGGATCGATCACAGATTTTGATCACAAACGGGGAACATGAAATAGTCAAATAAGTATATTCCAGATTCTAACTAGTCGATGCCTGCTTGTTCAGGCAATGGCTGTGCGCTCGCCTAGTGTTTTATAAAGGTATATTCTTTATTGATGATTTTTTTATAATTAAAGGTGAAGTTGAATATGATTGTCTTACTACCGCCATTTACATTAGACATTCTTGCGTAACAATAAGATCGCTCACAAATGTGTGCAAATGGTACTTGGCACCTGTTGGAATATTACACTTAATTCATTAGAATATTATTGATTACGCACGTAAAGTACAATGTTGACGGGAACTAAAAAAGTATCGAAGGCAGATATTGAATTTAAAGAAGCAGCTGTTTAGGATTCTTTATCTATAATTATTCCATAGCAATGCTAATTCAGCCAGAAACTGTAAGTCCGTATACAGGAGTTTCACAACAGCAAATGAACCGGTGGAGCTGTGTCGAGAGGGATCTATTCGTCTAAACAGGTCTGGCCTCAACTGGCTAAGATGGAAGCTTGTGTAGCTCGAAGCAATTTCATTTTTTATTCATGTAAATAAAATACTATTTTTTCCCCTAGTAAATAAAATACTAGCCAAAATAAAGTTCGCAAGAGGTAGCACGAGCCCTCAAAACTGGCCAGAACAAACAATCATCAATCAATACAGGCTAGCTTACTCACTGTTCACGTCACTAATCGAAGAGTTTGAGATGTTGTAACTCTATTTTACATAGGGGCCATATGCATATGGCGCGTTCGTCAATAGAGCCAAGGTAATGTTTTATTATATGCCACATTAACGACGTACGTTATTACGTGCTTGCCACTACTGGTCCTTTGCAGTCTGTCGAACAGTTCGAAGATTCGGGCTGTGATAATTGCGATCGTTATCTGCGGATGCGAGGCAACCGAGAGCAGGTACATCACTGCACGTCAACACAATTCGATGGGCTCATTGCGCTTCTTCATCCCGAGGACAGCTGGATAGCGAAGTGGCAACGCATGAGTTCGTAATAGTCACACACTGTGGCATTTGAACATTTCTATTATTGTACTGTCAATGGTGATTTTGTCGGATTTTGTTTCGTTTTTGCATCTTGTTCTTGAGCCTGACTGTTGACACTTAACCTTGAGGCAATATAGGGTAGGTAGTTGCTTTTGCACGTCTGTGCCACTTAATATGCCTTTAGTTGTGGCCTATAATTATCGTCTTGTCGTTGATTGATCTTTATTGGTCACCAGGTTGTCTGCCAGGTACATTGTATATAACAGAATAGAGTTTATGCTTATACGAAATGTTGCAGTATATAATATTTCCTACAAACATAGAATGTGTTCTGTTGTATACAACGTAGCTGATAGACAACGATGATCAATAAAGTCAAGGAGCAAGAAGAAAAAAAATGATAGCCTATAGCCAAATGTCCGTTGTTCCTATAACCAAAAGTACGATTGAAACCCAATGAACTAATGAGTTCTTAGCCATCTACTCACAGCAACAGCATATCACTCGGCAGCCTGCACTTTCTGCCTATGTGCGCTCAGACATACACCATTTACATTTTTCCCATAAAAAACGCTGCCTGATAGATGTAGGTACGGCGAGACAGACTTCAATGGTGTGCACTAATTTCGTTCCACGATCTGGCATTGTCAAACTTTTAGCTCAACGTTTACCCGGAATGTACGCCGTATCAGTCACCGGCAGGCTTCCATCAGGAATCATTCGAGAACTAAAAAGCCGCGGCGTCATCTATAAATCTCGTGATATGACAACGTAGTGAAGGGAATTCTCCTGATCCACCCGAACATGTATACAACGCTTATAGGAACGCCCGTAACAAAGACATCCGGCAAACGCACAGACTCATTTCAAACGAACCAATGGTATTTTGTAAGAGTGGAAATGTAACGGAGTTCTCTAGGAATTAGCTGTCATGGTCAAGCAGCCATCTCGCTCGGTCTCGCATCTGCTTTCAAAATCTCAACGGGAATCGTTTCACATCAAGTGCTTGGATGGCGAATATCGATTCATCAGCAAATCCGTCAGAAATAGCGAGCTGCTCACTTGTATCAACAGAATGTACACTATTGTGTGGTCTACATGTGAAAATTCATCTGTTGTACCGTGCTCACGACCAGGCTCTCGTCAATTCGCACCATCGACGTGATCGCCTAAAAGAAACGCTTGATTTCTATACTTTAATGTTAACTAGAACTGTAGCATTCGTACTAAAGCGACCGAAATTTTATACAATGCGATGGTTTTAAACAGAACAAAAAGAGAAACGTGACAGAGTTGCTATTCGTATGGCTCAGACGAAGCTTTCTGCACTTCTTGTATTTCTAGTATATAATGCTTAATAGGCCAGCGCCAACAATGTGGAAGGACCGGGGTCATGACATGAGGCTGTCTTGGGTGAGCACATCTGGATGATGTGATCGGGAACTATGTCCTAGCAGGAAGTAATCCGTCATTGTTAAGCGGTGGACAATTTATTCGATGTTGACTACAGAATGTCCAGAAGGACTAACCTGGTGGGGCTTGCGGGCATGGCTAAGCTGCACAACCTGCATGGCAACTAAGTCAGTTCGCTGATAGATAGAGCGCCCTGCCGTTGACCAATATAGGGCTTGGCGGAAGCGGTCCTACACTTGTGGAAGAGGCGGCGATTTCATTGATATCAAAGGTGTTGTAGAGTTGTGTGGCTATTGAAAATGCGTCTCCTTAAGTCGCTGGTCATCATTACGTCACGTCCCTAATCTCAGCTGGGGAGCAGCTATCTCGTCGCATAATGAGTAACGAACTCTTTTTACGACCGCTTATATTATTTCTCCTATAATCTATATAGTCGCACGAAAAAAATCAAGTATTTTCAAAAAGCATTTTCCGTGTTCCTCATCACGGAAAATAGGCAACAGGCTCCGGTTGTCCTGATTCTTCACGATACACAATTTCTCCTGTCTATTTATTATGTTAACTAAAGTCGTTCATCGTATCCCGATACAACAGATACACGAATAGTGTGAGACTCGCAATCTTGTAAATAAATAAATATCGAATGTTCCTGGCAATTATTCGTTTTGTTTCTGTCATGTCTGCTAATGTCGTTATCGCGCATTGAACCCATTATATGGACAACGTTTCTAGAAGGCATTTTGAGAAAGAAATCGATACACCATTCAAATTGTCATCTCCAAATGTGAGTTGGTAAGAATTTTCATGAATCAATTATCGAAAAGGAAACATCATGGTAAGTAGACATTTCTAACAACGGAGCGCGGAAACTTTCACATATCCTCCACTGGTGTCATGGGGACCTTTCGGTTGCCTTTGATAATACGGACACGCTATCTAATCAAACACCTCGCTACCAGAAGCTTTCTCGTTATTGATCGCGTCTGATAGGTTTATATTTTTATTAAATGCAAGTACAACATGCCTCCTCTCACTGTGCGATCTTTATATGGCACTGTGCTGGCCACATAAAGAAATAACCCGAACCTCGGGTAACTTGCAGCCTCGAAGACTAATATTGTAGATTACGCAGACCTTAGCGGATCCCGTCAGCATCCAGCGCTCACTTCAACTTTGGTGTGGAGAAAATGTTCATGTGGCGTTTATTGTCATGCTGAAATTTGTATTTATCAGATTTCCGCGGTACTTTCTTAATAAATACTGTTGGTAGGTGGCGAGAGATAATAACGTGAAAAATTTCTATCTGTTATCGTGAAAACAAACACTGAGCGAACGTAATACCACATTTTCAGTAACGCGTTTATTAGAGTTTTCGGGGGCTGACTCTCAGCCAATATTTAACGTCCACGGTGGTGCTTTTGCATTGCTCTATAAAACAGACTCCTCACTGCGCCCCCAGCGAGCGTTACCCTGCGTACTCGTAAACACCTTTACTTCTTCAGGTACATCCCTATCACCCATGTTCAAATACGAGATAAAGCAAATGAAAATGTACCGAATTTAGATATTTATTTACATTTTTCCTCACACAGCTTGTGGAATACTGTTGACGACATTGACATCGTTGAGATAAACTCCGGTTAAAATGGCATTCGTTTTTGTCTGGAGACGCCCGACACGCTCGTCTCGTTTCGAAATTATGCGCCGTCCCCGCTCGGGGAAATTTATTTTGAAGAGTGGAGAAATCCCACTTTTTTCCGCGAACTCAACCGCGTCACCGCTAAACCAACGGCGGATAGGACGGGGCGTCGTGCGCAGCAATTCGAGTTCCATAGTTGTCGTTGTTGTTAAATTGTTGCTGTTGTGCTTGTACTCCGCTCCGGCCTCCGTCGTCTGTTGTTGCTGCCCAAGCAGAACGCGACGGTGCTCGACTACCACGCCCTCTCAGTGCAGCGAGAATGCCAGCATTGTCTGGAGTGCCGCTAGCGTATCGTACGATTCGCGTTATTTGCAGACGGCGAACCGCCTCGATCGGGACACTGCATTCGGGCTGTTGGTGGTGGTCGCAGCAGCAGCAGCAATAATAGCAGTAGCCATCTTTGTTTTGTGTGAAGCTGGACGCGCAACGGGAGTGTGATTTAATTGTGGCGTTCTTTAAACTGTGCTTCAAGGCGCTGGAAAACAGGCTTTGTTCACAATGTACAATATGAGTAGACCGCTACCAACGCCGCAGGTGAGTGCCGACCACAATCGCTATCGTATGGATAGGGTCTTTGCGGCCAAATTTGGGCCTACACTTATGCCGGAGTTCGCTGTCTATGAAGGCCTCGTTATCGGCCGGTTGGCGTGCCTGCCACGGTCCATTTTTTCTCTTCATATTACACAGCCTCTGGACTCGTTTTTTGACCTTGCAAACAGTCTTCGTAGGTCACACCTTAGAATATGTCCTGTGCAAGTGCCATGTTTCATGTTGCCGCTTCGACCACACACACACCAATCCCTGGAGTTGTTGATCAAATGTACCCGAACAACAATGTATGACCGGTTAAGTGGTGGTCGGTCCGTATCAGATGTGTCTACGATATCTGGTTTTGCCTGCTCTGTCTGTGCGGCTTTTCAGGCGAAC
Organism: Stratiolaelaps scimitus; assembly: GCA_019614645.1. Lineage (NCBI taxonomy): Eukaryota > Metazoa > Arthropoda > Arachnida > Mesostigmata > Laelapidae > Stratiolaelaps > Stratiolaelaps scimitus. Next base: position 377,325 of record JABWDB010000005.1, read on the forward strand.
CTGGGCGTCAACATGTGGCAAGCGGACAGTTCGAGACACTCGGAGCTCGACAGCAAATATGGAGGTAAGTGACTTCCATTCCAGGGGGACTGAGGCTTGACTAGACGGGAATCATGAGCTTGGGATATCCATATGGGAATGAGAGCATCTTTGACACTGACAGGATCATAGATGGTATCCAAAAGCGGACAGACCCAAACAAACAACACACGGGGCGGCGCTGTCCAGTTGCAAATCACCACCACGACCATTCACACGACCGCATCGATACAGCTACCACAACAGCTGCAACAACTGCAGAGCAGAGGCAGTGAAGAAAGCCTGCCAGCCAGCCTGCCTGCCTGAAAGTTGACTGACAACCCCTGCCCGTGTTCTCTCTATGGCATTCGCCTGCATGGCGATGACGGCTCGTTGAATTCGTTGGTGGCTCGTTGGTTGACTCGATTGGTTGTTTTGTGATGTCCCGTCTTGTCGAATCGCCGCCCCCCCTCACACCCGATCTCCGCCCGCGTTCAATAAAACATCTTGCTGTTGTACTCTTTTTTTTTTCTTGTCTGTGTAACTTCGTTCGTGTGTACAGGTTTGAGCAGGCCAAACCGCCGTTGTTCTGGCCTAAACAAGCCTCCCAACCAGCGTCAGAGAGGATCGTCCTGCCAGTACGGCCCTGTGGCCGGACCGTCCAGGCCCGACAGACAGACAGACAGCCCCCATCTGAGACTTAAAGAAAGAGAGAGAGAGAGAGAAAAAAAAACCTGAGATTATAATTTGCCCTAAGAGACGCACACTCTTAGATGAATAGAGAACAGTGTTAGTTAACACACAGGCCTATGTATGCGTGTGTCAGTAGCTCGCTAACAACAGCTTGCTTTGCGGTCGGCTGTCCGTCCTGAAACTCTCTCTATCTCTCTCTCTCTCGCACGATCGATCGATCGAGGGCTCAATGATGGTCGCGTTTTGTCCGATGTCTCATAATAAGAGTTCGACATTGAGAGCTTTCGTTCCTGGGATGATCTCTACGCAGAGCTCTGCGGCTGTGTAGGTTGGCGGTCCGGAATGGCTTCATGTCATCTCGTCTTCTTGTTTAACTCTAAAATAGCACCGTATAGACCTGCCCGTACAAAACAAAAAGTTAACCACTGTCAGTGCTGTGACCACGTTGCGATAGCGATGCGATCGTTGACTCATGCATATGGATGATCTCTTCTTGTCGTTGCTGATGTGTTTTTCTATTGCGCTCTTGTCTATATATATACACATTTATATATATATCAATATATATATATATATATATATATGAATTATATATATATATATATATATATTGTTGCTGTTGTTGGTGTTGGTGTTATTTTTTCTTCTGTCTGTGTTGTTGCTCTTGTTTTCTACAACCTCCGAGTTCCTTCATTCCGTCAACGAGAGGGCGAGATAGAGATCTCTTGATGTAGACTTCAGAGGCAGTACTCCTGACAGGAGTGACAGGAGCCTATGAGAAACGGCCACAGAGTCCTGCTATGGCAGTGGGTGTCTCCTCCTGAGAGACATCGCGAGACGTGTACTACGCGCGAGCAAAGTGTGTTGCTGCCTCCGTCTGCCTGACTCACGCTGACTCGGAAGGAAATGACTGACTTCTGCGAGATGGCGAGAGCCGGCAGCCGTCTGCGACACAGTTGTATGGCCGCGAAGCAGAGAGATATATGGACAGAGAGTGTGAGAGAGAGAGCGATTGGGCGAAACACAACATGACTTGTTAATGTTGTGTTCTGTAGTGTTGCTGTGTATCATTCTGTTGTTGTTGTTGTTCTTCTTCTTCTTCTCTTCTGTTGTTGTTGTTGATGATGATAATGTTCTCGTTACTGTCGATGATGTTAATATGGTGGCGGAGGATGATGAAACGCGCTCGTGGACATGACGGCGATCGGGCATCGTGGATGGACTTGATACAGAAAACGTGCTGCACGCAGATGATGCTGGCCTAATAATGTACCCCCTACCTATATGAGATAATCAGCCGGGACGGACCGGGAGTAGACGTCACTGCATTTCCGGCCGTTCGTTTCTCCTACCGAGCGACCGTATACGCTTTTCGTTTTGCGATTCAACTCAACAGATACCAGTCATTGCTTTCCAACACCAGCAGATGATGTGAAATCGTGGAAATGCTACTACGTAGTGTTTACTGTGATCATTTACTATAGGCCAATAAATGAATCGCGTTCCTTTGCGCGCACATGATACGCACATTATTAAAATATATTGATATTGAAACCAGCCTTCCGCCTAGGGCAGAGCAAAGAGTTCATATCTGTATCCCTCTCTCTCTCTCTAACATTTCTAACTTACTAGATATATATATATATATATAATATATATATATATATATACAGCTAAAATACGAATGCAATTTGCAATGAGTAGTAGCATCATGTAGCGTGTCATTGAAGCGTGATTGTTGTTGCTGTTATTGTCGCTGTTGTCGAAGAGCTGTTGTCGTCGTTTTAAACAGAACCATGGCCTCCCGTCCTCGGGCAATGCGAGGTAGTCCGTGACGTTCGTCTTCATCCTCGTCTCAGCAGTGCCACAGCTGACGAAGGATGGTGGTCGCGGTAACGATGATGTGCCGTACTTGAATTGATCCCACACGCCCGGCTAAACAGCTGCGAACTTTTTGCGTTGTTGTAATCTCTCTGTTTGTGTGCGTGTGTGTGTGTATGTCTGTGTTATCTTCTTCTTCTGTTTGTTTGTTGTTGTTGCTGCTGCTGATGTGATCTTCCTCCTCAGTGGATGTGATCGGCCCTGAACGACTATGCGAAGTGGTTACACTGCGCATTCGGTTCCTCGACCGAGACGGGGCGACATTCACTTCACCTGGTCTCAAATGTGCTACGCCCCTGTGCCCACGGGTGGTGCAGGGTCTCCAGTCAATTGTACAGCTAATTTTTTCAGCCGAACTAGAAACTAGTCAATGTAACACCAATGTAGCACTAGAAACTACTAAATTAGAGAGCGCTGATCGACGACAGCGTAGAATGTAGTGATATGGTCATAGTGTCCGTAGGTTAGGGCTGTTCGAGTGCGGTACAACTTAGGCTGCGTTCTCTCGCCAGCTCGCAACCGTTTCGGTTCGCGCTGATAGGTGTTAATCAATCTGCGGAAATGAAAGTTTTCGAAGAATTTCGACGCCTGCCTACGGACGCAAGGATCACTTGTTTAAGTGTTTTGTTGGAACTGACCAACCTTCCTGTAGCAGTTTGTCTTCATCGGGAACGAAGACATTTCCTCGACAAATTGACACCGCGTTGAAAGCGCTGGTGCACTGGGTCGAAGACCATACTTTGAACGTCGCATACCATGAAACTTGACGTTCACGACAACGCACGAGGTCCGCGAATGCGTCCGTTTTTCCTACAAATTTTGGCCGACAGATACGCTTATGTACTTGATATCTCGCGTGTTAATCATTCTGTCCATATTGGCTATGATAGCATTGTGGCAGAAAATGCGGACATTCTAAATGAGTACTAACAATGAGTGTAACAACAAATTTGTGTTTAGCCTGTCTGTGGGTCACAGTGGCTGGCTATTGTGTTCTCTATCGTCCACAGCCACCGGGTTGGTCGATGCCGGTCGAGGCGAAGGACTTAATTGCGGTAGATCGGCAAACCTAATGTGCCTGCCAGGGCGACGTCGCCAATCAGCAACGCATGAAGACAGCCAACATTATTTCCCTACGGGGGCCAATATATCCCGGTGACACTTCTACGGTGGCCGCAGCTATGTGTCAATTTAACGTCCTTCTCGAAGCTGTCTTTTTCTGCTGTTTGTTCTCCATTTTGTTCCGCTAGCGGAGGCCGGCAAAGGAGGCAAGAGATTATCGGGCTTCTCTTGTAGAATGAGGACGCGCGCTATGTCAGCATTTCGCAGTGGTCTAGTGAAGTATATCGTCGTAGTACGACGTTTAGCTGTATTGTTACAGTTCGTTCGTGATGCACTAACATACTGATTGTTGCAGGCGTCCAAACCGGACCGGTGCTGGCGGGTCCGGGTGCATTGAAGGCACAGGCCCATGTGACGCTCGAGAAGATCCGGTCGTTCCAGGTGCCAGATCTTTCGCCCGAACAGAAGGAAATGGTTGACAAAGCGAAAAAGTACGCGATGGAGCAGAGTATCAAGACCGTCATCATAAAACAGACGATGGCGCACAGTCAACAACAAAAGAACCTCGAGCGCTATCAGGTATAAACTTAGATTTTGCTGTTTTTCGGGGACTTCTCTCTGGTGGACGACGTATCAGCAGATAGTCTGTGTCATTCTCGGGTCGGAGCGGAAGTGGGTGCTTCCCTGGTTACCTCCACAATTTGGTCGAGTGAATTCTGCAGAGGTCGTGGTGTTTCCTCCGGGGAGCAGCATAGCCTCATCTGTTGGTGTAATTGCTTGTTTCCCATATGTGTGTGCGCGCGAGCGTGGTACAGAACAGAGAACAGGCGAGAGACTTAGTTGGGCGTTACGTTCTGCTATGGGCTGTATCTTGTGCTGGGTCTAATTTGCGTTGAATGTTCTTTTGCAGGCATTGGTACTGATGTGCCGTATTTACGTTGGAAGCATCAGCTATGAGCTACGCGAAGACGCCGTCCGAACAGCTTTCAAGCCATTCGGACCTATAAAGGCTATCAACATGTCGTATGACACCGTCACCCGGAGACACAAGGGATTCGCTTTTGTCGAATTCGAACTTCCCGAAGCGGCCCAGCTCGCCCTCGAACAGATGAACGGCGTATTCATGGGAGGCCGAAGCATTAAGGTTGATAGTAATTTGCTATTTCGCTTTAGGTGTAATGCTTCATACGCATATTAGGTCATAGCATTTATCCTATCATAATGTTCGTTGGTGGCCTTTCCAGTTACAAGTGTCGTAAATATTCTTGTCTCATGTTGCCCATGACTTCTTTCAGGTTGGCCGACGCTCCAACATGCACCAAGCTGCTCCAATCCTCGAGCAAATATTGGAAGACGCCAAGCAGTCTTCGCGCATCTATATTGCCTCGATTCATCAGGACTTAAGCGAAGGGGATATCCACTCTGTGTTCGAGGCGTTCGGCAAGATAAAAAGCTGCAAGCTGGCTCCCGGCACGCTTCCGCACGAGAAGCACCGCGAATACGGCTTTATTCATTACGAAACGAATCAGGCGGCGTCAGACGCCATCGCTTCCATGAACCTCTTCGATTTGGGAGGGCAGTTCCTGCGCGTCGGGCGCGCCATCACGCCGTCAGATTGCGCTCTGGGTAATCTCGGCGTTGTTCTTCCAGTGGCCCCAGTGCAGGCGGGACCGCTGCCCACAGCGGCGGCTGTCGCAGCCGCCGCTGCCGCCGCCAAGATCCGCGCACTTGAAAGCAGCGGATTGCACACAAAGGCGATACCGGCGGCCGGCGCGCTCGCAGCAGCTGGCCGGCTACCTGGAAACGGCGTGGCTTCCGTACCGGGACTGCCCAACGTCAGTCCACTGCTGCCTGGACTTGTCACGCGTGAGTACATTAATCGCAGTTAAGTCGGAGCGTCTAGAGGCGCAATCAATCTATGGCTATATGCATATGCTATTTTGGAGAATAAATACAGAGAAAATAAATAAAATCTAAATAAATGCATACATGCACAGTCGAAAAGAAAACTTTAACGATTACACAAGGGGTACCAATGGTTTCATCATCGGGCTCCGCTTGTAACAATCAAAGTAAATAAAGTGCTTGTTGTGCAGCAATTTAAGGCGATCATACGAAGCCCACAGATAACACACGAAGAGCGATAAGCTAACAGCTCCCCTTGTTCTGTTTACAGTTGATGCTGACGGCAAACCGAAGGTCCATCTCCCCCCACCAACAGTACTAACGTCACTTCCTACGATCGGCACGGCCGGGCCCGTTGCACCACCGACGTCGTCAACGGGCTCCCCTCCAGAGGCTAAGAAGCCTATGTTGGACGAATCTCTGGACGACAGCCGAGAGCTGCCTCTGCCGCCTGGTGACTCCGAGGACACCGAGCGCGATGTAGCGATTAAGGGCGGCGGTGCCCGACTGGCCGTGATGAAGAAGCTTATGCGCACCAAGACCAGAGAGCAGTGCGTCATGATTCTCAGGTATGACAATGCGCAAACGTTGAATACACGCAGCAAGTAGTCAGCATGGTTGTGGGGCTGATTTCTTCCTGGGGAATTCTTCGAAACGTTATGACCTAATAGTGATAATCTTAATAATAATAATAATAATAATCTTAATAATAATCATCATCATCGTCGTCGTCGTCGTAATTTTTTGTGATTACAGAAATATGGTCGGAGAGGACGAAGTAGACGAAGATTTGGAGCCGGAGATCTCAGAAGAGTGCGGCAAGTTCGGCACAGTGAACAAGGTGACCATTTACAAGGAGAAACAGGGTGAGGAGGAGGACGCCCAAATCGAGGTGAAAATTTTCGTCGAGTTCTCGCAAACAGCCGAAATGCACATGGCCATCAAGGCGTTGCACGGACGCTACTTTGGCGGACGGGAGGTGATCGCCGAGATGTACGATGTCTTCCTGTTCGACAGTGGTCATCTCTCCGCTTAGGTTCCCCATCTCAACAAGCAACAACTGATCGAAGATCAGTACAGCCTTGGCTGTTGACGACACCTATCGGCGACGTGCGCACGTTGGGATCATCATTATCATCATCAGCATCATCATCCTTGCTTATTTATTTATTTCGTCTTAGTTGGAAGTTTGATATTGAGTTGGGATCACATGAATTACACGGGCGGGTCTACGGTAGAGAACACAGAAGCAGGCCACATTCAAGGTTAGTTTGAATCACTTAAGAGCGGTAGGGGGACGTGTGCTTCACGTGAGGGCTGCCTTTGAGCAGGTGTGCTTGCTTTATTTAGTAATTCGTTTATTTTTGCCGTTTTCCTCTCACTGTGCTAACAGCTCTCCTCTGAGCAATGGTCGACTTTCTGAAGCTTGCTAGGTAGAGTAGTGTTTGTGGCTGGCCTGCGCTCCATTGTGAACCCGTATTGTTATTTATCGGCACGAATATCAGTTGGCATTACGTGGGGCACAGCTGTATCGAAAGCGATGCGGAGCAGACGCTCGGTAAAAAACGAGTGCAGAATTTTGCACAAAACAAAGGGGTTTGCCAAGAAGGGCTAGGCGCTTTGCGTCGGGATTGAAACGATATCTCGTGCGGGGACGGGGGAACAGCGGACAGTGGTGAGCGTTTTGAAATCGGAAGACTTAAATCACAGTCTGTGAGAATGCATCGCATCATTTGCACCATGACAATAATTATTACATAAATAACTATTCTGTATATGTCCATATATATATATATATATATATATATATACATACATATATATATATATATATATATATATCTAAACTGCACGTGTGCATCACGGAGCTCCATTTATAAATAGCGTTGCGGAAAGTATTAGTAGCACTATTATGACCTTTCATATATTGCCCATACAGTTCTTGAACATTATGGGGCGAGCAGTCATCACAATGATAAATTTATCACGACACCTGTGTATGTGAGCGTGTGTGTGTGTGTGCGCGTGTGTCTGTGTGGTTGACAGCCGACATTGAAGCAGAACTTCCATTTGGGGGACTCTATCCCGTATATTGTCTAATCGGCAGAAAAACTAAGCAGGTGTTAGAGAACTATCCGCCCTGAGATTCCGGGTCCTGGTTGGTTTGGTCCATCGTATTCGGATTGACAAAATCAACGTTTTCTCTTGCTGTGGACCGACGACTATACAGCTGATGTATATATATTATTTCACCGCCTTCAAGGAAGTGACTCTGTATTATGAAATAAATAAAACAATACAATAAAATATTAATCATTACGTATTATCTTCATCATACGAATAATAATAATAATAATAATAATAGTAAAAGTAATCGCGATTACATGCGTGAATAAATCGTGTAAAGGTGAATATACGCAAGGTTGAACAAAGGTGAGATGTGTTTTCTCCTCATAGGTAGCCGTCTCTGCGAGAGTAATAGTCGTAGTGTCTTTCTTTATAAGTACTACTTTTTATCGAAACAAATGTATCCAGTGAGTTACGAACGTTGCATGGTCGTTCGAGATATCGTTTGATATTTAAGCCAAACGAAAACATCAATGCCACCTGATAACGAGCTATTGAATAGATTCTGGACAAATCGGGACGGGAATTGAAAGTGCGCAGTGTCGCTTCTCGATGACAACGCTGGTGAAGCCTCACTGTACGACTCCGCTGCAATACTGATCGGGCTCGATGCCTGCAATGTTCATAGATCGGATTGTAGCTGCCTATTCTCTAGACGTATGCCCTTGTGATTATGGTTGTTTCCATGGATTCATTAGGGCAATTCGTGGTATACATAAATTTGCTTCAGGAAGCTATCGACAACAAGATTAGGTATGCTAAAGCATATGGAAACGACACCTGCTCGTTCAGAAGCCGGTGGAGTGCTGGCTCCGGTGCGTTAATGGAGGGGTGTAGCATAGCTACAGTTCTTTTTGATCAGAAGTTATCAAAGTTTTCTCGATAAACAAGATTGTCCTTAAGGACCTTGTAGTTACTGACATATACAATATACTGCCCATTAAAATACCCTCACGTCCTTCCACAAATCGGAAGAAAGTTCCATTAGCTTTTTATTTTTTTTAGGAAACGTGTCTTGTTGTTGTCCATGAAGTCTGAAGGCTGAAAGTCAACAACATTCGAATTTTCTTCGGTTCTATAGGGGGCAAGCTTCGTACCAATGTACACGGTCGGTCTATCAGCAAAACAGCGACAAAACGTAACGAAAACGATGACAGCAGCTGCGCTAGTCTGCAATGGGCTCCTTCTTGATCAGCGTGACTCTTTGGTGAGCCTCAGAGGTGGCGCAATCCGAAGAAGTCAGCATATTCGGAAACGAAGTGAAGGAAATGACGCCCATCGTATCCTACAGCATGAAGCAGATATCCTCGTTTAGTTATCGAACTCGATAACGTCATTAACACCCTGTTGTATTTCGAGGGGGTCCACAGCCAGTTGATGACAGTTTCATCGCAGCTGCGAGCTCGAGCTTATCAGCGTTAATGGATCAGCACATGGCCACAGTCTCCATGACTCACGACCACATCGTTAGCCTCCATAAGGTCCACTCTGGCCTCTTCCGTCACTTTGATGCCACTAGCATCACTCGGTGTGTTGGCAATCGTCTCCATCGCTATTCACAATCTGATGTTGTCGACCTTTCAATCAATCTCGTTCGTCATCTTGAAGCATTTTATTACCACTGGACAACGATGTTCCTTTTACGGATTATCTGCTCGTTAGGATCAACAACTTTAGGTATAGGGATAGCTATTATAAGGTTGTTCACCTCATCGAAATGCATCGGAAACACGCCAGAAAGCCACCGTTTACATAGAACACCATGAAATAAAATAGTTGGCAAAAGACGCAACAAAATCACCGAAAATGCGATTTTAGCCTAGACACATTTAGACACCCCCCCCCACCCCCATAGGATTATAGCCCCCGTCGGTAGCTACACAACGATATGAAACATGACGCCCTTCAAAAAAAGATAAACCCCCAAAAGCATGCCCCGACACGAAATGGAAGTCATTGTCGGACAGAAAGACACCACCATCGCGCAGATTTTTCATTCACTTTATTCCCTGTTATTTTCAGAGAGATTTTTTCCCCTTATTTTTCAACTATGCATTCAAGCAGTGTTCGCAGTGTTCGATCCCTCGACGTATAAGGGACAGACTGGAATCAATGTCATGCATGTCAAGTCTAATGCTGTAATTGTATATAACTAAAGTTCTCGTATTAAAAGAAAACAACGATCACCAAAGTATTTCACAAGGTTCTTTGAGGTGACATATTGTCAAAACTTATCACAAAGTCATAATGAACAATAAAATTACAGGAGGTTCGAATTACAAATAACAATTACAAATAATAATATAATTGTAAGCAATTGCATATTGAATGTTTATATCCTTTCTTTTTTACGTTTTGATTTATAGTTAGGTATAGTGAAAATAAATTATACGGTTAGATATATCTCACTTAATCTTTTTTTTTCGGAAGTAATGTATTTTTTGTATTATAAGTAATGTCCCTTTTTCTAATATCTTGAATTAATAAGTACTATCTTATTATTTATTTCTTACTATTACTTGTATTTATATAAGAACATATATAATTTTATTACATGATATATTTTCATGGTATAATATAAGCAATTATATTTCAAGAAAACGATCTAGTCGAGATTCGACTACTATTGTCGTATTGAAATTCTTCCACTTTATGCTGCTCTTCTTCGATTACACATTGATGGCAATGTGACGGAAATCCGGAGGGCGTAAGGTTGAATGAGGGGCATAGGCATGGCTCAGACAAAACTCCAGAGCTTAGCCAGATTATTTGGGACACCTTAGCCATTTTGGACGATGAGAGCGAGTCGCACACTTCGAACCCATCATATGCATTTGTCCATGCCTCCTTTAAGAATCGGAAACATGACCGAGCTCCTGCCTCTTCACGAACCTGTTTGGAATTAACTGGTATGTATATCAGCTGTACACCACATGCACTATTCGTAACTGATTACGTTTAAACAGGAATGTGGGTTATCATTTCGCTCTCCGGTCGCTGTAAGATGTAGGTGTGTGATAAGAAATATATGGTGAACTTAAAATTTCGCGCCAACAGCAGAGGGATTTGTTTCCTTGGTTTTCTAGCCGAACAACTTCGTATAGGTTACTATTGCTGGCACTCGTCGTCGGGCTCGCTAATTATTTATAGAGCGAGGTGTTCTTTCTACGAGACTACGTTTGGGAATAGGCGACGCCGGTGCGGATGTTGTGTTCGATGCTCAGACGATGTCCCTTTATATATTTGTCCTAGATGCGAATCGAGTAGCCTATCTCCTCGTAGTTGCGTAAGCAGACGAACGAGTCCACTGAATTCGGACAAGTCTTGCATGTCTGGTCTAATTAGAATTCGATTGCGTAGCATGATGTTTATACAGGCTCTTCTGAAACTTGGAAATCCCGACTATCGTGTACAGACCAATCGAACTATAACATCATTGTCGCTAAGGAATACGTGGCAGGCCAACATCCTTTCCAGCTGTTAAGGCTTTACCCGGCACTCGGAGGCGTTCCCTCTCCGTTGCGCCACCGCGGCTTCCCTTACCCTTACCAGGCGATTGTCGCATCAACGGATCGACGGCGCGTTTGGATTTCGCTGGCTGAATGTCGCAAAGTGCAATTCAGCACTGAGCTGTGTTGAAAAATCGATGTCTATCCCATGGCTGCAGTCGGCAGCGAACCTCTGCTTCGTCCGAGCAAGAAGCCCCAAAGTCAGTAGCAAGCATTCCCATCGAACAAGCGATGACCAAGACCCATAATCTTCCACCAAGCATAATTCCCCTCGTACAGAATGCGCCATGTGTACCACCGGTTATCCCCGTAGTGGCGGTCACCGCTGCTGCGGCAGCAGCCGCCGCCGCAGCAGCAGCAATACAAGCGGCCTAGAGAGAAAGGGCACGCAGTTAAGTGAGAGAGTCTCCCTGTCAATGAGGGAGAGCCGAGAACCACGACGGTCAGGAGTGTGTTTACGGGTGATGATCTTACCCACTCTTGCCATTCGCCCGCCTGCGTTTGTGTGAGTTCACGCTATTGTATACTCGGGCTGTCACTGCTATCCAGACCAACGTTCTGCGTGGCGCTAGGGCAGGCGTGCTGCGGTCGGTCCGTTCCGTAGCTCGCTTCCGCCGTAAGATCACCCGGTCTCTCTCACGCTTGCAGTCTCTCTCTATCTCTCTCTCTCTAACGCACCGTCTCTGTCTGCCTGGCGCGCAGAGACCACGAGCGGGAGGGCGCTCGCGGACTCGCTAGCTGCGGCTCATCGTGTGTGTTCCTCTGCCTCTGTTCGCCTGCCAGAGCGTTGGTGAAATAGTTGCCAGTGGTAGCAGTCGGTAGTAGTCGGCCGTAGTTGCGCTGCTACTGGGTGACCTTGCGTCAGTCGACTCGTTTGTGTCGTGTCGTGTGACGGTGGACTGTTGCTGCGGCTGCTAGTTCTGAGTGGCGATCGCTGTGGAGTTGTTGCGGGAGTGGTGGCAGTGATAGCGTGTGTGTCTGAGTGCGTGTGTGTACCTCGGTGTCTAGAGGGCTGTGTCCGACGTGCGGCCAGCCGCTGCGCGTGAGGCAGTGAGGGCGCCAACAGGGACCGGGAGTCTACTGTGACCAGTCGTGTGCCCGGCCTGCCGTGCATCGGGTGCGTGCAGTTCGAACGGAGAAGGCTGAGTAGAGCGGTGTAGAAGCCAGCGGCAACGATGCTCAGCGTCAGGGTGATCGCTGGTGCGTTCGGAGCTGGCGCCGTAGGATACCTCGGCCATAGCCTCCTCCTGGAGGAATCGAACGTGCCGGGTCTGCCTACGGTTCACGCTGCTAGCCAACTGTCGACGATACCGCCACGCACGACGTTGCCAAGTCGCGTTCAACAAATCGAGGCGATCAAGAAGGCCAAAGAGTATGATGTGCTGGTCATTGGAGGCGGCGCGACAGGCTCGGGGGTTGCCCTCGACTCGATCACTCGCGGTCTGTCGACGGCGCTCATCGAAGCCGACGACTTCGCTTCCGGAACGTCATCCCGGAGCACCAAGCTGATCCATGGCGGTGTCCGTTATCTGCAGAAAGCCGTATTCAACCTCGACTACGAACAGTACCGCATGGTGAAGGAGGCGCTGAACGAGCGCGCCAACTTGCTCAAAGCGGCGCCCCATCTCGCCGATGCCCTACCAATCATGTTGCCGGTGTATCGATGGTGGCAAGTGCCCTACTATTGGGTTGGAATTAAATGCTATGATATGGTCGCCGGCCGGCAATGCCTTAAGAAGAGCTATTTCCTCAGTCGAAAGCGGGCACTCGAGCTGTTCCCGATGCTCCAAGAGGAGCGACTCTGTGGCGCGCTAGTCTACTACGACGGCGCGCACAACGATTCGCGCGTGTGCGTCTCGTTGGCTCTGACGGCGGCGCGATTCGGAGCCAATGTCGCTAACCACGTTCGGGTCCTCAACCTAATAAAGGACAAGGTGCGTGTACCCTTCGAGACCTTCAGATCATTTGTTTTGAGAGCGGGGTTGTAGGTGCCGCAGCCGTGCCGCAGCCGCCAGCAACAGCGGTACGGGCCCTTGAGCTTTCGTGTCCTTGCGTGGCCTGGCGATCTTGGGTCATCGTACCAACACGATGTCTGTCTCAATCGGTCGGTTTGCCTCTTGTTCGACTTGCATAGTGCTGTTTCGCCCTTCTGTGTCTCTCCGTGATTCTCGCACTTGGGTGCGTGCGGGTTCCTTTGTGAATCTCTTTGTTTCTCCCTACTACTGCTGTTGCGCGAAGTACTTCCAAGTAGACTGGGAGGCCAGGCAACTAGTATATCGACACCGCTGGGATATAACGAGACGTAGGGTGAGCGTGTTCGTTTGGGTGAGCGCCAGGTTTTCAGCTGGCGGTCAGGTTCAGGTCGACTTGAGAATTGTTGCCGTAGAAGATACGAGATTGCTGTGCTGAAGCTGGCCCCCAAAAAGTTGTTGTCCGAGACTCGAGCACAAACAAATACACAGACATAGATTATGATGACAAAGCGTTTACTGCTAGGTAGCGTGTACGTATTTTCAGTCAATAATATGCCACAATCATAGTGATAGAAGACAATCGAAGTGCCATGATATGAGACAGTGGAAGTGCCAACAACGATACGACAAGTCTTCTTCTCAGCAAATTTCAAATGCGCAAAGCTGATACGTTCCAATTAGGCTGCATGTCCTAAATGAGGACTTTGGTTAAATTCCGAAGGTCCGATAGTTCATTCGAACGGTTTTTAATCGACTTCCACAATTCGATTGAGATAATTCTATAGAATAGTTGAGCATTGCCGATTGTCTCCTTAATTGTCTCCTTAATGCGGACATATTTCTTGTATCAACAACCTGTGTATATTCGAGCTGTTTTTTTCGCAGAGGCGCGAACACAAGCGATTATTATATTATCAATAATTTCGAGCCTTTGGGGGCGCTCTTTCCGTTATGCCAGCAAGATTTACTATACGAATATGTAAATTTCTGACCTTGCTGTGCGTTAGAACAGTTAGAAATAGTGATACAGAGTTGTTCTATTTTTGTGACAGATCCATTGAAGTTACAACATGAGACTGTTGCACGGGCCCCGGTGTATAAGCGTTCCCACTTTCTCAGCACCCAGTCGTAACCCGAAGCCAAAACATGCTGTTTGCCGATGACTCCATCATCACAACACTTTCATTTTCATGATCCGATACGCCAACATACGCCGAAAGCATGTAAACAAGCTAGCCCTTGCTCGCGTGATAATGCTGGCAAACGCCGATCGCTCTTCGGTTCGACCGTTGACGATTAGCCTCCTACAGGGCAACCATTATTGTGGAGTGAAAGACGTCTGGTGTTTTTTTTTGTCATGGCCATGCTTAATGCATTTCACCACGAGATATAAACGACCGATCCATAAGAAATTCCTAGTAAGAGGTGCTCCAAACGAATGCATGCTAGGCTGCATTGCCCGCGAGTCGCTCGGAGCGGCATACCGCCGTAGACGGTTCGACCCGCGACAATCGTCCAGTCACAGACATCGGCGGCGGTAGGCAAATCAGGGACCTTCACAGTTCACTGCTTGTGCTGACTCGAGAACACTTTGTCTAGATGCGACGGCTGACGACAGCCTGTTACGCGAACATTGACTGCACCAGAAAGTGATCGTTAGATGATGACAGCAAGTAGCTGATCTGGCCAAACAAAAAAAGAAACAGCAACAACGACAGCAACATCACAATGGCTTCTGCGGTTACGAGCGGAAAGCTCAGACCATGTCACTAGATCCGACGGCGGAGGGAATTCCGGAACGATGATATTGTGTGAGATGTTATATGACGCACCGTATGAACACATCATGCTATGCAATGAAAATGATCGCGAATTTAGCATGCTTAATGAATAGATATTTCTTTGCGGCCTTTGTATATACAACGGCGTGTCCACTGCGGTGGTGGTGGTGATTGTCCCAGAATCGCCATAGCGAGCGGAATTGTTCTCCAATTCAAGTAGTTAGGATGCTTTCCATTTCGTTGCCGAAGGGCGAGTCCCCATTGCGGTTAGACGTTGTTTTGTCGATAGTACAGCGACACAGTACGCCCTCGCGTTTTTCGTGTTTGAAAGCTTTTTTTTAGCAGTCTCTTAAAGGGCAGAATTTCGGGCTAGATGAGAAGTTGACCGACGCCAGGAGTTACGACCGTATACTGCGACGGCGAAACTAAACGCTAAACGCGCTGGTAATTGTGCTTTGATATCTTTATGTTTTGATATATTTCTTCCCTGAAATGAGAAGTTTTTGTAATCGGATAATCGCTGACGTATTAGTAACAAAAAACGACGTTCCACGCTTCAGTTTCTAATTCATTGCTATTTTGCTATGTTCACATTATTTCAAACTGTCAAATCTAACGTGAAGATCTCTTGCGCTGCGCTCTTGTTGCCAATGGCTCCGAATCGATCGGATCGATCTCGAAAAATATTCCTTTCGATGAGGTTAGATTAATCCAACATGGGACAAGCTGGCCACATACAATCATTATTGAAATGACTGATCGTAGGCTGTTCACGTGTCAGCAGCACACGTGATGTTGGGCTATCAGACGATCCAGTTCTATTATATCGTATATTCTATTTTGACCACTCGAGATCATGAGCATATCTTCTAAATATCGCCACTTTTGATTCTCCGCCTTGGCTTGTACTTGGTCCTTGAGAAAGGTGTAACGCTTCGTATAACTTCTATGGGAGATACCTTGGAAAGGACGACCAATACGACCGCCTTTAGAATTTCGATTGCTTTTCGTTGACGTGTATACTCACGAGCTTGAGATATCTTGGCCACGTCAACGGAAGTACTTGAAACCGTTCGAGAATGTTGATTAATCCCATTGCGTGATACGGAATGCTCGCAATATCTATTCGTTTGAGACCTAAATAGAGAGAGAGAGAAAAATTAAATAAATGTTGTTTTCTTTGTTAAATTCTATTCCACACGGAAATCACGTACAAGATAGCCGTTAGCACATCGATCGTTGTGTACGACCTGCCAGTGGTTTAATGGCACCGTCCTTCGCAGACCTATCGAAGGCTGCCTTGAGTTTTCGCTGCTGTTCGCCCTGTACTTGCGTTTCGTTGCTTAAAGCGCTGCCCGGATGCCTTATGTCACCACTTGTATGGTTTGCGCCGCATCATCGAGCGATTCGCCTCAATGAGCCAATGTTATCTAGAAAGGTGGAACAAGGACAAACGAATTCTAGGTCGACAGGGTACGCATGCACTCGTAACTGGTCATGATAGCGCACCTTGATGTCCCTTCACGATAAGATGACTCTGTCCTTCGCCGGAACGTCCATATTATAGGCAACCTAATACCCTTTAGGATGCTACTGCTGACATCTCGACGTTGGAGTCACTTAGTTGGCTCATTATCTGTGTTAGCCTGTGCGAGATGTCCATCCCCCTCCGTCCGCGCCATTCAGTTGATACCGCTCGCATACGTAAACAGCGAGGATAATAATAGTGAGACCATTTGAGTGTGGCTTCCTGTACAAAGACAGGGGGCAGTTTCTTTGACGTAAGCTGGGAGTGGCGTCAGATACGCGCAAGAGATGCTGCTATTGTAGTTCCATTGAATATCGTACCTTTCGTGGTCCTTACCTAATCCATTGCGTGTAACCTAGCAGAAAGGTCAAACATGAGAAGGACATATGATTCGGACAGCGAAACAGGACAAGATACCGATCCAACGGGTTTCGTCTCGTCAGATGCGAACTGCACCCATTATGACAGGCTAGAATGCTCATCGAGCTCTATGATATGCGACCGAGAATTTTAGCATATGTTGCTATTTCGTTTCGTGATGAAGCCTTGTAAAACTGATTTTAGAATTAGTGTACAGCCATATAATTAGTGAGTGTGCCGTCTCCGGCAGCGTTCCATCGAGTGCAGTAGTCCAGCGACTTATTCGGGCGAACTCACTCGTATATGCGATTGACCTATCGCAAAGAATAATCAGTGTCCAACGCTTTGACGATCGACGATTTGGGCGTAAAAAATTCAGATTCGTTCTCGAAGTTTCGTCCACTGACAGACGTCTGACCGTGACAACTGAACTAAGAAATGAAGAGCGGCCAAGGTGGACATGCCGCCCATGGAAACCTTTGAAAAATAGGTTTTTTACACAAAAAGACTTTGACACGAGCCTCAGTCAGCCTAAAATTGCACCCTATTAATCCAGCTTTAGGGGCTGCAGTCGAGAATACACATGCGAGCATGTTGATCGGACCAATTGGCTTTGAGGCCTCAGGATGGGGAAGCGCTACTCCAGCGACCTTTAACTCGTTAATACAACGGCCGCCACGTATAATGCACAATGATGTTACTACTTGTATGGAGAGTAATAATTCATGTTAACGTTGTTTAAAGCACCATCGTCATATCCACACCAGCGGTCTACTGCTGCTGCTGGTGTTGCGGTGGCGAATCTTGACTCCCATTGCTTAACAAAGTAGCGCGATCTGTGACAGTGTCCGCATTGAGAAACGTATCACGGACATGCATTCAGTTTGGATTAAGGGAATATACGATGCTATTAAATAGATAGGATGCTGCAGTGTACCTCCCCTCAAGCCGTCTCCTGTTCGAAGCACGTCTCACAAGGGATGATTTAGCAACTCTCGGAGTATACACATTTTGCACTAGGCTGTCTTTCTTCTGCAGGACGCCCGAATCGTCTAACCAAGCCATAACCAACGACATACTTTTATATTCATCTTCATGACCACAGGGCACATATGGCATATTTTGTAAGCAATTATGCAGAGAATAATAGTAGTTATCAAAACGGTTCTGCAACGATTGTCACCTTGCATCCAACATGTGACCAAGGACGACATCAGGGCGCGAATGGACAAGGTCCTCCGAATAAGGATAGGCTGTGCAAACTCGCCCCCAAACCATACGTTGCCATCATTACTCCGAGACGAGAAGAGATTTAAATATTTTCGATTTCTTATGCAAATCCATCTGGAGTGGTCCTCACTTAACGTGTATCCGTATTACTCATCCGAAGTGACCCTAACACAGCAGCCGCGACCAAAGTAACTGATTGAATGAGGTGGCTAATTGCCTATGGGCTATCTGCGTCGATACAACGTCCATAAATCAGAAAATTGATGAGAGGGAATGCATGATTGCTTGAAGTGTACGAACTCTTCTCCATAAAATGCGGCGTATGTGTACGCAATAACAAATAATCGAATGCTTCAAACGCAAGCGGCGAAAGTCACCCATTGATACCTATCCTTGTCAAACAAGCAAATTAGATAAGGCCACTCGAACGCATTGTGTCTGTGACGCTAAGCTTCTTCCTGAACTCGGCCCGTTGATACTCATCGGCAGTGACTCGAGGGTGAGCACCCTTTAAAGGATCGATCGACGCCGTTGTTGTAACAGTTGGCGGATGGACGCCAGCGGCTGTTTGTGGGCGGGATGCCGCCTCGCGGAAGATGCGCCGCCGTAGATCTATACATATATATATATTAGATGTATATATGCGCTATTGGCCTGCCCGAATCTCCGTCTCGTGTCGCGTCCGTTCGCGACGACCTTTTCCGTCAGCTGCTATCCTCGATCGAGTCACGTGTTTGGCCGGCACAGTGTCAGCAGCCTAGCTATCGCCTTCTTGCCGGTGGCTGCTGTTGCCGCCGACGCCTTCACTGACAACTCTGACCTAGGCGTCATTCGCGCTAGCCGACACACGCGCGACAGATACAAACAGCACAATCACCGGGCAGTAAGTCGGCCAGATAGATGCATCGCACACAGCCTCACTTTCCACTAAATACATAGATATTATAGTAGATAGTTAGATATATCTCCGACGTTTGGTTATCGATGGGCGTAACGCGGCAGTCCTCTCGTTACACGAGCCGCGACGCCATCATTGTCCTCGGGGGCAAATCAGTGATGCAATTGCAGTTCACACTTACTGATTTAAAGTATAGAACCTAGAGACGAGTGGCATGGTGGCGTTTGCTCTCCATCGAGCTATGCTGTTGCTGAAAAAATAACAACTACGATAGACATAACTCGGTCGATATGACAGCACTTTTTACGGGGCTAAATTGTGGACGTCACCAATTACGAGGATTGTTGTCATGGTTATTTCATGATCGTAAACGTCTCCATTGAGATCCCATTAGATGCTAAGCTAATAGAAAGCGGTTGTTCTTGCCGGGATGGCTCGACTCGATGAGGAGTAAGTAGAAGAATAGGGTTAACTGTGGAAAACGCCTGGGTTAGCATTGGACGATGCCAGCCGTTTATTACACTCTACGTGAGAATTGCCGTTGTATTTTGCCATTGCGATCGAGATATCATAGAGCTTGCCGCACTTTTCATAACGGCCGGATAACGTTTGTGTGAGTGATTGTGCTGATAGCGAAAGTAATGAGTCTTAAATTCAGCCGATGATTAACTCGTCCACTGGTCGGTGATCTCAGCAGACTTCTGTATAGACCACAGTTTACATTGAAATAATTTTTAGTGCCACAATTGAACAGAATTGTCGAAATCCCAGTTCAATCAAGCGTTAGCTCTCGTCGTAACGATGAGATTTATGCACACAAAGTAATTTTCTTATTGTTTTGGGTATCCATATTTAGGTTTGCTAGGTTTCTGACAAATATGTAGCGCTACTTCGGGTATATACTATAAATGCGTTTTTTTTTTTTATTGTTGTTGTTCAATTGTGTTCATGAATTTGATTACAGAATGGACGAACCCGCGGAGCAGTTTGTCGTGACGAGCTCAGCGGAGAGAGATTTGAGGTACACGCCAAGTGCGTTGTCAATGCTACAGGTCCGTTCACTGACAACATTCGAAAAATGGACGAACCAAACGTAAAGACCATCTGTCAGCCGAGGTATGTACGATAGTGGTGGACAATTCTAGACAGAGCGGATTGAGTATTCAAGCGCTGTTTGTGTCAATGCAATCGGCTCGGTCCGCGAGCTCGATCAATCATGTCAGCTCAGTCGAGGCCTTCGAAAGTATACGAAGCTCAGACTATAGGAGAGACTACGCGTGAATGCTGTGTCAAATCCCCAGCTTCAATCTGGCCGATTTGTGAACCCTGCTGTTTCGTCAAACCGACGCACTGTGCGATAAGAGATTCTCTATATCAGCGCGATGTCTCGGACACTGGCTGAGTCTCTCGTTGTAAAAAGTCCGAGGCCGCAGGTTCAAACCCAGCAAAGTATATCTACAGCTTAAGCGTTGTCAAAAACTGCAGCTCCCTCCATAAACCACCGCGCTGTATTGAATGCGTAATCTGCGAAAATATTAGAGAAATTGTAAGTTATGTCTTCGTATGCCTTATAAAGTTCGGAACGTTATAGGTACAGCGTTGTCAACTCTCATATGGATTTTACGTAGAGTGTATTGTAAATGTCACTAATTAACCCATTACCGACATCGTTGACCACGTCCACATCTCGTTTGCAGCTCCGGAGTGCACGTCGTATTGCCGTCATATTATAGCCCGCAAAATATGGGTCTTCTTGATCCAGCCACCTCAGATGGTCGTGTCATCTTCTTCCTGCCGTGGCAGGGCCAGACCATCGCAGGCACCACAGACAAACCTTGCGATGTAACTCACGAGTGAGTATAGTTATTCGGAGGTAAAACTGGCGATTGCCGTATTTCGCAGATTCTATAATGCCTCCTAATATTAGGAATGTTAGGAATAAAGCGGGTGTTGCTGTGCGACGCTTGGGGATCGAATCCAGGAGCGTCCATTCGAGTATTCGAGTAATGTTAACGCCGTGGTGATTTTCGAACTGCAGTCCATCACCGACGGAGGACGATATCCAGTTCATCCTTAAGGAGATTCGAAACTATCTCTCACCTGAGGTTCACGTCCGCCGAGGAGATGTCCTGTCAGCCTGGGCCGGCATTAGGCCTCTGGTCCTCGATCTGAGCAAGAAGGTAAAGAGAAAAAAGAAGGTCGGTGCAACAATAACAATATGATTTACGCCTCTGCTATATTTTTACATTGCCACCTATTGTGACATTCATAAATGCTATTGCATTTACCCCTTCGGCTCGAGCATGAATAAACGATTTGTAATATTCCAAACGTATAATGAAGGCAAATTTCAAAAGAATAGGCTAGAAACTGCTATCTGCGTGTCATATCTTATCTAGACAGACAGTCATGTACGTATTATATATATATATATATATAACTTCGATCGAAATAGCGTTTGTACTCCAGCTCATATGTAACGAAGAAAAGTCTCATCGCACGAGTCCACCCACAAAAGGCTTATTTTTGATCGAGAATTACTGCAAATAGATTGGTTTTTTTTTTGGCCATTTTCAAGACCATTGGTGTTCCATTAAACGAACAGCTAACAGGTAGGCAGAAAGTTAAATAGCAATAGAAAACTGCTACCTCAGCAGCAGCAACAGCACCGCGGCAGAATTAGATTGCTCGCTAGCTCATGATAGAATTAGCCAGATTCATACACATCGTAATCAAACGCCGTTTGATTTCTAGCCGAAGGCAGGAAAGACCGAGTCTATAGCGCGAAATCACATCATTTCCGTGAGCGACTCAGGACTCGTGACGATCGCCGGCGGAAAGTGGACAACCTATAGGGAGATGGCTGAACAAACCGTGGACGAGTGCATCAAATCACGTATGTCGTTATTCACGCAGTTCGCCACCTGCTGATACAGGGGCGTTCGCTATTGGATGAGTCGAACGATCCTTTACGTGTCCGTCTCATCCGAATGAAATTATCGCGTATTTTCTCACGTCGACGGACGACCAAACGTGTCACGTTCAAATGAATGCCTATTATGCTATAATACATCATTGTGCCGAGGATGATGACGTCTTCTTCATCGTATTGTTGTTTTTATTATTATTATTATTATTCTAGGATCGCAAGGCGATGAGAAGTTGACCCCGAAGTACGAGTTCTCGCAGACTGATCACGTTCTGTTGGAGGGCGCATCTGGCTGGTCTCCCATCATGTACATCCGACTCGTACAGGATTTCGGCATTGACCCAGAAGTATGTAATATCACATGTAGGGGGTTACATATAAGACGTCTTGAAGTTGCCGCTAACTGAGGATGCCGCTATTAACTCCATATTGTGTATTCACCCACCCACCCACACAGACTCACGTAAATGGCCAGAGAGACGAACAGACACAAAGATATCGATAGCCACATGTTTAGCGAGACTATGAATATATTTGTGACGTTCACACACCAGGGTAGATGTAGCCAGTGCTATATTAAACACATTAGCCGTATATTGGTTCATCGATTTATTTGGAACTGGAGTTTTTCGCAAATGCCCAAGTTCTTATTGTAGATAAAAAATAAATGAAACATGAGTAATTAGAAACGTAAATATACCCTGGGGCAGTATAACAAATTTCAAACTGTCCATAGTAAAATCACCTGCGTTGGGTCATATATATATATAAAACTGCTTTTCTCAATATTTTCTCTCTGAATACTTCAGGTGGCCAAACATTTGTCGTCGGACTACGGAGACCGCGCGTTCTCAGTGGCCAAGTTGGCTGCATTGACCGGCAAGCGTTCGCCAATTGTTGGCCGAAGGCTCCATGAAGAGTTCCCTTACATTGAAGCCGAGGTAAACGTCTATTAGGCTTTTAAGATAAGTGTGTCGTTACAGGCGCCACTCCGTTCACGCCCGCTATTGAAACGTGAACTATTATAGTCTATTATAGTTGGCTGAACCTACGCTGTGTAGATTGCTCTAAAAATCGAGTCGCATCGGCGACAACGGCCTAGTTATTTATCTCACCTAGACGAAGTCAAACCGCTTCATTTGAGCTCAGCTTCACCCAAATCTCCAACCGGGTCGCCCTTCTCCATCTTGTGGGGGGGTCCTTTGACGCTTGCATATCACTATACGTGACAATCGCATTGCTCGCATGTCTTTGCCACCTGCCGTCCCAGGTTCGCTATGCCGTGCTGAAGGAATACGCGTGCACTGCCGTGGACGTTATTGCCCGCCGACTTCGTCTCGCCTTTTTACACGTCCAGGCGACACAGGAGTGCCTGCCGCGTATCGTTGATATTATGGGCGAAGAGCTGAAGTGGGACAGCGCTCGAAAGAAGGACGAGATCGCGAAGGCCACGGAGTTCCTCAATACGCAGATGGGCGGCGCCGTGAACAAGGAGTCGAAAGAGCAACGGTCGACGATGTCGTTCACCAAGAAGGAGATGGACGAGTATATTGCGAAGTTCATGAATATCGATCGTGACCGCAAAGGATATATCACCATCGTCGACCTCAAACGGTAAGTGTGCAAGCGCTGATCTTCTGGGCGGCTGGCCGCCCACTTATAATCGTATCCGCTCTCGTTGTTATCCGATGAGGTAACTTAGGTGTTCGTGCCGTGCAAATAACAGATCATTGATTGTGCGTATGGCGGTATATTGACACCGAATGCGTACCAAGTAGCTTATGTGAATGCATTCTGTAATAGATACAGTTCGGGCAACTAAGCGTGTTTTTGTCATTGCTTCATTTGACGATTGCAGAGCTTTGAAGGAGTCGGGCGAGGCGCAGGTTAGCCAGGAGCAGCTTCATGAAATGCTTAACGAAGTCGATATCAATAAGAATGGCCAGATCGAGCTCGGCGAGTACCTCGAACTCATGTCGGGTCTGAAGACCGGCAAGGTGACAGGAAGTCGACTGGCCAAGGCTGTCGATCGAGATTACGAGAAGACACTTTCCGTAGACCGCTCAGGTGGAGGACTTTAAAGCGCCTTTTAATAAATACCATAGAATAAATGTCCTGCAATGGCTACAAGACGAGTGCAGCAACTAGAGGAAAACCACTCAACAGATGAATGAATGCGAATCTGAGAACGAACCCGAGCAGCCACACCATTAAGGCTGAGGTGAAGAGACACCACATCCGGTGGGCATGAATACGGCTGCCATTCTGCCATGTCGAGCCGTTATGTGGCTTCGACTTCGAAAATCAACCTAATAGGAGAATGCATCGTATGGCACTAAGAAACTCTTTAAGGAATCTTCCTCAGCGTCAGTAACATCAACAAATAATTAATTTAATAATAATTATTACTATTATCATCATCATCATCATCATTATGTGATCATAGGAACGAAGAAAGGCGGAGGTAATGCGCCGATCGAATGTGACTAGGGTGAAACCTAATAGTGAAAAAAAACCATCATTGTGATGATGTCGGTGATACGGATCGAACGCGTTTGTGGCACGGTAGACAATGGTGGTTTCTTTGGAAAACTTGCAGCGCTCAGCAGTACAATTATATAGAGGATGATAGCATATTAACAACGACAACGACAACAACAACAATAATAATAACAAATAATAACAATAATTAATGAAATAGATTTTGATTCAGGCGCATTCTGTTATCCAGTGAATGCTGTGTGAACGAATGTATCCACACTTGCATGGGTACGTGGATGCGTCTGTGTGAGAGTGGATGTGTTCCGCATGAATCTACCGTGCGATCTAAGGCGTTTATAGGCATAGCCAATCATCGATCGTCTATGCACTTGTGTACAATGGCCATTGGCAGCGAATTATGAAGCGGTGTCGCCTGTCACGATGGTCTTCGCATGGTCTTCCTGCCGCGTGGCCGTGTCAACGGGCCTCGAATAACGTCACGATTAATAACGAGCCTGTCCGACCGCGGCTCATATGCGTCTCATAGTCTCGCACAAACGCCCGTCTTGGCGCATGGCCGCGCGGCGAGACGCGCAGGAACACATTCGTTCTCATGTTATGCGAAGCTGTCAAGCGTCGCTTAACACCTCTCTTCATCTATGAATCGTTGAGTTGCTCAAAGGTTCGGCTTTTGGTCCCCATCGCTGGTTATGGCAATAAATACAGGAAAAAAATTATCGCGTATGTGAGACAGAGCGAGAGAGGCAGCGAGCGAAATCACCTGAGCTCCGTAGACGGACGCTTCAGCTACTCGTTGCGGCCTGAACATACCGAAGGATCAACAGCGTGGGCAATTAGTGCGTACTGTGTTATGAGCAGTTCACCCTTGTCAATGGATGCTCTGATATACGACTTGCACTAGTGAAGCGTTTCAATGGATGCCGAATGAAAATAATACGATCGTCGGCGTAATTCTAGTAGACTGTGCTGGAGCGATGGGCTCGGTGTTCTCCTCGTCCACACATCGATGAGAGGTGGCCTCTGGACATCACCAGTACCGTGCTCATAGCTATCTCTACCACCACGAACACGCTAGACAGCACAAGTGACTCCTGTAGGTCGTTCGTCTGATGCGATTTTCACCGTCTACATCACTGACACACAAGAGCCACCGGCAGCAAATGATACCTCCTCGCCCCCACGCGGTAGTATGTGTCGTACCATCGACGAAGAAACCTTACAGATGCAGGCAAAGTGAATGGTTTTTCCTATGACAGATCTTTGTCATAGGATAATAGGTGTGCAGGCGTCAGACTGGGCCCGGTGTGCACCTTGCTTGCTTCGTGTATGAGCGCAATGTTCATCATGTGTGCATTGAGTGGCCCGCGAGTTCACGCCAACTTTAACTATTATAGTTAACTGCGAATGCGTTTGCAAGAAATATATAATACATGGGGAAATGAAAAACCGAAACACAATGATCATGACCGGTCCTCTGTCTCCGGGAATATGATAGAACACAATGACTGCCGATTCATTCATGTTTTCATTATTATTATTATTATTGTTATTATACCTCTATGTCATTTAATCAACGATACGCTGAATATATTGATATTACCGCAAAAACGCGACGGACTGACAGTCGTACGATAATGATAAGCTACCCTTCTGTCTACGGCATACGAGTATAGATATATACACGGTGATTTGTCACATGGTGCGAAGGGTGACATTAATAATACATACCATAATTATATATACAGACTCTATATATATATATACATACATATATATCTATATATAGACACAAGGCAATATCAACCACATACATAGAATGAAATTAACGAAAGACGAGGTCAAACTGATGATTTTTCAATTGCTGTCGCCAATGATGATGATGAAAGCCTATGATAAGTGTGGGATTAACGGAGGATACCAGTGGTAACGAATGTGAGACATACGCTTGAATAAACGTTTGAACATTTTCTCAATGCTTAAGATAAATCAGTGTCTTACGTCGTGGATAGATGATGATAGTTAGTGATCGTCCATAGACAATTGTCTGACCATGTTTGTCTGATCATAAGCATAGTATGCATATCAAGACGGTTGGATCAGGTTCCTGTGAACTTACTTGTCTTCATGGAGCAGACAACTCTTAGCACGGACACCTTGGGTAGAGTGGTCTTTTTCATGTCACAGATGGGTCACAGATGTCACAACGACGTAATTCTGCCCTAGTGTGATATTATGGTAGTACTTAGTCACTTAGTTTTTGACTTCCTGATAACAGTCTTAGGTAGTCAAAAACATTTAAAACAAGACTGTTCCAAAGATTTTCTATATATATATATATATGGTCATGGGCGATCTCCCAGGCTGCCTTGAAATTAAGTGTCAATTTCAAAGTGGTGTTAAAATTATAACGTCGTCAAACAGAAATATAATTATAACCTGCCAATTTAGACTGTTGGCTGACCCTGATTCTGAACGTTATCCGGGTAACAGTTCGATCTTTGTTCTAGGGAAGTGCCAAGTTTCATATTTTAGGTATGATAGCAGTATACGCTAGACAGAGGATATGACTCCATTTTAGACAAATAAAAGGAGAAGCGTCGTCTCTTCTCTAGTATTATCGATGGACCTTAAATCAATAAAGTTGCTTTGGGAACGGAAATCAGGAATCGAAGACCAGGTAAAGATCAACCAAATGTCAGGTGTATCTACTATTGCGAATGCACCACGTTGTGATAAATGGAAGGTGTCTGAATATTTTATTAGAAGGGCGAGCGTCTACAACGGTCGATTCGTACATGAACTACGCACTTGTATATCAGACACTATCTGTCTTTGAAGGATTCGGCGCAAATCTGGGTAACGTGCGGGAGTGACGAGACAGCATCAGTTGCGACTAACTCACTTTCGTCATATATGTATATATATATATATATATATATATATATATATATATGAATCTAAATCATTAAATAATAAAAGCCGCTTCAGCGGCCGCCTGAAAATAAGGAAATTCGTCGCAGGTTGATTGAGCGTCGGTTTCCGACCTGCCACGCCAATTGTAAGTCCGTATTTAAAAACACCTTTCGAAAAATTTACAAACGCACTCAATTGATTGTATACTTTACTAATGGGCCAATCAATAGTGACGGTAATAATAATAGTATAGCGGTATAATACAGATTATGTGGTTATGTGAATGCGTCACTGTCAACTACCGGCAGCTGTCATTGGTCATGTGGTTTACGAGACTATTCTGTTGTCATCTGCGCGTTCAGCGCTCCATATTTGACTACATATGAATAAGCTAAATCTGACACTTTCCACCAGGCTAGTTTAGTTCTATACAACTGTCATCCACGTGTCGGCCCCTAGATGAAATACGTTTATTGGAATGATTTCAGTACGACATCTATGAGTACTGATAGTTTCGTCCAGTGGTCTGAGCACATCTTGATTGTAGGAGGTTGCTTGAATATGTCTTATTCTTTTCAAAAGATTGCTGCAAAATCATCGAGCAGCTCACATTTGCAAGTGAGATCAAAATGTTCTTATGCATCTAGTCAAAACGAGACACTTCGGCACAAAATTGTATTTAATGAAATTACCAATGTTCTTCATTTAGTGGAAAGTCGAATTTCTTGCTGAATTCAAGAGAAAATTAACTACTAGCGGAATTCATAAAAACCTGTTGCGAAGTCTTTGTTATACACGTGATCCATAAAATACGAACTTTTCCAAAAAGATCTCCGTTAATTAATCTCGATCAGTAGTCCAATGCTTGTTTGTTATTTTAATAGTTTTTTTTCAAAAGGGATCTGGAAGAGCTTGTTTTATCACTTTTCCAGTCGCCGCCATCGGCCCGGATTTCACTGCATCGAGAGAATTAGTAGCGACAAATATTAGGATATTTTCCTCATATTGACCTAGGTTACAAAACGATATCAGGTGTACATTTTGCGTTTGCTGAATTTACAAAACAACTTGACTATAATTAGTTAATTCATATGCATATATCGAGAATAGCACATACATTCAAATAAGACAATGCTACTTAATACCTTCGACTGCACTTTCGCAGACTACCTTACCCTTTTCAATACGGCCGCTGTGGTTATCAAAGCGCTCTGTGCGGTTATATCTTCGTGTTGTACAATTACTCAATCATGTCGCTCAATAGCATTGTTGCTAGTCATCATAATGGTGGATGTACCATATGTGATAGCTGGGTGTGATCATCGGTTGACTGTTCAATAGCAGGAAGTGTCTAAAACCTTAGCCAGAAATAAAACTCGGTATTCAGATAAGCCGAATGTAATATAACAAATGGCCTGACGGTCCTTATAGACACTGGAGCAAAAACCGATTTTCAAGCAGAGAGATCTGAGGTACCTGTGGCCGTCAGCAGACGGTTCGGAAATCGAATGAGCACGCAGATGGAAAATAATCTCATAGGGCTGTACGAGTGTTCCTTACAACGTAGAGGGAGCCAGGGACAATAGTAGTCGTACTTTTGGATACGATGTTGGTCTGCTCTTAGAGAAAAGTACGTTTACAGTTAGGTAGGAAATGAAGTTTTTTTAGTTGAAACAGCGACGTTTGCTTTAATTGCTGAGCCACTTTTTTCTCAGTGGAAGTCTTCTTTTGCTCTAGCTCCGACTTTACCGATGTCAAGTTGAGTCTTATGCTACGATCTGATCGTGTTCAACTTCGATGGCATGAACAGTGGCTGCTCTTCAAAACTCGGCCTAACCACCTGTTTATCTGCCACGACCTTCTGTGCGGCTTCCTACAATAAGCAAGGGCTGTGCAACGTGGATGCCCTATTCCAAATGAGACATCCGCGTTATAAGCACAAAAGGTACCAGCTATCATTTGTGAACAGGAAAGAATTAGCTAAATATCAGTAATTAAGTGACTTTTAGAAGCCGGCCGCGACCACCTGATTATCTCGTTCATTCTCTCTCTCTCTCAGGCATCACCCTATCGAAAAAGTCAGACCTTCAATCCATTAAATATTATTGCTCATATCGTCATTTCTATCCGGATACAAAGAAACACAACGAGATCACGCCTTGACAGACGCCAAGTTGGAGGACTTTGCCTTGTCCAGTGTCCGGAAAATCACCTCTCAGGCACTCAGGCCCGCTTTACTTCAAATCACCCTCACTCTCTCTATCTATCTCTCTCTCTTTCTAGCTAATCAGCTTCGCTACGATTCTTGCTCCATCTTCGCGTTTTTTGCAAGCACGATCGCTCGCCGCACTGCCTCACCATGTTGACGCATCATCGCTGCTACCCTCGGGCGGTCCCTTTCTCAAAAAGGCCCGAAGGGGGCCAGCGATTGGGAGGAGAGACTTCGAGGAGGAGGGCCACTTTTTTTCTCGGGGGGGTTGAAGGTGAGAGTCGGCGCAAGTTAACTCTCTCGCTCCTTACCAGACCGGTGGGGGGCGTCTTGCTGATGCCACTGGCGCGTTGCTGCTGGTGGTCGTGGGCCCCGTCAGCCGTTAGCTGCTGCTGCTGCTGCTACTGCCTGCGCTGCTGCGGCTGCTGTGTAGCGGGTGCAGTGTGATGAGCGCCGTTGGGGGCTCCTATGCATTGCGTTGGTCGCTGTTAGAAACGGCAAGTGACAAGAGGAGAGCCGCAGGGCTCGGTCGGAGCGGAGACACTGGCCGCCAAGCATCTCCTCCGTTGCAGGAACGACAGGGGCAGGACGTTAGCAGAAGGCCAAGCAGAAGCAGCAGAGCAACAGAGCCAAGCGACTTGGCCGAGCGAAGTCGCTCGGCCCTCAATTGTTTGTGCTCGGCTCCTGGCCATCAGCCTGAAACAAAAATCGGTCGATGAGCGACGACAACGGCTGGAGCCGCCGTCAGCAGTAGCACGAGTAAAATAGTGGGAGCCATGACGCGACATGGTGTGTTCATAGCTTGACAGGGAGGCAGCAGGCCATTCTATCCAGCGTCCCGTTGAAATCGTCGCCGCCGCCGCCGCCAGTGAACGGCTCGCTCGAAGGACTGATACGTGGTGGTGATGCATGAAATCGGTGCGGGTATCGCCCCCGCACAGCTACTCATCTAGTTAGGCTAGCGACTCGCGCTGCTGCCATAGCGTGCAATCGGTGTCGCGGCATATTTGTGTTTGGGTTCGCTCCTCGCCGCCCGGCCAAATCACAGCGCGAATCGGCACCGCCGATTTGCCACCAAGATAGCTCTTCCTTCCGTGCGATGTGGCGAGTTCTAATGTGCTATGGTCGTATTTCGTCTACCGAGCAGTTTGTGTGAGCGGTCCACTGAGAGCGGATTGGTGTGGACAAGCAACGCTACAGGCAGCTACTAAGTGGGTTCGCAGGCCAAGGTAGGCCGGAGGCATTCAGGCGAGCGAGCGGGTAAGCGAGTGAGTGGGCAAGCACCTGCAGATCGGTGATCTCCGGATAGGCCTAACCTAGCGCGCGAGTGTGGACAAGCCTGTGTTAGTCAGGCGTGCGAGTTTTCGAGTTGTCGAGCTGGATTGACGACTCCGTCGCTGACATCTTCGACTGGCTATCCGGATCGGGTACGTACGGCCGTGCGCAGCATCGCAACCTGTCACCGCAGGGTTGCGCCTGATTCTAGTCTTCGTTTTGGCCGTCCACCCATTATCAGCGTCCGTTAGCCGAGCAGCCGTTATAGTGTTGGCCAGTCAGCACCACTCTGCCATTGTTTGATTCTAGCAGCAACACGGGCGAGGTTTCCCGCACATTGGGATCGCGGCTCGGCTGTGTTTCGACGAGGTTGTGGGCGTTATCTCCAAGACAGTGATAACACATTCGATCTGCCCCGTAGCTGGTTAATGGTCTAGCGATCGCCAATCCATTGGCGGTCGTTCTCGCCGCCGTCGTCGGCGGTGGGTGACCATCCTTCGATCAAACCAGAAACCAGAGGAGAACAGGGAGTTGTTCCTCAATTCGACGACGAAGCGACGCCGAGTTGACAAAAGTGACGAACGGGGGTCGGCGACAACGAGGGACGTGTGTTCCGTAGATACGAGAACGTCGATACCGACATCAATACCGGGGGAGCGACGGTGGACAACGCCGCCACCGCTACGAAAGCGCTCATGGATACGTGCTGCGGCCGAGAGTGGCCGTTAGCGCCCGGCTTCGCTGGCCTCTTCGACCCCGGGGCAGTTGCCGTTGGTGTGCGAGCGGTTGTCGTCGAGTTAGCTGGCTTGATGTCGCTTGATGTCACCGTCGTGCTAAAGGCTGTCGCGGACAAGGCGGAAGGATAACTGTTATTACTGACACCCATGGCCCTGTGTTCTAGTACACTCCACCTGATGCTGTCTAGCGTTACATTATAGATAGCCTAGCTATCGTTGCTGGTACCTATCACCGACAACGTCGCGACGGTCACCCAGTTGACTGTTGCGATTTGTTCGTCTTCATCGTTTCGGGGCGAGACTACTACGGGCAGGCGGATGCTGGAACGCAAGCACTCACTACATTAACCATCAGCGGTACATATAGGATACTACCACTACTACAACTAATACTACAATCACAACAATAACAACAACACAACAACAACAACAACAACAACTAATAGCAGCGACTGTGTATCATCGTTATTATTATTATTATCACAATTACAATCATCCTGTAAGCAGGCCATGTTATCTCGGCAGCTTGTTCACCACCACGTTGCTCTCGATGGCAACGTTCGCCGCCTTCGTCGTCAGTGATCGCCGACAACCGCTGCTCAAGTGATCAGTGATCAGCACGCTCACCACCGACACGAGATTCCTGTTGCAAGTGATGACGATTCTGTCCATCGTGTGACGAGATGATGCACTCGCGCCTGTACTGCCTCGCCGATAACAGCAATAGCAGCAGCAGCAGCAGCAACAACAGCAAGCGGAACGACAACAACGACTGCCGTTGCTGCCGTGCCTGCCGCGGGTGTCAGATCGCGTGGTGCAGACTGCGCGGTTCGTGCAGTGGAGGCAGTGTAGACGTTGGCTGTTCCGTTGTCCATATATAGCTCGCGAACGGAGCCTCGTGACAAGCCTTTCTTATCGATATATATATATATATATATGTATGTACTTAAATATATATATATATATATATATATACATGTATCTCTGTATGCACGAAAGAATGCACGCTGCGTTATGATCGATGATAATTGTTGTAATGAAAAAGCGGGAATGAGCATAGATCACTGGAAACAATAAGGATAATATCAGTACCGCCACTGCTACAGACCCGAAGAAGCCTAGAAGAATCACAAGTGATGAGAGGTTACAAAGGTTCCTTGTAAGAACGAGATCGTATTACGAGACGACATTACGACGGGTATAACCCTCAAGCGGAAAAATAGCGGGAACTTCGAAAAAAAAGGCTAAAAAGTGGCGCAGCTCAGGCGGGCCAGTTTGATTCAAGCTGCCTGATACGGCAGACGACTACGACTGATATACTATTACTCCTTCAAGTACTGCTTATCAACCATTGTTATTACTATTACTGTTACGAATACTCACTCTACTACAGCAACAGCAACAACAGCAACAACAACAACAATAAACAACAAGAACAGGAAAAGCAGCAGTAGCAGCAGTTCCCGCTTGCACTTGTACTGCTTCGAGTACTACGCGGTATTGTCGCCTAACCGCGACCACCCTGTATTCGCATCTACGGTCACTGTACAGTCGGTATCGCACCCGCCAACACTACTCCTAATTACTACTGTAACTGCTACTACTCTGCATCTCATCGTACAGTGTCATCTTCCCTATGACGTCTGAACGGCGACTCCCTCGCCGCCGTCGCTGCCGCCACGACGACCACCACCACCACCACCGAAATTGCAACCGCGCGTGAGCCAAGGGCGAAACACCATAACGCGCTGTCTGCCCCCGGGCCGCTCTCGCATCGACGAGAGTGAGATTTCTAGAAGAAAATAGAGAGAGAGAGAGAGAGAGAGAGAGAGAGCGAGAGATAGAGGTTTACGTTGGAGCCCCGGCAGAACAAGAACGAGTTGTTGCATCGTCGTTGTCATCATCATTATTGTTGTTGTTAGTTGCTTCGTTAGTTGGATCTGCCGCCCTGTTCAGCGACTGTTGTGCATGCATACGGCGCACCGTGTATCGGCCTCGTGGTCGTTGTCCAGCTAGTGGTGACGACAGCGACGACGGCCGCCGCGGCGGCGACCATCGCCAGCCGTCGGCTCTGACGCGTACGTGCTTCTGTGCTACGTGAGCTGTACTTTGTGAGCGTGTTCGATCAGTTCAATCGTCGTACGGTTACTGGTGTTACTGTGACAATAGCGCAGTTAGGGATAGTTCGTGACGTCGTTCTCGCAGCGCGGCCAAACGACGGCAAGGTGAAGGAGCTTAGTTCGCTGGCGTCGCCGGGCTGGGGCTCGTTCCAGCGGCCGCCGCGCGCCAAACCTACATCCTGCCAAACGTCCCGCACCGGCCCGGGACGAGCCCAGCCTATAGCGGCTGCCCAAGGAACGGCCGCCAGTCATCTCGCAATGGCCTACCGTCGCAAAACTGATCCGGCGGGACAGGAAAACCCGAACCAGATCGTCTGCCGAAAGGTGAGACCAACGGGGATTAATAGGCACTCATGTTGAATCGACTACGGTCAGAAACTTGTCAGTAGTGAGATATGTCCGCTAGACCTGTACATGGGTTATGAGTGGGTACTATTAGTATTCGAGCGGGCAAGAACACCTTTCTTAGTGAGCAGCGTCCGTTTGCTGGTGCTTTTATAAAGATTTCTTTAGACGTTGTTGTCAGACGAATTTACATTAAATATGATACGTGTGGTGAATTAGGCGATCCAAATGACGACTTCATATGCGTATGACACATGCAATTGTGTAATAGCATCATATATAAAATGACAACAAAGAATCCAAACCTTCGAACCTCCCCCATATTTGTACCTGTAAGGTTGGTGCTTTTGTTGGCGAAATATATATATATATATATATATATACAGAAATGTGAAAATAAAAAAAGACCATAAAATCAAACTGCAGTTACCTTCCGGGCACCACGAAATTCATATACAGAATTGATTTACATTTGATTTACCCTTGATTTACATTTGCGAGATTAGCAAGCGCATGAGGAGCTCGTTTTCACGCCCGTAATCTGCCATTGCGGGGTCAAGGCAAATAAATAACTCGACATAGGTCTCCGCTGTTTGTTAAAGCACCCGCCCCTTTTTGTACGTCATGTTAGCATAGCATGGAGGTGTCACTTCTTGTCTCCTGTGATGATTTTGTGCAAAAATCTGTCATTGTGGGGCGTGTCAAGCGATATGTTTTTTTTGCCTTTGGTCACGTCGTGAGAAATAGAAGTATCGACTCTTCGAGTGAAGTCCATTGGGCAAAGGTGCACTCTATCTGCGCGGCCAATTGTCGGTTTGATTGGCGGCCATCCCATTGAAAAGGGCTTTCAAATCCTTGAAAAGTAGGTGTCGAAATTGCACTTTTGGTCGCCTGGAACATCCATCTTCCAAAGGCTACAGTGATACACGCTTAGCGTCCAAACAGCAGAGAGAGCAACGAGTTTCTAGTGTAAGCGTAACGCGTACGAATGGCGAGTTACAGTAGCCCTGTGGTGAGAATTTCAAGGGAAATCGAGTTTAAATAACGGGAGCCGCCTATGCCTCAATCTTATATATATATATATGACCAAGGTTGCGTCGTCTATTGCGGAGGCAGTATTAGGCTTGACATCGTTTGGGAGTCCGTCCATTGAGATGGCGGGCGACCAGCTCTGGCAAGGATCGACTAACGTAAAACCTGTTGTATAGTGTAGTCATGAACATAGTTGTCGCATATTTTTGAACAGGGCCTGATCCGTGGTATTACAGAAGGTGACCATTCCAGTTGCGTTATAAGATGGTAGTCTTCTTAATTAGATGTTGATTTGCGAATGGGATGCGAGTTAATCTCGCGCACACCTGCACCTCCGTATGGAACACGAGAAAGGCGCAGAAATTCGAAATGAGACCCTACCGATACACGTTCTTGGCGCTATGCCCACGCCATCTCGTTTGACGTAACGGTGTACCTACCACAGTATCACTTTCAGGGTAACCTTTTCGCTAAGGCAATGCTTTTAGCGGACACCCAAAATTTTACCATCGCTGTTTCATCTCCTTGTTTCATCAGTTTTCGGGTGTACTGACCTGCCCTCGATGTGGTTTTAGTCAACGCTTCAATGAATCCAGTCCAATGAATTTCCTTCGGCCTCTCTCCTTTCAGATGGAGAAACTGTTGGCGTCGATGCAGGACGAGCAGAGCGGGGTGCCGGTTAGAACGGTGAAGAAGTTTCTGACAAAGATTCCGAGCGTGTTCACCGGCTGTGACCTCGTGCAGTGGGTGCTGCGCAACCTCGACGTCGACGACACCCAGGAAGCACTTCACCTAGCTCACCTGATTGCCTCATACGGCTATCTATTCCCGATTGATGATCACGTGCTGACCGTCAAGGCGGATCAGACCTATTACCGGTTCCAAACGCCCTATTTTTGGCCATCAAACTGTTGGGAACCTGAAAACAACGATTATGGTGAGTACGACACGTTCGTTAGCCAGATATTTAACCGTTCGAGTCGCAGCCAATAATTGTTGCTAGCTCGATGTAGCTATTAGAAATTCCAATATGATATTTGCGAAACATTCCTCTGCCTTCTTTCTGCCTACATAACGCGAAGAGAGCGATAACGACAATCATCCATAGATCCAACTGGGAACGTACAGGAGCCATAAAGAGACTCAAGTGAAGTATATATATTATATATATATATATATATATATATATATTATATATATATATATATATATATATATATATATATATATATATATATATATATATATATATATATATATACTCGCATTGTAACATATAGATCTTCTTATAAATCCAAAATATCTATAGAGTAGTAAGGTATAGTGGTGTTCCCGATAGTCCACATTTGGCTTTGATCAAATAGAAACAAATCTGTTTCCAATATTAATATTATTTGCACCATATATATATATTTATATATATATAATATATATCACTTTGTTTACCAGAACTGTTATTTCGTCGTGTTGCACAGAACTATCCAACATTTCCCGTGTCTTAATTTTATCTAAGCTCCAAAGATTCTGCTCTGACTAGCAGCGTGGATTTCCGGGTTTTTCTAAAGGCATGCGCAAATGATGGCAACAATGGGTATTTGTTGGGCTAATTTATTAAAAAACAACACCGTGGTCCACCCCGTCAACCGTCACCAGTCGTTCGACTTCGTCGCTTTTACGGCGATGTGCGGCAGCCGTGAAGATCGTTTGCCATTGCGGATATTTCGTTCGGACATCAACAAAAAAAAAGCAATGAGAAGATATACCCATGCCCTTATCAGGAAAGGGGGTATCTGTCTGTCTCTTCGATCTACTATCTGTTCGCAGTGCTCCCCTTATTTCTACTGTTGATTGAACGGCGGCAAACATCGTTATCCGCAGAGGAGCACACTATGGCAATCCTGCAAATGCTATGCCATTTCTCTCTCATCTACACGTACAGCAAACGTACAGCCCCGTTCGTCGGCGGAGAGATAACCGACAAAGGTCTCTAATGGCCTAAGCCGCTTAATATCTCACCAGGATCGGCATAAACGAGTGCGTACCCTGTTCACGCGCTCCGGCCTCTGCCATCTCGAGTTGTTCCCTGCTCGACGTGATTCGTCGATGTCGTTCACGGTGCGCACGACCCCGTACGGCGTCGGCGCACAGATCCCCCCGAGGCTGGGCCCACAACGGCGTTCCCCCGCGGTCCCCCTGCGAGCGTTCCGTCGCACCGACGAGAATCTCGTTTCATTTGCCGTGTGCCTGATGCGCAACATGCGCCCGACATTCGTACAACACATGCAACGGAGGAGGAAAAAACGTCCGCCTGAACGGCACGCGATCGCCCCGTCAGACCGAGCGCGCGTGACGATGCTGTGGCGAGCTCATTTTTTTCATTTGCCCGCCCCGGCTCTCAACGCAAGAAAGACCTGCAAGGGTCGCGGGGTTTGGGGGAACGGGCTGATACGGGGCATGGAGTCCTACATCTAGGACTACCTTAAGCGGCTTAGGGCATAGCTCAATTATCCGTCAAGGACATTGCGATGGCGATACGACATCGCGGGCCGCCAGAATCCGTTTGTTAATTAGCTCTAACCTCGTATTTTGCGTTTATTTGTTTTGCTGCACCTGTTGCCATGGCGATCTGGTTGCCATGCGCGGTTCTGGACGCTGCCCCGCTGGCTCGTGGCCCGTTTGGTTACTATTGACGCGGGGGGGGGGGGTAATTTTTTGTCAGGTTCCATGCGAAACGATGTCGATCGGGCGTCGACTGGTGCTCGTGCGGCGGCTGCTGCTGATGCTGCTGCTGTTACTGACGTTGTCATACGTTTTCTTGTTCGGGACGTTGCTTGCTTTTCAGCTGTGTACCTCTGCAAGCGAACGATGCAGAACAAGACACGACTGGAGCTCGCTGACTACGAGGCAGAGAATCTCGCCAGACTACAGAAGATGTTTTCCCGGAAGTGGGAGTTCATCTTTATGCGTGCCGAGGCCCAGGCCAAGGTAGACAAGAAGCGTGACAAGATCGAACGCAAAGTGCTCGATAGTCAGGAGAGAGCGTTCTGGGATGTCCACCGGCCCGTGGTACGTGTGCAAAATAATGTTCTCCATCTCATAGTCTTCTCTGCACTATACTGGATAGATATTTCGGGGTCGGTCAAAAAAACACAAAAACGCATTCACTCGCGTTTTGCCATTCACTTGACTGATTCTTCTAAATCCTGCAACTTCGCCATGTTGACGTACATTGTCGAAAAAAAAACCTATACATACATGCATATATACCCATTGCAAGAATCATACTGTTTGATATCCTCTTAGAACAAGGACGAGCTCAAACGGGGGCGCAATTTCCAATTCAATTCCGCCAGGGATTTGAGAATTCCAGAACTAAATTCCGATAATTTTTTGGACACCAATCTCTAATAATAATAATAATAGAAAAGATGCTGTCATTATTATTGTTATGATTATATAAAGAAATTAACCAACCTACACTCAACCAATTAGTGGATATGGTTGTCCGACGAGTGTTCTGTTTTAATTTCCTGTCTCTCGTGTTGATGAACCACCTTGTTCCCGGTTGGCTCTCGACACAGCCGGGCTGTGTAAATACGACTGAGGTGGACATCAAGAAAGCGTGTCGCATGAACAAGCCAAAAGCCACTGGCGGATGCAGCGGTGGAAGTACAGCTGCCGCTAAAGAGCACTCGGCACCGACCGATCTTCTCGGCGCGCATCCTCTAGAGAGCGTTCGTGCTGAGGTCGATGCTCTGCGCGCACGACTCGACAGGGTTAATGTAAAGACGTCAAAGGTAGGCGCGATAACGCGGCACGAAAACGATAAGTTAATGAGAAAATCTTCGCTGCCCGCTAATGCGTACGCATGCGTGAGAAGGAGTGCATTTATGCGTGTTCGAAACTGGCAGGGCGAAACAACATATATGAAAATAGAAGCTTTCTGACTGTAATGGCGTATTGATGGCGCCGTCATTCCGAATGCACTCATGTGTGTGTGTCTCGAATTATACGAGTTGCTCAGAGTAAACGGTGAACCTATATAAAGGCTGCCCCTTACATAAACGACCTACCCTCAAGAGAGTGATGTCAGTCTGTTGCGTAGCTAGTCCCTTGCTGTATGGATATATATATATATATATATATATGCTGATTTTACAAAGACATAGCTGAACGAAATCGCAAGATAAACCAAGCAAGAAATGAATTGTTCGCATCGCCGCTGCCGATGTCAAATGACAGTTGTAGTTAAATGACATCACAGAAAGCTCGCCCCCCCACCACTGCTTTGATTATCACATGCAGCTGCTGATTTTCTGTTTCCTTGCATTATTGTGATATTGTGTTTCGCGCGAACCAAAAATGCATAGGTTGCCGAATCCTACATGGGCTACTTCGAGCAATACGCCGAATATGACGCGTTCGTAACGCCAGCTGAGCCGTCCAACCCGTGGATATCAGACTCAACCGAAATGTGGGAAGCTGAAAAACAGAATAAGGTATAATAAACAATTGATTGAGCGATGAAAATCCAACACGATATATCTATATAGATAGTCCACGTGAGACGGGAAATTGAATGGACAATTAACGATGAGTCATGAGCTGTTACCTAAGAATCGACACACACACGCACACATTTCAGCTGAGCGGCGATGTCGCGGTTAACTTGCGGTGTTTTAGAAATAACCATCATCTATTTGCATTTGCTGATCAACACACGCGGTACTCATTCTCTATGATCATCGATATGGACAGGCGTTCTGAGATCATACGATGTGGCAACAACCATGTAAGCGGTGTGTCAGTACCTCGTGCGCTAATAACAATGATGACGATTCCATTTCACCTCGTAGGAAATCGCCCCACGACGAGTTCGACGGTGGGCATTCTCGTTGAATGAACTCTTACGGGATCCGGCCGGCAAAGAGCAGTTTTTCCAATTTCTTGAAAAGGAATTTTCAGCTGAAAACCTCAAGTTTTGGGATGCGGTCCAGGTGCGTGCGCCGATACCAACGACGTGGCAGAACGTGACTGGCTTGTTGCCGTTCTGAGCACGTGATAACTATAATATATATATATATATATATATATTCAATTATATACAAACACATTCAATACTCACCCATTTTACGGGCAGTATCTTCGCAATAAGATCACACTGTTGTCATGCATTATCATCGCAACACCCACCCCTATTACAAAAAAAATGAGGAATATGATGAATCAGTCCTCATAATACAGCAGCTTGTCAGATAGACCGGGTTCATTGTTGTGTAAAAATTCTTTCTCTTGAATATAATCGATGCTTCATGCGCCTCCCCCGCGGTATCACGCTGGTATTTCAGGAGCTTCGGCGGCAGGTACATTCGAAGGAAGTGGCAAGCACCGTTCAGGAGATCTGGAACGAGTACCTTGCGCCAGATGCAAATTGTCCGATCAACATCGACTCGCGAAGCTTCGAGCACACCCGTCGAAACGTCGAAGGGAAGAGTGGGGATCGTTGGGCGTTCGAAGAAGCCGCGGTTAGTATTATTGCTATTTCGAGTTGTCATCGTTGTTCGTGTTGCTGACCCCCGAGGGTGCATCACCACAGACGTCAATGTGTGAACCAAACGAAGATGTGTTCAGCTCGTCTGAGAGCACCTTTACGCCATCAAGTATCGTTGTATATAGTTAGCTACTAGTTTAGGGCGTGGTCGACAAAGGTGGGCCAAGTCGGACGACGAAACCGTTCGGGCTTCTGCGGGCGCTACTAACAATTGACAAAATTCAACAAATCTCCTTTTCAGGCACATGTGTATCAGTTAATGAAGAATGATAGCTATCCAAGATACCTTCGGTCAGCCATGTACAAGGAGTTTTTGAACGGCACAAAAAAGAAGGTAGGGTGACGCTTAAGCATATTCTGTGCCTGACCCCACTAGGGATTTGATTCTAGGATATCGAGGTGGACCCATAGGAGAAAGACGTGGACGACTTTACCCTCCACCTCTATATCATTGAAAGCATCTTGTCTGTGTAGATTGCCGATTTGCGAGCTACACAACTGTAATAATAACAAATATACATGCAACACGTATTGCGGGATTATGATGCAGGTCTATATAGTTGGTACCGCCAAAGTCAATCTTACCTTTTAGCACGCGTTACGAGACACATACTAATATACACAATTTTCGTTTAAAGAAAGGCTTCAATCGAGCATATTACATGTGACCGCCCGGGTAGAGATTCTCGGATATGAAGGTTTTAACTCGCCATCTGTTATTCGCTACATGTTTTCGGCGTATTTCTGTTGTATTTACTTCCCAAGCGCTTGTTTTTCGCCCTGCCGTTAGAATTAGAAGTAGCTATTCGTAGATACTAGCAGTGACCCATTTGTCCGTGAGCTCTTGACTCCCTGTCAGTGTTCAGGAATGAGCAGTAGATAGCTCCATAGGATAGCGTTGATGTATTTTCTTCGTTGTACACTCAGGAACGGATTGCACTCGAGAGCCGTGCCAATATTTATAATACCATTGTGCGCTTCTAGCTATAGACACAGGCACAGGTTCGCAAACCTGCCCACACTTTTGCAGAAGTGGCTATACGAAGTGAAGATTAGTGTGCGATTTTACGCCCAATAAGAAAAACGAGGCGAACCGGTTTCAAAGCACGCCTCCCGGATGAAATCAATACTTGTCGATGTTCAAGCCTCTATGAGCATTATAGAGCAGATATAATAGTACGAGTCTTCGTGGCCTTATCGAGTCAATATGCATGTGATCGAACACGACACCTGACATTTTGCTGTTCGATGACGGCCGTAGGCTAAACTGATTTTTGCTGTAGCTCGCTCGCGCTTGATGTTGCCGGCCGCACCCGCCAAGTAAACCTGTTTTTTTTTGTTTTTTATTTTCTTTTTCAAATAGAGGGAAAACAAACCGACTTTTCAAGGCTTTCGTTTTGCTGCAGAGAGCACTATCCGATCCCACCGCGTAGAGGTGGGATTGTTTTGTGATGCCGAATTGTTTCGTTTGCTGTTCGACATCCGGACAGGAACATTTTCTTAGAAAATGGCTGTCCTCTATCTTTGTGTACATGTCAACATTTTTTGTATATTCAAAATGTTGACAAATACATTGAACAAATATTCACCTTTCGTGGCAGTGCAACGCTTCAGTGTGTTTTTTTTTGTTTTAGGTTTCCATGCAAAAGTCAGCGAGTGTCATGGTAATTCATTATTCCAGTGTAGTCCAGATCAGGCCCTCCTGATCCATCCCGAAAGTGTCCCTTTCCATGAGCAGGTTGAATTTTGCTACATCCGATTGAGTTGTCGTTGGTGGTTATTTTTGAATTTGTCTATTCTCGCGAGTTGGTGACTCCGTTCGATGGCTCACTTTTACGGACCCACATGTTTACCCTTTTTGAGAGCTTCGCTTCGTTTTCGTCTCCATGGTAATCTTCAGTTCAAAATTTGAAAAGGTACTAAAAGACATTTTGACATTGTTAAGCGGTGAGGGTAGCTTTATCGTTCCCAAACTTTTTGTTCGCAAAGGCTCACAGCAGGTGCGATACAAATATATAATAGCAACGATTCAAATCTGGTGAAGACCTAAACCTGTGTGCTGTACTTAAAAGAACTTGGGGGAATATCTCACATGTCGATTTTTCCGCCACGCGAACTTTATATGGCATAAAAACTCTTCTATAATCGTTGACTTTGCCCAGTGTACTCGGCCCGCTCGTAGGTCTCGTAGTTCTCTAGACGGAAACTATCATGTGTAGATTTTTTCTACCTCCAACTAAATATAAATTATCTAGTGCGGTATATATATATATATATATATCATTCACGGCCTGCCTCGTACAGCCTCACGGCTTCTTACAATGTTTTGTTCGTCCAGTTTGTCCACCATTACTCGTCTTGTTGCCTCAACGATTCTCTCCTCCTAATGATTTCGTCGGATATCAACAATTTCAAACTTTCCCTCCGACCCGTGTCGCAGGAAACATTCATTAAGGCGAGGCTGCTCTTTCTCCGAGCACAAAATGTGTCATATTTCCCTAATGGAATTAATCCATATGCCATTCCTATGTCCACACAGCGGTAAATTGGCGTGCCTCCATCTCTCGATGGCCGAGCTTCTAAACAGTCTAATTGATAATATTGTGATTGACAGAACACCTTTTGGTTAGAAGCAAAGAATAGAGAAGCAGACTGTTCAAACTGTTCAACTTCTAGCGAATGCAAATCGCGAAGTGCAACTTGCCAGTTGCTGTAGGGTACTGAAAGGCGTGCGGGTGTAAGCGAATCTTAACAGCGTGTATTTCAGTGCGGTTTTCGCATTGATTTATTTCAGCCGGTATTTTTATTTTTGCATTTTTTTCGCTTCATTTTTTGTTTTTTCGAGTGCTCCATGTTGTTTCACATTTCCACCATTGAGACATTTTTTTTTCAATGTGGAAAAAGTTGAGTTGACAAGAGGTACTCTGTATATTAATTTCGATTGTATTCAACTAATACTTTCGACTGTGGTTTATCAGTGTCTAGCAGACACCAGTCTCAACAACGACAACGGCCATTGTACTAACAGATATAGAAGCACACAAGCATAATAGCTCCACGTACGCTATTCAATTTCGCGGGGAATGTGGACTCATTCAAGTGGACCTGAACACTTCTTGATATTGGCTTTGCAAGTTTAATGAGTTTGTCCCTGTGCTATAGTTGAGCTAGAAACAAATTGCTAGTGTTAATTGTTCGTTCTTTTATGTGTCCGTTTAGCTCGCTAAACATACGAAAGTGATTTTTCTTTTATGCCATATAAATGTGTTCCCTATTTTTATTCTACACATCTAATTAAGGGAGTTCCTAAATAGACGGATACAGGCGATACGCCAGTGATTACAATGCCCTAGTGACATTGATCTGTTAAAGCCGAACCGCTTTGTTGCCGTTATATATATATATATATATATATATATATATATATATATATATATATATAGATATATATATATATATATAGATATATATATATATATATTGGATTTTTTTTAAATTATTATTTTGTGTTATATGTTTGTACTCCATTATCCCATTTATTGACCCCGTTAATGTTGGCGTGTCCTAAAGTCAATATATTTCTGTCGCCTGCTTCATCCAAACGAACTCCTTTACATAACATATATTATATACATTATACATGTGAAAATTCCGTACCTAAATCTCAAAAACAACCCTATATATATATGTATATAAGCCCTTGTCATAGATAATGGATGCTAACATCTTAAATATTTCAAGTGGAAATGTGAAAGTACCTCAACCCCCAGCGCCACTATGAAGCCCTACCAGTAAAAGCTGTATGAGGGGCAATTCTTTGTTGGGCAATATATC
The DNA here is from genome assembly GCA_019614645.1 of Stratiolaelaps scimitus. NCBI lineage: Eukaryota > Metazoa > Arthropoda > Arachnida > Mesostigmata > Laelapidae > Stratiolaelaps > Stratiolaelaps scimitus. Next base: position 421,737 of record JABWDB010000005.1, read on the forward strand.
AGGCAATCTGAGGGTTCTCCGATGATCGTACCGTATCACCATCTCGAATTTTTCGAGATGTTTCGGCCGTTCTAAACTCTAGCCCTACGGCGCCACAAGAAACGTGCAGCTTTCTCTCGCATTAATCGCGTTCGAAGGTTCGAGTCAGTCGATGTATCTCAATCTCTATCATTTGCAAAATCTCTATACCATTGTCCTTCCGCTGTCCCACCTAATCGTTACATTCAACGACATCGAGAGTCCGTTGACCAACGGGACTATTTGCAATTTTGGACAATGCTATAATATCGGGCATGTCATGATGATGCTGATGGTAAAAGTGAATGAATCGAGTCTTTCGCTGACCTCCCATGCTATAATGGGCGATCACCATTCGTGATTATCATTGGTGCTATCTCTCTCTTCAGACGTCTGTGAAAGGCCTCCGATCAGTGATATCTTTCTCGGCCACTCGAAAGGAATCCTAAGCGACATGATGTGCGACAACTCGAACAGCACCTGCAATAAGGGGGACGTCCTCAAACAACAAGAACAGCAACAAAATCGGCAGCTTATCCGCTTTCAACTGATGTATCAACTCGAAATATGTTTAGTCAATCAAGACACAGGCTGGCTTGAGACCGAATCACTGAGAAGACAATGCTGGTCCACGCGTATCGTCAAAAACTCGAACAGCAGCCATAGCAACAAGTGATGATTTGTAGCGACGTCCAATGCCAACCGTCACAGATACCGACATCGCGGGAAATCCACACGAGAAATGAGTCGGACGAGTCGCAAATACGAGGGACTCTAGCTCACTCTTTGTTCCATCACAACCATCCGACGACCACCAACATTTGCAACTGGCAGACCGCTCGAAGCTGCTGACGGAGCTGTGAGTCTCCGGGCGGTGGCTACGCGGGCTGATTGAGTCGACACGATCTCTGTGTCTCTCTCTCTCTCTCTCTCTCTCTCAACACGACACGGCAAGGGAGTTTCCCAGCTCAGGTACGCACCATCTGATCCGTGTACCCTGCTCGAATCCTTTATACGGATATGCGGCGACACAACTGATCGACGCTCTGCTACGATCAATCAGGCATCATTCAGATCCTTGCAAGCACGCAAGCCAACAAGCCAACCAAGGCGGAAATTGCCAATTCCGCAATTGTCTCTATACATATGGTTGTTATCTATTATATACATATGCTTCTCGGCCTGATCAGAAGAACGTCCTCGTCCCTCGTCATTTTCTCTTGTTTGTCTTCCATATTGATTGACCGAGCAACCATTCGTCTGACGTTGATTGATCTGATCTGACCGTTGACTGCGATGACCGTTGATATGATTGATCTTGACCACCGTTAACTCGCCCTCGCGATGGACGCGCCACGCTCGTTCGTGTCTGCTAGGCTCGTCCTCATCACTGTTAGTCCTATTTCGTCTATTTTGTCAAAACATGACCATCGTCTGTCTTCTCTATACCTCTGTCTCTGTAACTCTCTCTCGCTCGCTCTCTCGTAAGATCTGCCTATCTTGACTATGTTTCTCGGTCTCTCTCTCACACGCACAGCAACTTGCTGCCTATCACCTCTGTACTATGACTACTACGCTATATGCGAGATATATATATAGATATATGTATGTATATAGACATCTATCGACTGTTACCGTGTCTCTTTAAAGCATCGCTCTCTCTCTCTCTCTCTCTCTTTCTCTCTGTATCTCTCTCTATCTTTTATCTCTTTTTCACCGTCCTCGTCAGCTCACTCCGCGTATTGACTGCTGCTATGTCGCCGCCGTGACTATTAATGCCATTGTTCTCTGCAATGTGGAAGTATTACTAGTACTACTACTGCCTACTATACTACCACTACCACCACCACTGATCTTAGCAGTATTACAACCACGAGTCTGCAAGTTGTCCAAGCAACCTCTTCTGATCAGCTGCATTGCGGCTTGGCCTTCTCGCTTCAGGTCGACGTATGATAACTTAGCAGCTCTTGCCTCGCCTGTTCTGCTCGCTTTCGCGTGGAACGATTTTTTCGTTTGTTTCACACATGGTGATGCTTCCGCGTAGTACACGTCTGTGCTGTATGGCCGCCAGCCGTACGTGAGCCCGCCAATATCTTCACGCTAGCTTTTCAACAGCACCCCAAATGTCTTGTAGAGATCATAGCCTGCGGAGGATCTGCTGTCGCTGTCCCAGCGACACTATCTCGTTACTACCATCCTGGATGGTTCGTTTCGGGAGGCCACCATGCGCTGCTGGCTCTATCATCCTGTATGTGAATTTTTTCCGTCGGCCGCCTCTTGAACCTCCTCTGCAAGGCTTAAACCAAGCCTAAGTTACATGCTGCATCTCGCTAACGCTAACTGAGACACATAGCCGGTTTCAATTTTGCTAGGTCGTCCCGTAAACGATTGCTCCTCGACGGTGTCCGTTCATTGTTTCGGGCCGTACAGCAATATTGACTCAGAGGCTTGAACCCGGATTCTATTGGCTACGTCATTCTAGGCTGGCGTTTTTTTTTCTTTCCGCCGCTGTTGCCGCTCAATCAGATCTTTGCCCTCCATCCTGCTTACACGACGTCCACCAACAGCGGTCCTGAACCAACAGCGGGCAACTTCCCTGATCATGCATCATAAGTGTGACATCACGTTACCGCTGTGTTCCGTGCCGACATTCACTAGTCCTGGTAGCAAGCACCACGATTCATCGCAAGTCACGCATTAGCTAGCTCGACAGAACGGGCCGCAGATGTCGCCAGGTACCGCTCGACGCCAGCCAGAGAAAGCCGCTGTACGCGATCTCGCGTTTTGTCTACGATGCGACATGTCCGCACTCGACCGCAATCGTTTGCCAAATCCATCTGCTGTCATCTCCGCCTTGGGCAAACAGCTCTTCTCTCTCTCTCTCTATCAATTTCTCTCTCAATCTCGCTCGTGCGCCTGCACTCGGCTGTCTCACGTTCACCCTAATTTCGCTCCTCAAACATCAACGCACTGCATTGCGTACACATCATTCAGTAGTCGTCTTTGTCTCGCCGCGACCGCAGTCCTGGACCACCATCGCGAGCAGTGATCGTTTATTGTACGACCCTTTTTGCAATCCTTTCTCTGTTTCAACACGCCCCCAAAGCCATCGATCTCGAGTGCAGTCTTCACGCAACCCGTTGGCTTTGTTCCGGAACTGCCTGCCCGCTGCTGCTGTACCATTTTGATTTTTCTCGCCACTTCACAGCACTCCCCATAAATTTCCTGTCAACACACAGCTCTTTCTCTCTCTCTCTCACTCTCACACTCTTTATTGCGCGACTGCGTCCAGCAAACATATATATATACATATATATATATATATACATATATATATATATATATATACATATATATATATATATATATATATATATATATATATGATTCTATGCTGTACCGTATGTCGGGCTCTTGTTTTCCTCTGCATTAGCTGCCTACCATCCTATCTAGTACTATCACTAGTACATATGCCAATGAGTCATTTTCCTTCTATACTCTGACTATGATGTTTTTCCTAAACTCATTTCTCTCTCTCTCTCTCTCTTTCTTTCTGTATTTTAAATATCCCTGTAATTACTTAGCTACCGCCACTCCTCTGCCTGTGTCCGTTATACCCTCGCGATGACATCTTTAGGGCAAAGTAACAGCGCAGTGTAATGAAATCTTGAAAATGGTTGTCCTTGGAGTTGCTTAGGTTGCTGCTCATATTTCGATCGCCGGAAAATATTGCGAAACTGTTCGAGATAATAGAATCCATATGGGAAACTATACAACGCTTATGATAATGCGACTTAGCGACAACACGAGACAAGTTGCATTGGGCATGCTATTAGGCCGTTTAGGCACTTCAGATTCACTTTGTGTAGGCTGTGTCCGTGGAACACGGTGGGCTACTCCTAGCTCTCTCTCTCTCTCTCTCTCTCTCCTTCTTCGTTCGTTCCTTGGCGAATGATTCTAGTAAGGGTCGCTCTTTAAAATGCTGAGCCAGAGTATCTTACTTATCGTGTCAATGCCTCGACGCATAATATAACAGACGAAACCACATGCCGAAAACAAATTATTCTCGTAGACTGAGCAGCTCAGAGATATGACGACGATAATTCTCTCTCTTTCTCTTATGATATCACTCTCAATTTCGAACAAGTTCAGAATGATTCCGTGGCTTTTCGTCTGTCCCGATGCCACGAAATGGCAATTTGCCCGCAATTGATTTGTCGACCGAAGCTGCTCGATCTTTTATCGTATATACACTGAAGCGATAATGCTCGTTGATAACAATCCTATTGCCTTATAATTGGTCCATTATAATTATCGGGTCGTCTGCCTAGTATGATGGTGCTTGGCATTCAATTCGAACTGGTCAACTTTGTGTGCTGGATCAGTGAACTATTTACAGACAAAAAATGGTCGCAACTTAGCCTTATCGTCGCAAAGCGATTTCTGCCCTCTGCCGCTTTGTTAAGCCACGCCCTTTGTATGATTACAACTCAAGCCGAACAGAACTGTAAAGTTCTCTCATATATTCCTTGAGTAAATGGGACATGCCTATTACATCGACGGAAATCGCGCAAAATCTGAATTCAGATCAGAGATTTCTACTCGCCCACTACCTTCCAGGAATGGCCCTCCTTACCCTGACATGTTTTCTAAACGATTTCAAGGGCCCAAGAACCCGAGGATCTAAATTGCTCGTTAAACACGTGATAATACATGAGGACTATTCTGAAGTTCTCACCCACTGCGAACAGTTCAACCCAACTAATCTAACTTTCTTCCACCAGTACGTCTTAACGGGAAAAACTACTCAGCAAACACGAGTAAACAATTTCGTATGAAAATTTGAGCGGTTCAAGAGGCTTGAGATATTTGTCTATGTCATTCTTGATTTTTCGGTATAATGCACTCATTAGGGTTTACGAGCGTTCGTTTTGTTTTTGTTACGCCTGAATCAAACGATACAGTGCGCCTCGACTCTACCTAGCAAACCGCAAGGGGTCCCAACAATGGCTGTTATTAGACCAATAACCATTATGAAATGAAACCTGTCGTCTTGAGGGGCCTTTACCTCTAACTTGAATGAGGAGTACAAGACATCTCGATTGACACGATGATTTTCCATGGATAAATATCCTTTGAGAAGCTAAAAACTACTTCCATTAGCTAAATATAGAAATAGGGATATTCAACAAGCAGAGCAGAGATATTACTTCGCACACACAACGGGGTATCCTGTTGGAAAGGGATTGTTTTTTTCCTACGTACCAAACATCACCTAAAGAAAGGTATTACAAGTCTGTCTGTTGCTTGGCTACCCTTCGTCGTTACGAGACACCTTAAAGACTCACACGGCTCGAGTCGCGAGTCTTGTGAATGTCGAATATGCCTCTCTTCTCGTGACGTATATACTACTCAGGCTCATCACGTAGCATGCTCTAGAGGCAACTTTGATGTACGAACAAGCTGATGCACACACACGCAGCCAAAGGAGAGAAACATGTGACGTTTCCCCGGAGCAAACACTCAGTTCGCACTATATACATTCTGTGTGTGAAGTTTTTGTTGGATACGAAACATCGGCTCAAGCCAATGGACCCGGCCACGTACACATGTGTATGCCCACATGATAAACCACTTTAGCCTCAACCCCCCCTCCCCCCCCTGATCAACACACCTCTGCCAATTTGACGAGGAACTTGTAGATTACGTAGAGAATACAAAAGGCAACTCATGTTCGACACATGTCCATCGACGCTCCGATGTCCTTGATTTGCAGTAGACAATACCAGATCCTGGCTAGCCGCCACCGCCTATGTTGAGCGCTTCTCTCAAGCGTTCGATACGATTGCACCGAGATTGTGCAAGCGTTTATTCCAAACAGTCTCACCATTTGGCTGGCTAGAAGCTCTGCATTGGCCAAACTATTTTTGGCGCCTTTTTTTGTCTTCGGCAATAATCCTATTTCTGTTAGTGGCCAATACTAGTTCATGCTCAGAAGACCAATATTTGTTATGTGCTTATCTCTTGTGAGCGATTATTTCGACGCTTTACATGCGCATTGTTGTTATTGCTTCATTATATTGCTCTTGATCGTCATACTGTATTCGAGTTTCGTTTATGTCATGAGGAACTACGGTCAACCGGCCACCGATTGATTGCTTTTAGCCAATCATTATTGTCGCTAATCCTTTAGATCCTGTCCTGTGTAATTTACTGCAACTATTAACAGAGGTGGAATGGGGGGTAATATATCGCTAAGCATGTTACATGTATAGTTCAAATGTATGTATCTTTTTCATACCCATGGGTCTACCAACAATGTGCATTACCCCCTGTTGACGTGTCTAGAATTCATTCTCTTATTGTGTCCTCTCATCTGAAACTACACTTCATTTTTGATTGCTCACTTCTTCTTTTCTACTATTAAGAAAGATCTACATCTAATTCAGTGTACGTACGTTGATTGTTAACTTGCATACACCGAATTATGCATACGAATACAATTATTTATTAACTGTTATGACATATATATATATATATATATATACATATATATATATATATATATATATACATATATATATATATATATATATATATATATATATATATATATATATATATATATGAGCTGCTCAATGCAAACTAGACAAATCGGGTGATTAATTACATTTTTTAGATTTTTTAGGTGGCGTTGAGGACCCCAAAAATGATAGCACTGTTGGCCTCATCGATTGATTGCGAGAGCAAATATCCATGTGCGTGCTAGCAAAGTGGCGTAAAGTTAGGATCGCTCTTTACAACGGGAACATACGAAACGCACCTTAAACTTAATGCCCGATTTGTCCAATTGGCTTGGAAAGGTCCTTTATATATATATATATATATATATACACAGGAGGGAGCATATACAGTCACGGTTATCCATGACGTAAGTTTACAGGTAGAAAAAAAATCAGTCTACATCAAAGAAAACACTAGTCCCGACAGTTGAAGCAGCATCCGTTTCAGAGCTGTTCCGCCGCTACTCGCCATATGAAAAGGCTACTTTTTCCTGGACTGTACACTTACGTATTACTCTGTTATTACGTATGGGCCTGCTTTTGCCCGCCTCGTGTATATATGCATTGTACGAAGTTTTGTGCCCATCCTGCTCGTTCTACATCAAGAGCTGTTTTCCAGCAAAAGCAACGGCTGCCGTCGCCCAATCAGCAGCCGACCATTCATCCCAACACCCTTGTCTCGATCTCTCCCTTAGATTGTCTCACACACGTCTGTCTTCCCGGTAAACGATCATCACTAAATAGGGCATGTTTTTCCAAAGCAAACGTCTGAAATGCATTTCTTCTACCATAGTCAGACGGAGACGATGAGATGGGTTGATGAACTTTCGGCGGGCCTGGCTGCCAATTTGCCTGACTATGCAGCAACCATATATATATGATAATGATCGGTAGATGTTATTATGTAAAATTCATAATGGCTACACCTACACAGATTAGTATCGACGTAGTAATCACTGCTGCTATCATTCCTAAATTTGAATATCTTCAGTTAAGTCGACCTGCTCTGGAGTGTTCGAGATCCGTTTCCAAAATGATTGCGTTGTTTCTGCGTTGAACCATCCCTCGTTTAGATGGCGATGACTATAAGAAAACATCATCTATAAAAAAAAATCAATTATCTAATCGAATTCAATCCAACTACGTGTATAACTGTACAGATTAAGTTCACTGTGGCGGTAACTGCATTCTGTTTGACATTGTATATTGTGAGTGTATCCACCATAATATCTAGCCACCTTTATCGACTCGTTAGTCAAACCAAGCAAGTTATCAAGGCGCTGCCGCCGCGAGTACACAGCTTTATAAGGCTGCGATAAATCTACCTGTTCTCGATGTGACTCAACAATACCAATATCAAGTAGATGAGGCGACTTTTTTCCTTGTACATGCGTAATACGTTCGGCAATCCTAGCCGATGATTTTCGCATTAAAGAAGCTTGTCAATTATACATTATGCTTAGTGGCTGCTGTTGCCCTCGTTGTTGCTACTGTCAGCAGAAGAAGGGCAGCCAAAACTAACGAAACAAATGAGGATTACATAATGCATCATATATCACGTTCAACCTTGTCTTTGACGAGTAGGAGTGGATCTCCCTCTGTCACCTCTGTCAGCACTGTTTCCGCTATACCGCATCTGTTCATTTTTTCTCTCTCTCCATCTATCTCTTTCTTCTCTCTTTTTCTCTATCACTCGGTACCTCTTTCTCTATTTGTACTGTCCCTATGAAAATAGCGGTTCCCGCTTGCATTGTTGTCCGTGGGAACCCTTGCGTGGCCTGGCAATTTCCCGCAAACACTACCTTACGGCCTACCGCTGCCGTTAATATCGTCTCATAGATGACGACAGCTTCCCAATAGCAATTAGTATTAGTAGAATACGGTTGGCACTGCCACTATTACAACTGCAAGTGGAACTAACATACGACATTGTCGAATTTACAGCAAAGCCGCCTGTTCATCCCCAAGCTGCCAAGCCTCAGCATAGGTTCTTCATAAGCCAAGGCTAGCCCGAAGGAGTATCGACGAAGACAACTCATCTCTCAGACTTGCATCAAAGACAACCGCCTCTTCAACTACAACAAGCGTAAGCAACATCATCACAGCATGAACGTACACCCGTATCCGTTGAATGGGTCGACAGGGAAACGGATGTGTAAACGAATCGAGTCAGCGCATGACCTTCCACCAGCACGCGGAACCAACGGAAGTCGAGCGGAGCGAAAACATCCCATGAAAACCGACATACAACAACAGCAGCAGCAACATTAGCAGATCAATCTAGCAATCCTTACGAAACAAAGTGTCACCGATCAACGGGTAGCTGTTGCCCCGCTGCGCAGATGAAGGTCGATAACGACCACGTATGACAATGGTCGTCAATGACATTGAACGAAACCAGCGACAAATTATTGGTGACATCAACAGTTACTGCAACACCAGCAGCGGCAGCAGCAGCAGCAGACCCAACAGCAGCAGGAAGACGAATGACAAGGGCATCAATCTAGGACACACGGCTTGGTGTTCTCTCCGTTGAGGTTGGCGTAACATTTCGCGCAGTATCACCGACAGTAACCAAAGGCAGACAACTATCAAAGTAAGTAATCGCCCTTTTGTAAAACGAACGCGACGAGATTAGGCTGCGAGGATACGAAACGATTGGAAGCACCGACCACTGATTCAGGCCAGCAACAACATTGCATCGTTTGAGGGATTGACGGCCATGACGGTGGTGGCAATGGTAGCGAGAAGTGATTCAGGCAGTTGAATGTGTGGTTATGACGACACTGAGAACGTGCAGGAGGCAAGCCCATGCCCACGTGTAAAACTGCCGGCCAAACGAGACCGGGGTGGACAGAATTTTGCGTGACGATTTACTGTGACGTGTGTAGCGTAGGCGTGCCCGTAGCCAGACAGGCTAGCTCGATCAAAGATTATAGTATAGATAGAATGTGATCGGACAACTAGTACAGGCTTGGATTGGGGGTGGCGTAGAGTGCGAAGCGTTTTGGATGGAGAAGAGAAAATATCGTGGGAAGGAACAATCGGCTCGGGGTGCCGTTCAATGAACGAAACGCGAAACGTGGGTTTCTGCAGAATGCGATATATATATATATATATATATATATATATATATATACACATATATATACGCATATAAACAAATGTCATATTATGTAAACGAATGATGACTTCAATGCTGCGAGCACGATGTACACGATCGCCCTGTCCGGGGCGTTGCAGTCGTAACAGATGTAGAAACCATGATACAGTATACAATAATGGCAACAGTGAATGTACCTCTCGAAACGGCGCGATGACAACTGAACTCAACATGTCAATCGTATCCCCTTGATCGTACGACTGAACCATGAATGTATCGAACAACAACAAGAGAAGAACGGTGAAAAGACTGTTCACATTCGATTCTCTGGTAGATCGATCTGCTCCTTCGTGGGCCACCCGAATCTGGTCGTTCAGACAGCGGAAGACAGAAGAAATTGAAGGAGAATTGTATCCATAGCGCAAGTATGTGTCATGTTATCGACAGAGAAAGAGAGAGAGAGAGATTTATGTCTATGATTATTATTATTATTATGATCTGTGTGAGAATATCATCGAACGTATGAACAAGCCCCCCCCCGGGCGTCATCGCTCATACAATATTAAATAAATAATTATAAACTATAAAAGCCCCACCCTACAACGCAGGGAATATACAGATGAACTCACGAACAGGGTCCGTCTACTCAACCATCGAGAGATGGTGATGTGGCGACAAAAGGACGGGTCATTTCGGCGCTGTTTCGGACCAGTCACGTGGCCGGCGGCTAGCCACTCGGCGTACTCGTGTCGTGAGCAATGTCAGTCAGTGAGTCAGCGGTTGAGTTCGTTCGCGGTGAGCTATTATATAACGCCGCGAATAGATGAATCAATCAACCAAGGTGAAATGTCCAATTTCAATGTGGTCCCAATAGGCCGTCTGAGAGGGTCTCTCCTCTCAGCGGAAGGCTCCTGGCGAACGGCGCTTACCCAACTGCGGGCGGTGGCGTCGGACAGAAACCGAAGGCTTCTGGCCGACGCTCATAGAACTGTAGGACACGAGCAGGACTAGAGTTGGCCGCAGCCCGCCGGGCAAGGCCAAGCATTATTTATTACGACCTTTTTCAAGTCTTCTTTTCTCTTTAGCAGCGAAATGCACTACTTAGCTGAAGGGATTGCAACTTTGTGAGTCGTGGGGCGTATATACCTGATCCTCTCTGTCGCTAGAAAATGCCAACTGTAATCATTCAAAAGGTCTCGGACCTGTTCTTCTAAGACGAAATAACACTATCCTATAATGGTTCTCTATGTCGCTGTATATGGCTTACGCGTTGTCATCACTGCTCTTCCATATATGATGACTGCACCAAATCAGCATAGCAGTGACTCCTCTCAATACCACTGTGTAACGGAGGAAGAACACTTGTCAGATGTCATTGACCGGAACCACATCGATCGGAGCAGCCAAAACGAAAAACAATAGAACGTGTCATACGCCATTTATGCAGGGTTAGTCATAGTTAGTTATCTCGGAAATATAGCATAGTCATTACCAGCAACCGCGTCAAGCTGTCGGTAAACGTCATTTGTGGAAAATAATCATGGTAGGTCTGCTAGTCGAAGTACTCGAGAAAGGAACGAACGTGTCGCATATACCGGCAGGTTCGACCACGATGCTGACCACCGTAGTGTCCCCCGGTATGTTCACGTGTCAACAGAAGAAGCTGAGAATGAGTTTTGTTTCATTTTGTTTGTCGAACTGACATCGTTACGAAGTTTGCTTAGCAACGTTCAAGGTGACGCGAGTGTCAACTGTGCCGTATGACCTGTTAGGCGAAACTGTTGATGGGCGAGGTTTATATCGCGTGCATGAGGTGGTCGAGAGACAGAGAGAGAGAGAGAGGGAGTGATATCGAAGGGAATGGTTGGATTAGTAACCAGGGGGCGACTTCGCCGAAGCTGAGCATAACAAGCGAATCACTGAGATGGTGGGCAACATCTATGGTAGCTTTAATGGTTTCATGTGCCACCGAACAACTAAGAGGGGGGGGGGGGGGTAGCCGGACTCACCGCGCCTAGTCACCGTAATACGGCTATTACAGCAATAACCTTGTCATTTCACATGGACCATCATGATTCGAGAGGTGGTAGATGACGCCACCGAGATGGCGGTACGCGACAGCACAATTTCGAAAACATGCAGCGATATTATTTGGGCATCGTTTTTCGGTGTACAACACCGACTAGAATGATCCGGTCAAGCCGTCCTATCCGCCCGGCTTCCCCCAACAACAATTAGCCATTGAGAGAACGAGAAAACGACCTCGATCGTTCGTTTGTTGCTACTGAGAGATCTTTACGCTGAAAAGGATATTCGGTTGTCATTTGAGAGAACAACACTAACAGCACACAATCGACAAAGTGTGCTGTGGATGTCGACACATATGCTTGAATATGTAGACATATGTGCCCCCTGATCAAGCGGCCTGTTGGGCGGCATGCTGCAGAGCATTCCTTCGGTCTTAGCAGTGTTCGAGAGCGCGAGAGAGAGAGCGAGATAGAACTCTGTGAGCTCGTGCGTGCTCGCGGCGAGCTGGTAGTTACCGTTGTAGTACCATTGCTCACGGGAAACTCATACTATAGCAGCGTTGACGATTAGAAGCGCAGCTGGACGACTCCCTCAGGCTTTGGAGCGTGCGCCAGCGGGCAGGATCATGTCGCGACGATGGCCAAACCCAAATCCAACTTCGGATTCAGCACGGATGGGTTGAGTTTGCTAGCCCAGTATATCTTACTAATGTGTGTCGATGGATGTCAAGTACCTGTTTGGCTTTCTCGATCTGCATATACCATACGACGATGATGATGATGACTATTATTATTATTATTATTACTACTATTGTTATTATTCGTATACTAACGTGTGGTAAACTAAACAACATCAATAACTACTATCTCATGGAAGAAATAACGAGATGAACTAGTCTTAGAATAATAAAATCGACATGACTGATGAGATTGATAGATCTGTTGATAGAACTGAGCATTGGCAATATATATATATATATATATATATGTTATTGTAGATTCAGATTGGGGTGAATCGGGGTCAAAGTTCACGGGTCGAGGAAATAAGCGGAACTAGTCCGTAAGGAAAAATCAATAGTTTATGTACGAATCTTTCCAATATATATATATATATATCCAATTGTTTATCGTACAAGCATACGCCTTAAAGTGATACCAGCAAGTATCTTTTTTCACATTGGTGTGACAAACAGATAAATTAAAGCGAGAGATCATGTTGGAAAAATTCTCTGTTCTTGGGGACTGCAGCTGCTACGCTTGTTTTGACTCAGGCCATATACCATACAGTTGGTATATATATATATATATATATATATATATATATATATTAGAAACGAAAGAGAATCACGACGCGTAAAGATTTGGCGAACACGTAAATGAAAGAAGAGAGATGCTTGATAGAATCATAGTGAATAGTGGGTTGCCCTGAGTTCTATGATGTAATCATCAGATGGTGAATACTATCATCTCTGATTCTTCACGAATATATAGGAATATGCGTACGCGGTTATATGAAGGAGAAAGTACTATTATAATCTATAATAATGATAACATGTTGACGATCCATATGGCGGTGTTGACTAGAATTAGAGCGTTTGCCTAAGACCCTATAATTATAATATTATCAGAGTGGAATAACTATTAACTGGCGGACGAGAGTCGATAACTTGTCAGCTATGGAGCTCGGGGGGAAAATGAAGAATCATTGACAGCGATGGATGCCAAATTACGACAGTCGATACCTGAATGAGATCGAATAGGACGCACGTAATGTTCTAGCGGACGATGATAGCCTGTTATGAGAATCGACGAGAGAGTGGATCTTATCCTAAGGAAGACAAAAGTGTGAATTAGCGAAAACAAATACATATTAGAAACAACGGCTTGGTACAGTGGTACGAACCATACGGATTCTTCTGTATTTTTTATTATTATTATTATTATTATCATTATTAAATTTGTAGTTATGCCCGAAGCCACATGATCAAGCAATCAACCAGTTTATTTAATTTAACAAAAAGCAACAATCATTTACAAAAAAAAAAATAGGAATTACAGTGTGGTCCATAGCAAATCAAAATAGTACACGTAGCAAACGACGTTTGCTACACGAAAAATATATTACAGAATAGCAGGCGCCAAAATCTCTACCAATCATTACAGACGACACTGTAAAAATGTTTGCACTTGAGTTAAATGTGAACTGGGGCAGCGTCTCGTAGCGAAAAAACTAACAATAACCTGTGTACGTCATCCTCGCGATCTTCTTTGCCATATATCTATTATTATATATTATTCAATTATTAGGCGCATGTCTGGAACGAAGGCCACGACAGCAACCACAATGATAATACTAATCGCGACAATGCAAGAATGGGCGACAATATAACAGAAAAACAGAGAGAGAGAGAGAGAGAGAGAGAGAGAGAGAGACCTATGTATAAATTGATAAGACGGGCGAGAGAGAGCCAGAAATAGATTGTTGCGGGTGACGCGAGTTCGATTAGATGATAAGACATATTTCAGCGGTTAAAGGCAGGAACGAAGAGAGCGAATTTCATCAGCGATAATAATAATACTACTACTACTAATAATAATGATATAATATTAATAATGAAAATAATAATACACTTAATAGTAATAACAAGAACAATAATAAGCACGATGGCAGCGGAATAGCGCCAGAATAGGGCGAACCGGTGATTGGTTTATTGATTATTATTATTATTACTATAATGATTGTATTCACTCGAGTTATAAATAATGGAGTATGATGATACTAATGTGAACGATGGACGACTGACTATAGTAGACTGAGATGACTGTACGATGTAATAATATATAGAATATATAAAAAGGATAATAATAATAATAATAATAATAATAACAATGTTAATGGCGATGATGATGATAATGATAAGATATAGTGATAAATGGTATAATACTAATAATAAAAATGACGTTATATAGATCTAATCGATGAGAATAATGACGAGATATGACAACGTTAGCAGCATCAGCAGCAGTAGCTTGTTCGTTTTAGCCAATGTGATCGTGACGCCGACTCTTCTGTCCTTCCTATGCTGATGATGGAACGATCATCACCCATTTGCGCGGGTGGTGCCTAAATGGAATACGCGAGTACGTCGAAAGAGAAAGAAACTATGAAGGCCATACTGATATATTGAGACACTGACAGACTTCAACAGACCTTACTACTATATATCCTACTGTTTAATATATGTGCATGGTTGGTGGCTGAGTGTGTCTGGCATACATTCGACCTACCTGGCGAATTCGTAGAATCGAATTCAGTCGAACAGTCGGCACCTGCGTTTTGATCTTAGCCAAAAGGCCGAAAAGCAGCAACTTATATAATAGTTACCCCTTTTTCATTGTGTTCTGACTGATCATCGTCGATCGATTCCGTGTACACAGATTCCGTATTGACAGAAACGTACTCGGGGTACTCCATTCGGGTTACTGCCACAATCGTTCATTTCGGTTCTTGATAACTGGTGTTATGGATTGCAACGATAGCGTAGCGGGTGGCGTTATTGCATCGTGCTGATAACGTTATGTAGGTGTGTGTTAAAAGATAGCCGGTGTCATCTAAAGGAGATAACGAGATTAGAATGTGAGATGATTCTCGTAAGAAATGGTGGAGCAGCGACGACGATTATACAATTCATACGATCGACATGAATCATCAGAAACGAGCTGTCGCGACTTGCGTATGCCAAGCGGATAAACTCCCGTCCCAGGCCCTACAGCGCGTTGCGTTGTCTTGGCCTTCGTCGACCTCGTGCTCGTTCTGCTCGATTGTACAACACACCTCGGGTCCGATGAGACGAAAAATAACAAAAAAAATCACCTAACCACAAATGTAACGACAGGACCCGCAGAATCGTTCGAACTCGATGGTATTTCCGAGTGGCCACTTCGAGGAAAGTACATTTTTCAGGTTAGGGTTTTTGTCCTCGGCTAATCAGATGTCATGCGACGACTTAGACAAGAATATCGAATTGATTAAACAGAGGTTTTATTGATTTTTTTCCGAAATTGCCTTATGTGTATGAAGAAGTCGTATCGCAGAGCTTGCGTCCTTGCTGATGAATCAGCCTGGCGATAATTCGGCTGGGAAAAACCTCGCCACCCAAAACAAGCTCGCTGACTCGTTTATCTTAGTCTCTATTTTGTGAGTGGATGAACACACACACACACAATGAACCATACGAATTGTATATTTCTCTCTCGATTTGTGCTTGTTTTTGTGGGTCTGTGTTGTGGCCTGGTATCATGACGTTATTCATCACGACGGGCATTTAACCTGTATGACCTGGTGCCACATTAGCGTGTTGAACATTCGGGCAGAGTGTGACGGGTTGACTAAAACACGACGATCTTAGGAAGTGGATATTGCCGTTGGCGTTACGATTGAATATTGTTGTGATGTGTTTTGACGGCCGGCCTGTTGGACGGGTAGGTTTTCGTCAAACCGCCAGCGGACCGTGCGAGATTCCCGGCACCACGAACAATATTTGGTGGCTAATGATTCGGTGATTACTAGCATCGTTATCATCGTCGCCGTTTCGTCGAGGTGTCGGACGTCGGTCCAAGAAGCTTTGCTGTGACGGAGACATTACCCGCACCAGAGGAGAATCATGAGGATATAATGATTACAGTGGTTATTATTATTATTATGAAACATAATCTCCATAGGACAGGCTAAGTACCGTCTGTTGAATAGGAAAACCCAATAAGAGGTGGGTGAAGAAAATATAATGAGAGTTATATATATATATATAATATATATATATATATATATTAGGAGGAGGCAGGCTTGCACGCAAGCAAGCAAACAATAAGAATAAGAAGATAATAACTGATAATAATAACGCAAGTTAATTGAACAGATAGACGCTGATGACCCTGATTGAGCTAAAAGACATGGTGGTGGCGAGAGGACACAATGGAATAACTTAAAACCAAACAAAAAATAATTTCTACACGATGTTCAGGAGTACACATAGTTCACAACCCTCTGCAACCCGGTCGCGTGGCAAACAACGCATTTATATGATGAAGACGATGATAATAATAACTAATTATAACGAAAACTACACTAGCTTGCTGATCAATGGTTCATTATGCGGATCACATACTATTAATAATAATATACTCATGGTAGTAAAATATTACTAACAAGAAATACTGTACTATCTATACCTTACATGAGTACTACATAATAATGAGAGAAAAATAATAATATTAATCACTAAGAACAGAAAACACCAATACACAACACATACGCAGACACAAAAAACAGAAAAGAAAATGCCACCAATACAGTCACACAACGATCACCTCTAGCAACAACAAGAGTAGAAAATAAAACATGATAAAATACTGGAACGACCTAACAGACCACATATAAAACTATAAACAAATATATATATATATATATATAGAAGACAAACAAAGGGCATACGCCCTAAGCCAAAGGTAATTCGATTTGGCTAAATAATACGAACTGTGGAAGTGCGGAAGTATATTTCGTCACGAGATACAGCACCGGTGATCTATAGAATAATTACATCCCTGAATGACTAAATGCAGGATAATGCATCACTGTTGTTCGTAACGGCAATACAACAGAGAACCACAACAGCCTTGCATCGAGCGCACGTTGCGTCGGTAGCATCGACATTTACCGACTTACCGATGTTCGGTAAGCTTTGTTTCTATTATAGTATTTGGAAACGCCCAGAACCCTCGGCCTGGAAACGAGCGAGCAACTTTTTACCTAATAGCAGTAATTAGTTAGTCTCCTGCTAACTAATATTTGTGGTCTGTTGATAGTGGAGGAGCAGTGTCCGGGCAGTCGCTGGCCGCCTCAAATCGTTGTGCGACGAACAACAGCTTTAGAGAAACACGACAGATCCACGGGACACAACAGGAAACGCAATACAAACAGGATGGATACCACAGACGGACACAGCGACACGACAAGGGGTAATTAGCGCCTGGCCCCAGGGACGGGTAACGTTCTGGAATTAATCTGCGTAGTAAATTGTGTGGTATCACCAGCAACAGCAGTTGGATTATTAGCCCCCACTAAACAGAAAATAATGTAACTTCTTGGGAATTGATATGTTTGTCAGTGGATAGCAACCTTTCGCAGCTGCTAAATGCCTGCAGGCAAGCGAAATGGGCGTGACGACCTTAAAGGACTTTTGGAACGATATCCAGAGGAAGCCGGCGCTGACATGGACGTGATCACTGGATCACGCTATTGACGCCTGCCCTCTCGGCAGTGCTCGTATGTTCTTGTTTAGTCTACAGGAGCGTAAGCGAGCGAAGAGGGGATGACAAACCCGGTGGCTTGACAAATATCTATGGGAAGTCACGGAATTTCCTGCGATCAAATCAATCAAGGCTACACACTAATAACATGTGATTTACATACAAACACTTATTTCGTTTGGCCTCTGTTAGGAAAAGAGCAAGTGCTCCCTTTAAAATAGTTGCCCCAAGACCTCCCGGTTCCTGGCAGACAGGTCTCTGGCAACTAGCAACAGTTGAATGTAAACGCGAGACATGTGAGAAAAAGTATTCTAGGGAAAAATTGATGGACACAAATATACCCATCTATACAATCCATATGAATTAAGTCCTTAAAAAGGAGGGAACGAGGAGTAAAGCACAACAGGGAAATAGAATAGCACCAATACAGGGCCTAACAGATGACGGCGTGCAAAGCTTTGAAATACGGCGATACTTCCAAGGGCGCTAGCGAAATGCCAAGCGGACGGATGCAGAGGAAACAACAACAACACGAAATAACAGTGGCACGTCGAGCGAAAACCCGATTCATAGCCATCGTATATATATATATATATATATATATATCTTGTCTCTAGTGACTTCGCTCATGCTAATGAGTTAAAAACAAATCAATCAAATCTAACAGTGCTATCGAAATAGGCGGAATCTATCGGCCTGCCACCACAATACAGATACCATACCAGGTATACAACAGAACATTGAGATACATGTACAACTACATACATCTACGATACGTACAGACAACATGCTATGTGCATACGAAAACCTGCAGAAATTCTGAAAATCAACTACAAGTACGGGTTGCGGGCCACGCGGAGACGGAAAGCAACTACATTAACAAAGGTGAAACGGGATAAACGACCACAAAAGGTGATCAGTGTCTAGCGATCAACAGGCAAGCTGGCAGCAGCCGCCGCCGCCAAATGCGGTCCCACACACCGGCGTTGACGAGTAGAGATTAAACTAGACAGACTATCGACAGCAGGAAAAATCGTCCAGTTAAAAATGTTTTTTTGGTGACTACCACTAATAATAATAATAATAAGAATCACAATATAATACTACTATTGCAGCGTTATTCGACGATTCGCTACAAGCGTTATACACGATTGTGTAACAACACTATGTAATTTTTCGTTTAATCCTTCAGGACCATGGAAACTGTTCATGGTATGTCACTATCTGTTTCTCTTCCGCACCATGTCATCTAGTTTCTCTTCCAGTGGCTCGTGTTCCCCTAGCGTCGAGGTGAGGTGACCTCTACTCTCGTTACCGCCATCTAACCTGTCTGCCTAACCCATCGTGACCTGCAGACGTGAGACAATATTCGCATCTCTCCGCGGCCAGCTCGCTAGACACATCGGCCCAAAACACGCACACATACACACACACAGAGATACGCACATACACGCGACACACGCATACGAAAACAACAAAGTAAACACCGCCCATGGCCGGCCCCCGCGTAGCTCTCGACGTTAGCCGCTTCCAGAGTTCGGTGTTGTCAGATCTTCGTTGTCTAAATGTGATGATCACTGTCGAGACTCTCTCTTTACCCTGAAACGTACCTGAAAATGAAACTTACTAATTTAGCAAACAAGCACGAAAGCGAGAGACGAAGCTGGATGAATGGGGGCGGCCTATATATAGATTCGCCCCTGCCGCGCCGTCGAAGGATCGAGTGAATGAATGCATTATGATGGGCCTGAGATATGGATACAGCGGGAAAAATACTGAAATGCTGATGGCGATGATGGCGATGATGATGGTGATGTTAATGACAGAACGATACGAGATGGATCGATAATGAAATCGGTAGCGGTGGCGATGACGACGAAATCGAACAGATTGAACAGCGACAGCGTGAGCCGTTCTCACGTTCGACGGAGACAGACGTCATGACACAACAAGCCGAAGCTCCCAAATGAGATGGATCTGAGATGTGATCGGGCGCCTCGGTCGGACCGATTCGGGATTTAACTATGATGATTCTAGGAGATTCGAGGCTGAAATGACAATGCCGGATTATGTTCGCTACGATGACGGCAATGACGAAAGTAATAATTGAATGCGGCAAGTTGTTGGTGAAGGTGAGATTGTTGCAATAATGACAATGCCGCTTCAACTAATAACGATGTGACATACGGCCGAGATTAGATCAAACGAGAAATTCAGCAGTTGACGGGAATAGGAAGGTAAATAGAAATGACATTACTCTGTTGTGTGTACTAGTTGTCTATCGAGTTTGAACGCTGCGCTCGCGCTAATATGTTTAAGCGAACTATTCTGATGTGCTAATTGACGCTGATGATGATGATGATAATTAGGCAGAAACGGTAACATTGGCAATTTTATGGGGCTGGTCGTGTTTAAACCACTGCTTTGTACAGATATGACGAACTGGTTTGTAGGATGATTTGCGAATGTCGTGATGAGGATGGCCGTTACGTTGCCTTTGACATTCAGATTCACCTTCGTGAAAGCAGCGACGACCTGCGAAACATGCCCGCTGCAGCCGAATGTCATCATTGTAAAAATTTCACCTTTGGTATATTCCAATCGGCGTGGTGGCTTCGACTGGACTCTGACGGCTGGGCGGCAATTTGCTGCCGATTAATAAAGGCCAGCTATCAATCAAAGCGGCTTGGAATAGGCCAAAGCGGTGTGCACAAATTGACCAAATGTTTAGTTAAGATGAGAATGCTAATGACAAGAGATCGATATGTAAGTCTGTGTAAAAATTGCGATTATATAATCTTATCCTGAGAGAACAACGTATCCACTCGATGCGGTTATACGGAGTTTGTATATCAACAAATAAGTGAAGAAGAATGAAATTTGAGGTTGGGGGGGGGCGGGGATCTATATTTATCTATTTTACCGGCAGCTTCGAGAGAAAATGGGACAATGTTGCAGGTCCGTTTGCCAAGGCGCCCGTGATTCGCCAGGGTTTCGCGAAAATGAGAGATAAACTAAAATACTACGTAAAAAAATAATACACTGCAAACGGGATAATAACTCGAGAGGAACAGCTGGGTTGACGGCTCTATACCGGAACGAAATAAAGCTGTAGTTATTAAAGCAAACGTAACCTAACTGGTGTTTCATTCTCAATCAGCATGAATATATAGATAGGCATGCAATACGTATCCGCCGGAGGGTTAGCGCGAAAAAGTTTAGTTTAGATATTCTCTTCTACAAATACTCGTTTGTCATGGAAGACTTGAACTACGTTGGTGTTTCTCCATCTGGGACGTAGGCAGCAATTAATTGTGTTCTGGAATAGAAAGATATCAAGGGAACATGGGGACTTCTTCAGATTATGCAAATGCTAAAGCTAGCTTTAAATTACATACAGTAGGTACCAGTGTAATAGCGGCTGATGCAAAGCAGTATCAACTGTCACGCACATAAAACAACAATGGCCACATGCAAAATGGATTGAGGCCAATCAAGGGTAAAGGAAATATCGGCATATAGTGATTCGAGACAGGTGGTAAGTATTGAAGCGGGCTCATATGTGCGCTGAATCCCCTCCTTTATGAATCATGTAGTTACAAACTTAAGGGAGATGAAAGTGAGGATCCATAGTGGGTTGGAAGACCTTTAATAGTAGTTTTTTGTTTTTCAAGCTGACCCTCAGCTGTTCCCCTATGTGACAGGCCTCAGCTCTTAACCTTTTTAGGTATTACTATGAGGACCTGTCGGGGCCACCTTTATAGTAGTAGGCACTTATATATGTAGGTACTTGTGGGGTACTAGCTACAAAGTTCTCGCGACATGGTAAGCAATACCCCACGAGAAAGAACTTTCGTTGATGACACAACCGGCCTGGATTTCATAGCTTCTGTCGGTGGTATCACTTTGTGAAGCTGCCGTTAGGGGATTAAACCTAACGACTTATCTATACGCTTCATCGAATATCAAAAATAGCTACTCAAGTGACGGGCAATATTTCGTTATTTTTCCATGGTTTGATCAAGCTTGCGACTCTTGCGTTAAGTAACCCTAAATGAGGCTTATGTGAAGGCCGTTCATATTACAATTGTGTGTGGGAATACAAATCGTGTGAAGCTCTGACGGCTTGTAAAAGCAGTGCAGATGGTTTTTATTATCCCTGACTGGAATGCTCATTTTCAGCAGAACATTAGTCTCATTCTAGGATTGTTCCTGGTGTTTGCAGCGGGTAAGTCCTGGACACTTTAGGAAGGATAGCCAACAAAAGTTGGAAAGTACTTAACGATTTGTTGGCGAACAAGTTCTTAACTTCACGCCCTTGTGCCTCTCCTCTATTACGAGGCAGGTCCAGCAAGAAGCTCACTGAATACGATATTGCCGTTATTAATAGACGGCTTTTTTTGTACAAGTAACTTATGCGTTACGCCTAAGGTAGTCTGCATGAACATTGTTGGAGGATAGTTAGCACAGCTATATTTTGAACCCGACACAGGAAACGAATCTTGTAAGCGCTAAATATGAATGTTTAAATATTCAGCATGAGACATAAAGAGGAAAGGTTTGAGGAAAACATCGATCTACATCAAAGACGTGTACTCTAGCAAGTACTTTCGTTGGAATATACTTTGAGATTCCTACAAGTCCACTTTGTCTAGCGGAGCGCCAAATGGACCCGAAGTCGCCGTGCTTAAAATATCGCTTGGACACATACGAACCAAAGAAGGCTTTTTAATGTGTTAGTCACAATACCTTTTAGTTTCTCCTGACACGTTTTCGACCAAATACCTTCTCCGTCTATCGATTGTTACGATAACAAATTGCCAAAACCGTCTATGCTTAAATGGATCAAGAATATTATGTGGTGAAACACGAACAAGCGGAACCAGCATACGTTTTTTCCCTACATATCGCCCGAATTTAATAATATATCAAATAGTTCTTTATGTCTTAAAGGTCCAGTCCAACACGAGCGGGCAGGGATTCGAGTTGCGCATCACGCAGCAACGTAGAGTGTCGCTGCACGAGAGTGCCTGCTCTCGTTCGCCGGCCCCACGATGTACATATTCACCCAACTCTACGCCCTTCTCCACAAGGATATATGGATTTTGCGAATTAAGCGACACTATTGTTCTTCTGTGCTCGAGCTATTAGTTCCTGTACTTATCCTCTGTGAGTAAGGCAACCCCCTTTGTCTAGGTATCCACTAGTTGTGTTCGTGTCTCGTTACGGGGATTCCCTCCAGCTGAAGGTTGATAGAGGAAGAATCAAATGTCAGTATTAGATGGCCACTATGTGAAGTGCCGCCCAGCTGAGTCTATCCGCCAGCCTTCTGTTACCTATAGTGACGTCCCCCCTTTTGTATAATGTCCTACAGCTACATATTAAAAGTCGTTTTTGTGTTAGTTATATTTCACAGTCAGTTTAAAAGCGATCCGAAAGTCGCAGGGCCAGGAGAATGGTACAACGCCACTATCTACCCAACAAAAGGTCCCTACACCGCTGAGCAAATTCAGTTTCCGATGTCTCGTGAACACAACGAATCTCAAGTTCACATCATATACGCGCCTCAGAATGCGTATACGAATCACATTGTTGACTCAGTTTTCAATCAGCTCGAACGTAAGTGTTCTCAGTAGTTCACTCAACACTCATAGGCATGTGACGAAAGAGCAGATATATATCCAATTTAACGCATAATTCGGATTGAAAGGCGACTCGCATATGGGTTCATCTTCATCAGTAGAGCCGCCGATTGGATATGAAAGCGCTGTGCTCTTTTCCGATTCCGCCTCAACGTTTCGTGCATTGACTGACGATTTGCTTGCACGTAATTTCAGAAAATACCTCAATCACGAGCTTTGCCGATAGCAAAGGCCTTGAGGTGTACCTAGCAGCAATGAACGGCAGTGTTGACCTGTCCATTATATTTCGGTCGGTGAGCAAGCCGAGTCAACTGAGTTACACCCTGCAATACGGCTACGTAAATTTAATGCCACAGTATAGCGAGGTCAGCCATCTCGTCAAGCCAAGGACGCCCAGGTCCGTCAATGAGGATACCGTGCTATTCCCTACAATGTACGCAATTTTCAAGGTTGGTCATAGTACCTAGTCGATGAATGCCTTCACAGCAAATGTGACGATCAGTCACGCCTATAAAGGAAGTGTGTCAGTCTACATGTTTAGGAATAGCTAGAAGATATTGTTTAGGACAACCATTCCAGGGTTGGCACCTGGAATGGTGCCAATGGTTATCACCATTCAGGGCTGAGACTCAGCTCCAGATCTCTCGGTCGCCAAAACATGGGATAGCTTACCCAAACTTTCAATGTTGCACCGTTCCCATTAGCATTTTCAGGGTGTTCAATGATCAACAGCGACTATTTTTACCATAATCATCGACAGGCAGCTCAGCCATGAATGGTGGTAACCATTGGCACCATTCCAGCTGCCAACCCTGGAATGGTTGTCCTAAACAATATCTTCTAGGTATTCCTAACCGGTGTAAGCGGGGTATGTTTTACAAACCGAGAAAGAAATCCAAAACGTTACCCTATCCATCGATTGTCATCCATCACGAGCAGTCATTGTGGAAGGGTCCTGTGCTGGCTTGGCCTATGAAGGTCAGATTTCTTTCACAGAGGCTTTATGTGCGAAACATTTGAATTTCCACCAAAAATTTCGCCTATCTCTACCACGCAAAAGATTCACAACCGGGAGCTTGTTTCAAGTACAACTTGCGCCGTGTTACTATGCTCGATTTACTGCGTTATTTGGTTTGGTTGTTCGGATTGTTTACCTACAACTGACCTAACATGGCAGGCCTTCTCGGGACCGCTGTGTAGCTGTTATGTACTGCTGTCTTTGCTATCTCTATTGCTACTAGTAGTGTTTAGTGTTTATTCACCTAGCTAACCTGGGGGCGGGAGTTGGAAGATTGCAGAGAGCCCCCTTATCAATCACCACACTGTCAATCGAGTGGTTCTCGTATGACCGCATATTTTCTTATGTTATAGATGTCAAAAGGTTATTATGGACATCAAAAGTGAATAGTAAATGTATAAAATGTCCAGAGAAGGTAAAAAAAAATCATCAATCTGAGGCCCAAGGTCTTCCTGATCTCCCAGTGAAACTCATAGCGCCACTCCTCTCTCCCCGCCTTTGACGTGTGCAGAAGTAGTTCTCAGCCAGCAAATCTAGAAACAGTGAGGTACGAGGTTAGTGTTGCCTCGAGGCGTGATCTAGACACTATTCGTGGCCATGACACTCCCTACCAATTTTGTGCAAGACAGGTAACAAAGGCTGATTTTCCATTATGGCTGGTATTAGTGATAGAATATAATGCTTATTTTGTGCCTGCACGTGCAATCTTTAGGAGCACGCAAACTTTTACAACATAAATATCGATCCTCGGCTGGACCCGATGCGGCCGTTTCCAACTGATCGCTACTACTATCGAAAAGGTGCTGACAACGCTGCGTTTGCCATGGATAGTCAATCTGGCGACCTCATCGTCATTTTGAGCTTTGTCATATTCCTATGCTCTTTTACGAAAGGTATCGTCGAGCAGAAGGAAACCCGTCTTCGGGTAAGGCTCTCTCTCTCTCTCTTAATCGAGTTACTCGATAAATATAGCGCAAAAAAATGAATTTACTAATACTATTATTATCATTATTCGATCGCGAACTTGGCCGCTATTTCACTTGGCCAAAACAAATAATAATAATATCTACTACATGCTCTGCGGTTGCCGCAGAGCATTACGACACTCATCTTATCGAAATCGACTAATTGTAATGGTAAAGTAGCCGTGTAATAATTGTGTACTCGTCACTTTTTCTTTCAACTTTTCCCCACCGTTTTTTTTGCTCGGCTATTGTGTTCCGCCATTTTTAGGAGATGATGCGAATGATGGGTCTGCCAGACATTGTGTACTGGCTGAACTGCCTGCTCGTGGGTAACATCAGAGGCGGGCTGATTGCGGTGATATTAGCCGTTCACATGAGCCAGCCGTGGCTCGTTCAAGTGTTTTTCTACGCCGACCAATCGGTGATTTTCCTCATTCTGATGGTCTTCACGATGGCGCTAGTCAATTTGAGCCTTCTACTCACCGTGCTATTCAGTTCACGTACGTTAGGTGACGACGGCATCGTCGACAACATCATCACCACCAACAGCACCAACACTTACCGAGCTGCTTCCTGCTAGACGATACACAGAGGGTGCATTAATTCGCACAGTGTCCCTCACATTAGATAATTTGTTACCATGGGAGGGGACGTTCATATTTCCGGTGGTAGACGACTGCTAGGATGGCAACGGCTCGTAGATATTTCACGTGTCCTTCGAGTACAACAGCAGACTGTAATAGTACTCCCAAGATTTCAGTGTCGCTGTCGAAAGGGTAGACGTTGGCGTCCGTAATGTACGCTTCGGTTTACGGGGCGGCTGCGAAATTGTATGAGACTTCGCTTTTTTGAACCTTTATGGTTAGCATGTTTTCTTGACAACAGTACACTTCTACGCAACAGATAGGTAATTCATTTATGACTTTCGATGATGTGCAAAGCTATTCGTCTGCACAGATAACACGCAATACGCGTTCGGTGCTGTACAGTATATACATATATATATATATATATTTATAATAGCTAGCGTATCGATAGACAGTGAACGACGTCACTGATGAAACCGTAATCTGGCCAGATACAGTGGTGCTCTATATATATACATATATAACATATATAAGTATATCTATTATATACTGACCTAACATTATATATTCGGTGGGTCAAAAGAAAATAATTGTGAGTAATGGCATAAGTCGATCGTTTGAAAGAAGTCGCTTTACTTGGAAAACATTGACATCTTACCGTAGAAGTCAACATCAGCTTCGTCATAATTGTTCCACTTCTCTACGTTCACTGCCGTTTAGCAAAGATGATGGCGTTCACAGTATTTCTGCTGATGCTGAGCTCGCTGGTCCTCGTGAACGCGTACGTCGATGAATATAAAGGAGGTGTGTCAGTCTACATGTCACATAGTGCCGTCTTTAAGCTGGGCACATCTCTTGTTCCTCTAGTTGGTGTCCACTGGTTGTTGAAGCTCGCCTTCTTCGCGGAACAAACAGGTATGTATGTACACGAGTTGCTGTGTTTCTCGTTGAACATAGCCATCAGGGGCGACCCCCTCTCCCCGGACTCTTCGAAATTAGCGATTTGGTTTATAAATAAACGGCAGTGACCTCTGAACGCGCTGCAGATAAGCGATATATTGTGTCACTACACAGGTGAAGGCTTACATTGGTATAACATGCGGCAGGAAGTTATCCCTGGTGATAACATAGCGCCAATGGACGTCGTCTACGTAATGCTCGTCTCGTGGCTCGTATATCTTCTACTCGCGATGTATCTAGACGCCGTTAATCCTTGGCAATATGGAATCCCAAACCATCCTCTATTCTTTGCGCTACCTTCGTACTGGCGTCCCGTCGTTGAAGATGTTCCCGATACGGCTCGCACGAGCCTCAAGAAAGGTTAGACGATGACCGACATTTTGCAGAGGCATAGCTTGGACTGATCTTGTAGCTTTTCCTATATGTTTAAGATTGAATGAGCTGTAAAGTGGATAGTGTGCTTCAGGGGTGATCTCTCGAAGGGACTGCATATTCCTAAAGCGCCATTGAAAACCTATTCCGGCATGGCTACAATATACCGCTACTACAATATACCTACTAAATATTACTGACTTTACAATATGTCGTATGTGCGGCAATTCGCTCGTTACTTGCAGAAATGATGGAGGCTGTCTCACCAAAAGCGCAGGTCGTGGTTCGTCTTCGGCGGATTTCTCACAGCTTTGGTGCTATTCAAGCTCTCACTGATCTGTCGATTGATTTGTACTCTAATCAAATTACGATGTTGCTTGGGCACAACGGAGCCGGAAAGACAACGATAATGAGTATCCTTACTGGCCTGATATCGCCGGACCACGGGGAGGTGTTTATCAATGGTTACAGCGTCAAATCGCACACACGCAGAGCTAGGGAGGGACTCGGGCTCTGCCCTCAGCACAATGTGCTGTTTGACGAGTTGACAGTCACAGAGCATTTGACGTTTTTTGCGATGCTCAAAGGTGCCAAATCGGATGTTATGAAGAAGGATATTCAGCACTTGCTTTCGCTACTTGACCTGCTGCATAAATCCGACACATTGTCAAAGGACCTCTCCGGAGGTATGAAAAGAAAGCTGTGTCTTGCCAATGCCCTAATAGGGGGCAGTAAGGTGAGCACGCTTAATTTGTTTGAACGCATTCAAAATTAATAGTTTAATTCGATGCTGATTTTGGGTCTCGCTGGTTGATGATAACCAACTATCGTATCGCGCGCATTGCTCTGCATTATTTCTACACAAATGTATCCTTTCACAAGTATTAAACGCAGCACTCGTAAGTGTTTATAATAAGGTATGAATGGCTACTTATACTTTTACGAGAGTATTTCTTAGTGCAACTTTAGCGGTCGTAAAATTGCAGTTCAGTGAACGAGCATCGCACCGACTTGAATTGAAATTGAAACAAGTACAAATTAGCCTCATTTCTGTCGATAGGTGGAACGGAGAAAGTTACCAGCTTGCTTATGCTATTCATTTAAATCAAGTCCATTCTTTTGCCCCCGGTGGCGGCGATGGGGGGATTTTATTTGTCATATTTGTTTTTCGCGCAGATATTGATCCTTGACGAGCCCACGACGGGTGTTGATCCTGAATCTCGACGCGCCATATGGGACCTTCTGCAGGAGGAACGACATACTAGGACCATCTTAATGACCACTCACTACATGGACGAAGCAGACCTATTGGGCGACCGCATTGTTTTCATAGCAAACGGTCGACTTTTAGCTGCCGGATCACCCATGTTCCTGAAGAGGAAGTTCGGTTCGTTCGAATGTACCTACGGCCACGATGTTGCATTGAGCAAGATGTATAGCTTGATGTCTCGACAAACAGCATATAGGTTTTCATGTAACAAATAAGCCCGCTAGTGCACTCGAGCCTAAGCAACTATCTTAATGTTCCTCGCTGCGCCATTAAGTTCGCTATTTTTGAGTGAGTGGGGCTCTGTAATTCAGTGCGGACATTAATGACAGCAGCTTGTGGCACCATAAACGCTCCATAAAATTTCGATTTCAGTGTCAGGTGATCTAGCAAGCATTATCCAGGCGATATTTTAGTTGTAATATGCTCAACGTTGTTTTCCATAGGAACCGGCTACAACATACGGCTAGGAAAACGAGCTTTGGACATTAACACGGCCCGTGTCGTTGGCGCAATAAAAAAAGCGGTACCAGGCAATGACGCAATCAACCTGAATACCGATCTCGGCTATGAGTTCGTCGTCAATATTGGATTCCCTTCGCCACAACAGCTCATCGATCTCTTCAGATTCCTCGAGGACAACATGAGTGTTCTTGGTGTACGAACCGTATTGAATATCGTCTGGGACGAGAGATGTTCAATTTTCATTCATGACTTATCGAGCACTAAACTCGAAATAGACTCCACTGTCCGTATATTGTAATTGGAACTCTTGGAAATAGGTTACGCAGGTCCGGCATCGGCCCGACGTGACGCAGTCTGAAATCTCGTTAGGACGGAATGGAACATTCTGCCCTTTTTCGTAACTTCTGGACTTTCTCCTTGTATTTCTGTCTGCCTTTGCATGAGCCAGAACCATATGCGGAATCTTCAGTATGTCGTTTTGCTGTTTTTAGATCCAGAATATTGGTATGTCCATAACGACAATGGAAGATGTATTCCACAAGATAGGCGAGTTTGGCAACGCCAAAGCACAGGACGGCGTACGTTCAGCCGAGGACGATTCGGTTAAGATTGCATGTGAGAGGATAGCAGGATTACAATAGAACCTTCGTAAATGCAATACAATGTAGCTTTATTTGACACGATAGACAACAGAGGCAATGTATTGTTTGCTATTTGCGCGTACACAATAGACATGTATATGTATCCATTGAACCGAGTGTGGTCTCATGAATATTCATAGGCGTTCCTTATTAATCGGCGTAGTGGGGTCGCGGCACTACCATTTAACATTCCCTAATAGGCAGTAGGTAGACCGTGAAGAAGAATAACCAAGCCGCATTGAAAGGCCAGGAATTAGATTATTTCAACAAACTTCAATCAGATTTTAAGTTATATTGTATGGAACTTTACAGACGTGGAGGCTTTCAAGCGCCCAGTGACCATCCACGAAGGCATCCGTCTGAATCGAACTCGATTGTGCGCCCTTCTAAAGAAGAGGTAACACATATTTGCTTACGGCGACAGTCGATATCAGACTGCCAAATGTAATGGCGATATAATGGTTTCCTATAAAATACGGTTAGTTATGGGGGTTGTTGAGTTGTTATTATGAATCAACGAGTTGAGTTGTTATAATAATCACAATATCGAATCGAATAATATATCACATTCGCTCAATTCACTTTAATAATCGCTATACTATAATATTACTATTTAATCATTATGCCAATCAGACCAATATACCTCTACATTTTAATTAAGGACAAGATTTAACCTGTTCCTTTGCTAAGATTTTCTAGACGGCCCATTTCATGGATCACCTATGTTTCAAGTTTCGTGTGGCCTACGAAGTGCAAAGCTTTCCATTGTAATCATCCAAAATTAAGTGCTAGACTAATTGCAACGCTCGTAATTACGTCAATAGTTACGCTCGTAGTTATGCTCAATTTCAATCATTGGCGGCATCGTTTTCAGCGCCTGTTAAGGAAACGATAAAGTTATCTATTCTGTTTATCGATTTGTGTAAAACTCTCAGTTGGTAGCTCCCGTAAACCTCTCGCCGCATAAACGATGCATCCGCATAAACCTGATCGGATCGTGTGTGTTTTTTTTGGCATCCCTTGGACATAGATGGCTCATGAGTCGACGAGAGTGGACGACTGTATTCTACCTTGGAGTTGTACCAGCTCTGGCTACGTATCTCTACTGTAGTGCGACTGTGTCAACTTCGAAACCTAGCTGGCATCGGGTTTGTAATAGCGCCCATTTTCATCCCAGATCAACGTTGTTCATGAGACTCCTGGGTACACCTTTATACGGCATATTGGATTCGATACTTTGAAGGCGTGTCCGCGTGTGCTTGCCTTTGATCAGATTCAAGTTTTATATTTCTTAAATGCAGTACGGACACACTGAATACTCACGACCAACCGAATGAAAGCGCTGTTTGTGATAGGACTACTCTTAAATATTTTAATGATCACATCCATGTTTTTTTTAGAATTGAAATCGTTTTAGTAAAAATAAGGGGGTGGAGCTGGTAGCTTGGTAGACTAACTTCAGACCTTCGAATACGCTTCGGTTCGTAGGGGTCACGTCCTTGTTGTGGATGGAACAGTTTGGACCTACTCTGCAGGAGTACGTTATTGATAAGCTCGGTTCGAACTGTACCTTTTGGGATTGACAGTGTAGCTTCTGCGCAAATTGTTATTCGTTATATTAATCGGAAATCTTCAATCGTATTTACACACCTCTGATTTGCTTCTTTGAGCAGCAATATTCTGTCGACGGAAGATCTATAGCATTACTTCCAACTGAATGCCTACACCTGAGTCTTCTCAGAGATGTATTTCGAACACCCTCAATCATATATAGTCAGTTTTTGATGAGTCACCGACATAGACGAACAGCACAGTACCTTTGATAACACAATCTTGTACAACCTTAGATACACATTAGGGTATTTCACAATAAAGCAACGGACTATCATATTAGCAAACTAGATAATGGGTAGTACAAAAAATAATTCGCGTCCGCGCGTTCACAAACAGTGCAACGAGCGAAATCAGCTATTGGTGCTTATACGCCGAGGCGAATTGTTATTTTTCGATGAAGCTAGTATTTTTTTTTGTCATTTCGCAAATACTCCACTTCTCGTGTGACGAAGTCGTTTTCACAGGCCATAGACATTTCGTTCTGATCGCCGCAACGAACACGAACCGACCGACTTTCCTTTTGAAGGAAATAAGATCCCTAAGTTTCTTGTCGAAGTTTTGCCCTGATTCACGTGTCACCTTGGTGATCGCCAGGATGCCACGAAAGCCGCCACGCTCCGAAAGTGTGACGCAGTTAGTAGAGAATCTGGTGGTGTCAGATTGGACTGACGTCTTCACGGTCGAATTCGAATGACTAAATTCGATGCGTATGCCAGCTTGAAACGTACTGATCTATCCGTTCACTAAGATGCAGAGTCTAGAGCCTCCAAGATAATAGACCCAGGGCGATTCACTGAAACTTCATCGTATCTGAGGTCCGTCTTATACCGTTTAGTAGGGAGGTGACATTTACTTAATCATCTCTGTATTCTTTGATACGGGGTACGTCAGTATTTCATATATTAACAACTTCCACACTGTCGCCTTCAGTCAATCAAGTACTCGCTGACGGAAATTACCGATAAACCAATCGGGTTTGTCACCAAGGAGCAGGATGCAGTTGTTTCCAGGTTCGCGGATGCGCTGAGATCTCAACATGCGCAGGTAAATGTCCTCAAGCCGAACACAGATATCGGCCAATATCTGCTAGAGATAGGTGAGTATTTCGAACGCTCTTGAGACCCTTCTAGAGCATAAATAGTAATTAGCGTTAGTCGGCCATTGGAGGCATCCGTCGAGAGTCTGTGGACTAACTGTCATATACAACATTATTCGTTTGTGATGTCGACACCATTGTGTTGGCTAACTTTGAATCGAAAAATATTCATCAGTATATATTCAGTATATTTATATAATATATATTTAGCAGTGGGGCTAGTTCGAACAGTGTGAGGGCTGGATAGTCACGCCGACCGAGACGACGAGAGGTCGATAAACATCGTTTTTCTCAGCTATACCTACGAGCTTTGACGAAATACGTTTGAGCACAACAAATTCGATCAATCGCAACACTGTGCTGTGATTCTTTCGATTCATATGCTTCGTTTCCGTGCCTTTTCGCCGTCTTTAATTAACACGGCGTCTGAAAACTTTTTCAGCCAGGTCTGACCCCGCAAGCTACAAGTCGCACTGGGTGGCTGGAGGCGAATTTGACGGAAAGAATCGTGTCCTTTGGTACAACGGGGAACCCTATCACGTAGGCGTCGCTGCGCTGGCCTTGTGGCAAAGCTCCGTTCTTGCGGAAGCTACCCGAGATTCAAACGCAGCCGTGAACGTCACTAGTCTACCTCCGGGAAAGGATGAAAGCCTTGAAAACTATGCATTCGCTTTAACTCTGCAATTACTGAGTATATATCTTCACTATTAGAACTGTTTAGTCTTGAGCTTCGCTATTCAATCGAATAATAATGTGCTACGATAGGATGCTACAGCTATCATTTAAGCTACAGCTTATTTGCCTTGGACCGATTTTGTTTGTCCGTGCTACGGGTTCGGATCAAATATTCGGTGTACGAATTCAATGAATTTTAGCGGCCATCGAAACCGTCACGATTACTGAATACATCTTAGCTTCGGTATAATGACATTCGAACGGCTAACTTTTGGTTAACGGCGTACCATATCGTACGCTGAGTTTTCAGGCTATGGTTAACATTAACCTGCCACATAGGTCTGTTGGAGAACGTCCGGATAACTCCAGCATGATTGTCGTAATAACTTGTTGAAACAATGCTGCTGCATTATGTTGCGCTGCTGCCACATTAACAGGCTGATTCATAGCTCAGCCGATGGTCGATTAGGAATTGTCCACAATTGCTCGTTCAGTGAATTTATCTGCCCGATGGGGTTTTGTCGACGACTACGTCTGAAATTCTAATCCTCCCTTGGAGCCATAACAGGCAGTGGTGAATCCTTGTATAGAACAGTGTCCAGAAAATCACTACTAGACCGATACATGGATGTCGAGCCCGGTGGCTTGGTGGTGCATTCGTGTGCGCCTGGCAATCAGAGGTGCGCGTAGATGCCAGGCTCGTAGATCCCCACCGTCGCACATTTGCATTTAAAGGGGTCCGTCTTACGAAGCAATTCTAAAAGCACTACCGTGGACGTTAAATGTTGGCTGAGAGTCAGCCCGAAAACCTTAAACCGATACGCGGGTGATGAAAAATTCTCAGGTTCCTTACTAAAACTTAAGCATAGCAAAAATTGCAATTCCTTTAATAAACCAATAAGCATTAACATCGACAAGAACAAGCTGCCCTATGACAATTTCCGTGTCAGCCGATGGACGTCCGCGTTTGCCCGTGATTGAAGAGAGAGCTCGGCCTCTTCATGTCCCCCAATACACGGTAGTGGCTCTGTGGTGCAGTTAGATGTACACTACCCCGTAAATGTCAAAGGTGATCATATCTAATGATATGCTAGCATATGTCCCTTTACCATTTTGGAGGTCGTATGCCAGTACATGCGTCTAGCATAGCCTTATGCCTGATTGGTTCGCCAGATAGAAGTATCTCAACATTCGCGTAATAATTGCGCAAAGCATTCCGGTTACCCCTTTAGGAAGGCATTCGAATTCATCGACTTTGAAGGTTCAGTAATTACGTAGCACCCTGTATTATTATTGATGTATCTGTATCTCGGTACAAATTAACTGGTTATTTCGCAATTAATCTTGATGAGATAGATATATTTGCGGATAGATACCGATCGCTGTGACATATTGGTCACACTCATATTTAGCAATGTTTACAGCCCGAGTTACGTCATTCCTGTTTCTACCGTTTGCTGTATCGTACCTGCTGTGTTACGCGGTCATCGTTCCTATCGAGGAGAGGGTTGGCAAGATCAAACTCGTACGTGTACCACGAATGAAGTGTCGTTTTTGTTGATTTTTTTTTATTCTCATAGATTCATAAGGAGTAATCGTGAATAAAGTGATCATGGAGTACCGTCTGGACTTCTGTCCGTATTTGAGATGATTATTGAATTGAAGCTTGCGAGAGGTTATTTCAAAATGTCGGATCTTTCGAAGCGACCCACATCCGTCGCAACATCGATTTTTCGACTCGTCGTCCATAGGCTTGCATTCGATGGACGGGCAACCTAATATCGTTCGCTTTTGCATCAGCTGCCTCAGTTGGCAGTGGGGAACAGCAGTGGAGGTTGAACCAACATTGAAGGGGATATTTTAGGCAAATTAAACAAACACAGCGAATTGTGCACGGCCATTTCCATCTGTGCAGGTCCAAATCATGACAGGACTTCCCCGTTGGCTCTACATCATCTCGAATGCCATCTTCGATTTTTCTACCATGCTCGTCACGGTGACGATCATCGTGGCACTGTTCGTTCTCATAGACAACACCAACGTATTTGGCGAGACGCAGAATGTCTGTGCGTACGGTTAGAACGGCGTTCAATAGCACTACTAGCTTGTAAAAACGAGGCCACTACTAAACAATGCACATGATGCTATAATTCTTTGAACTCTGATTATAATATAAATTCTATTGTTATATTAAGTGGAAGCTGATTTTATAACGTCTGGAAGAAGTCAACATCAGACCATTTCAGGTGATTTTTTTCGCTGTCCAAACAGTAAGGCTCGTTCGAATAGATGCAGTAAATTCGCTTGTAAATTCGTTTTTGTTCAGTGTCAAAACTTAACGAGAATTCTCTCATTTCAACTAACTAATCAATTACATTGGCATGAGTTCGAGGATTCTTTCGTGGTGTAGGTGAAACGCGCTGGAACTGCATCACCTACCAGGGCCTTCAAGAAAACAAAACCGCCGCCCGATTGATATGCACCGCTTATGCACAGCAGTTAATGATACTGCATTTTCGCCTGCATTTTTCAGTGGCCTTAATCACTGTTTTAGTGCTCTACTGCTTAACGATGCTACCTGTAGTCTACATATTAACATATATCATTGACGTAAGCAATACATACTGCTCTTAATGCTGCACGTATAATATAGTTAATTTTGTTTAGGGAAAAATACTTAGGAAAAGGACTAGCTTATTATTTAATCTTTCCCGTTGTGTTGCACGTGCTGTGAGCGATCCACTATTATCACAATTGTGAAACTAACTCTGATTAAGCTCTTACTCCTCGGGCGGACTCGGTGTGGCCTCAGCGCATCGCCCTATCACTTTTATGTCATCTCTCAAACAAATATTGTGTGGTTGACCTCATTCCATCAACCCAGGCCACTGTAGGTAAGGTAAGGCTTTATGATTTATTAAAGGAACTCCATAGAATGCTTAAGTTCTCTTATATGTCATGCAACGGGATTCGACCTCTGGCTTTTTACAGCCAGGGACTCAGCCGTCCAAGCCACCGCGTAGGTAGTGTCCACTCCCGTAATATCACCCTCTCCTAGTGATTATCGGTTCGGTTGACCCAGTCTCAATTTGCACACTTCATTCAGTGTATTTGAATATCGGTTTCAACGTGTCAGGGAAGGACCTACTCGGCAGAGAATTTCCCACGAGCCGGTGCCGATCGTGACCTTTTTTGGTTATTGCTGTTAGGACGAGTTGCCTGATCGTTATCTGATCCGAGTTGCCCGCGAATCCGTTTCAATCTTAGTTGCTTGTCATTCAATGGCTGTATTGTTTTCGCTTGCAAGACTAGCAGATGCTCCCTCCTCAGATCTGTAACGTCGCGTAACTCGTGCAACGTGAGATTATAAAGAGATCAGAGGGATTTCTGCAGTTTGCGGGATTCGCTCTTATGATCGGGACGATGTCATACGATATCATGTATTTCGAGATTGATTAATTTGCCGCCATCGAGCCATTGTTAATGGGGGCGGTTTTCTGGATTGGTTGTACCTCATCTGGTATTCAGTTGTTTGAACATTTCAATTTGTTAGGCAACCTGTAGGAAGCTCCCATTTCGTAGCTACTTAGAACATCAAGTCGATACCGTCACCCGGCTACACCTTATTCACCTTCTTCGTGAAGTTCTTAAAGTTGATGACTGTGCCTAGAAACACGAACATTGACTTGGCCTGAACAACACTGTATGCACTGTCTGTTTCTGTAGTATATTTTTTTATCTGCTTGTGATATCAAGATCTTGCCAACGATAGTATGTTTCTTCCGAGCATGTAGACTATCCACCTCATTTAGGTATTAGCACCAATGGTTGGCTGCGAATTTTGAGAAATCACTACGAATTGATCAGTGTTCGAGGATTGGCGCACTCAAAAACCTAATAATTAATCGCTGATGAGAAATGCTGAATATAAATCAGATATATGAAACCCTGCTTACAGGATCCAGCGACGGGTCTCTCGGTCGTCCAGTACGTCACATTAGTGCCGGTGTTCATTCTGGGGAATGTTGCCGGTTTCGCTGAAATGCTCTTCTTGATGTTCAATGTCTCGATCGCCCACTTCGTGAAGGTACATCATTGGCACGACTTCCATTCATGCTGTCTGCCCGCTTCTTTGGGAGCCGGCAAGACGACTATAATAGATATTCGATATTTGGCAGTAGCTTATTGCCAACGACATCATAAAACAACACTCAACCAGATACTCACAATCATGTTGTTATTGTGATACTTTGTTGTGTTGATCGAATCTACCCCACGTTCCACTTACAAATAATAAGCCCTGTGCGGCTGTGTACTCTATCATGTACATGTATAAACGTCGCGCAGAACTACACAACGTCTCCTAATCTAACGCTTGTCCTTCGTATGCAGCTTGCAAGTCTTGCGCCGACCTTCAACGTCATATGGGCGATAAGCAGCATTCAATCGAACGGCATTGCCAAGCTATCCTGCGACCGGACTGAGGCTCACGAACGCATCGCGCTCTGCGAAAAGTTCTCGCAACTGTTCAGACCCTGCTGTCAGCGTCTGTACCACACGTGCGCGATTGCATGACTTGCTTCTCTTTTTGCGTTCATCACATTTATCTATTTAGTTAAATTCATTGCTAAATTGTTGTGTAGTAGTGTGGACATGAAAATCGTGAAATTACCCCCGAGATGATGGCGGTTCACGAAGAACATCGAAACCCTGATAGAGTTGCAATGTCCTCCCGGGGGTGACAGGTAGCTGCGAAACCCTATCGCTAAACATTTCAATTTAAAAAATGTAAATTTAGTTAATGACATGATAACACCGCAGAAATACAGTGACACCAACCCAAACACAAGCCCAGCTGCGTTCACGATGATTCGGAATATAACTTCATACATCACCGCCGTTCGTTTTGGCTCTTATCGCAGCGTTACTCATGCTAAGTATCTGTTTCGTAAGCGCATAGAGGTCTTCTTGTCGATTGTAGTCCATGTATGTTTGCGTCAATAATGTAGCTTATGTATGTTTATTTTTAAAAGCACTATTGGATCTGGCTGAGAGGTTCCTTCTTGTAGTTGATAAAAGCTAAACAGTGAATTAAACTCTTGGCCCTCACTGTATCTATCAAACGCCAATAATTCATCAATCAGTGTACCATGATCACCGTGGTCAAACAAGTCCGCCAGTGAACTCGACAAAATTTAAGCATTAGTTTTGTTCTTCAACATAACGGTATCGGCATATTTGTGGCGTAACCATGTAGTCTTGATTGCTTCAAATCCTATCTAACCTAAGCCGATGCTGGCTAGGCTAGCCATGACGGCGTATTGCACAGCCTCAAACAACACTCGGAACACATATCCAGCAACCCGTCTGGTGGTGGTTATGGTGGTCAGTATCTGTGTGTGTGTTTTTGTGCTGATCTATGACCACTGAGAAACTCACCAGGCCGGGCGTTGGGTTGACACTGTCCCTAATGTTCACTGTGTCGTACAAGTAGAGAGCGCTATTATAATTACCATCCATAGGTCGTCCGTCTCCCCATTTTCATTGTCCCATTTTCCGGTCCTTTTTTTATTCGATTTATTTACTACGCAGCATCATATAACTCATTCAAGTCCACAACCGATGTCGTGTCACGCCTAATGGAGTATCATTATTTCTTCCAGCGTGTCCCGGTGGGGGCGCTCAAATTTGCTACACAAGCCAGCAGAGTCCGTTTGCTTTCGACGAGCGCTTTGGCTGTGGACTTCAGATCGCCTGTATGACGATCGTTGCTCTACCAGCCTGGGTCGTTGTTTTTCTCATGGAACTATACTACTTGCGAGTTGTGGCATTTGCAAAACACGTTAAAGACCGAGGATTTCGCAGTTTGAAGACGTTTTGGCGTAGAAATGGCGGAGGTTAGTTGTCCCCGTGCTCTCCGTGCCACGATACATACTGTGAAGATAAGCTTTGTTTGAAACTTGCAGTTAGGTGTCTAGAAAATATGCGCTTCAGTCTTCGTGGTGCCCATCGAAGACTCCAGTCATTGGCAACAAGTGAAAAACTCGGAAGAGTGATTTCTACGGTTACAAACGAGAATGTGCGTCGCTTATTTGAATGGCCCCGTACTTTATCGATCGACATTGATTGATTCCTTCCCCGTCAGCGCATAGCATTCAAATATTGTCAAATATTGTTTTTTCAATTTTGGGAAATAATCGAAAATATAAGTTAGAGAAAATGTGACTGGATGAAGCCGGGCGGAAGGTTACTGGGCGTACACTCGACGACTTTTTGGCAAATTGAGTCGCGTAATTTGAGGCTGCTCCGTTGTCGTGGTTACCCCCGGAGCATGAGTCATAGAATAATTACTAAAGAAACTGTATGCCGACAAGCAATTTAAGGAAAATAGTACAGTAAAAGTACGAGTGTCAACCGAATTGACAAAATTAGAGTTAGCAAGGAGTACCAATGAACACCTATCATGCGCTACCAGTGAACGCGACATGGCTAAGTCTGTGTACACCCTCTTACAAGGTCCCAGCTGAAGCTTTGCTAAATCAGCTTAAGCTTTAGCAGGATGAGTCGCCTAGTTCGCCTTGTGCCCGTAAGACAGGCGTATGCCTAAAGTAATAATAATAGCGGCCATTAAAAATTATGGAATCTGTTATTACAGAACCTTTGTCGAGAGCAAAAAATATTTTTCTCGATTTGTAAATACAGGTACAATGACCGTACCGGTTTATGTGTTCACTAGTGTTTGAACTAGAGGGTTTACGCTTCCAGATCAATATCACTACACCTGTAAGTCACCACTAGTAAGCTGCAAGACAAGCATTATATAATAGAAGCGTTGTTGTTATGCCATAGACTCGCCTTTAAATGCTAACTGCTGGTGTGGCTTTTGCGCTATTCAGACGCGCCAGAGAAGACAGGCTCGCTCGAGGGAGAGGACTCTGATGTGATCGACGAGCGTCGTCAAGTCAACGACGCCATTGCTGAAAATCGCATAAAAGATTACGCTCTGGTAATTCACAAGTTGACAAAATATTACGGCCCGCTTTTAGCCGTCGATAGAATCTCTTTCGTCGTCCACGCGAAAGAGTGTTTCGGCCTCCTCGGCGTAAATGGCGCCGGCAAGACGACCACGTTCAGCATGCTGACCGGTGACATCATGGTGTCATCCGGGACCGCCTACATCCAAGATCAGGAACTGCGCACTAATACCCAAAAGTTCCAGAAGTATATTGGCTATTGTCCTCAGCAGAACATTCTAATCGATCTCATGACGGGCAACGAGATGCTTCAGCTATTCTGCGCTCTTCGTGGTGTGGCTACCGGTCAGACGGATGCGATCGTCTCACACATTGTTCGTATAACTGGCCTCACGGATCATGCCGATAAGCTGACGCACGACTACAGCGGTGGAACGAAACGGAAGCTGTGCATCGGTTTGGCGATTGTCGGCAATCCACCGCTGCTGTTACTCGACGAGCCTACGGCTGGCATCGATCCTGGAGCGCGCCGAAAAATTTGGGCCACGCTGGCAGATCTCCACCGCGAGATCGGTTCGTCGTGCCTGCTGACATCTCACTCAATGGAAGAGTGCGAAGCGCTCTGTCATTGTATTGCCATTATGGTGGCGGGTAGCCTTCGTTGTATTGGTTCATCGCAGCATCTCAAGGCCAAATATGGCCAGGGCGTCACTGTGCTAATCAAATTGGCCGTCGACTCCCAGCAACAAGAGAACGCCGTCATTCACTCGATGCACACCCTGTTCCCCAGCGGATGCCAACTCAAGCAGAGCTATCAGGTGAATATTGTTACGCATGACTACCACACATCCTGTATCGAGTGAATACTAAGTAGACAGGGCGATCAAAAAGTGCTTGTGTTGCCGGTCTGCTCGAAAGGAACGATAGGTGTTTATATATATATATATGTTCTTTTTTTTTCTTTTTTTTGTTTAATTACTCGTGTGGTGAAAAAGGCACACCCACTTTTCATCTGTCATTTGTTGCGAGGCGCACTACATCTTGTTCACAATTATGCACAACCTTGTAATAATCAGATAGTGATTGCTTGTAAAGCCTGTAATCCAGTTTTCGCTCGAATGTATATTGCAAAAATTGATAAATGGTGTACCAGATACATCGGAGTTGAAGATATATTTTTCCTCTCTGGAAGACTCCTTAATACTGGCCGAAACGTTACAATATTGAACTCTAGCTCAAAAACGCCCCACACATCGGATTTAAATGTGTGCTGTTGAGCTGGCCATGAGTACCTGCTTCAGAAGCATCGAATGCATTTTGTGGCCGAAATTGATATTTGGAATTGGCGCTCTACCTTACCGTAAAGGCGTATGGTCCTTGGTTCACCCCAGTGCCGACTCACTATTTTGCCACCAAAAAGTACCTCGTAAGGTTTTATATGTGTGTGTTTAATTATTAATCAGTATCAATTATGGAGTACGAAATGTTGGCAAATGATGTTCAGCTACATCGGGTGCAACAATATTGTACTACGCTATATATATAGTTCAGCTATTTTAGAAGCTGGCCTCCGATGAGGTGTCACACACCGAAGCTTAGTATTATAGTTGTGCGTAACAAAACAGCTTTCACTATCTATCTGTTTGTGACCCAACAGCGCCTGCTAAAATTTCACGTGTCGAAAGCAACTCTTCGCTGGAGTGGTATTTTCGAACGAATCTGGGCTATGCGCACTGACCCGGCACTCGCAATCGACGACGTCCAGGTAACGCGAAAGACATTTTACGTACACTACGCTCACGTTGTACTTACATACGATTTCTCTTGACACCAGTTTTGCTACGACATACATACAGCCGACACGTACGAGAACTGCTGGCTGCTGATCTATCTTTGTTTGTAACACGACAGTTGGAAAAGGACAAAAGCAAAAAAAAAACTGTTTGGAAAAAAAAGTTTCCAACTTTCCTTTTCCAGTTAGTATTGGACGTACAATTAAAAGTGGTGAAAAAGCTAGCAAAAGGGGGTCGTGTGAATTTGCAGGTGACCGACACGACACTGGAAGAGATTTTCCTCTCGTTTGCACAGAAAGGCTGCTCCACTTCGTATACTGAGAGCAGTATACGCACCGATGGGACATCCAAGCAGCAATCTCAAGAGTACAGCGGAAAAAGCGTAAGCGATTGAAATAGAAGATGGAACTTTGGTATCGGACACTTATTTTTGGAATTTTTTTGTTTGGGTTGTTGCCGTGAAAGGCAAATCATCCTGTTTCTGTAAGTGTATTATGATAAAGACGCCTTTCGTATTTGAAGTGTAGTTCAATCTAGCGTCATTAATAATTTGGGGTGTGTTAATTGTTAGCCGCCTTTGTCATTGCTCCCGCTGCGCACTATGACAGAATGCATTCAAAAGAAATACATGTAGCACATATGCATACATGCATTATTCTGGGTTAACTCGGCGATTCCTATCGATATACAGCATTACAGTATACGGCGACTAAAAGGCGCTTTTGAACCAGCTCATGAGCTGCTGTTGTATGTACTGAAATTTATTCTAGGGGTACAAGGTAAAACCATGCAGTAGATTTACTGAGTTCGAACCTTCATTTAAATAATATCTGGTACTAATATTCAAATCCTTCCAAGTGTCGGTTCTGAATATCTAGAGGGTAGACTATTGGGAAGTTCATTGTTTATGTTATTATTGACTAGGTAAAGCACATAGCATGTGACCCTATCAGGTTAGTTATTTATGCTCACTCTATGAATAAATTTCACAGCGTGGAACAAATGTGTGCGACATTGATAGTTTGTTTCGCGAAACGATGATTTGATAGGAAACGTATATTTAGGTTCACAATTTTCAGTGACGGCCCTCCTTGGATATAATTTTTCATAGGATTTATTGACACTTTTTTGAAGTATCATTGTGTTTACCCCACTCTTCATGGGACTACACAAGTTAACGTAGTTGTTAACCTCACAGGGATAAATACTATGTGTGTTATCTCGGCAACGAGGAACGTAAACAGCAGGCTGCCTAATCGAGACCTCGTGAGGATCCAGTGTCGATATTCAAAGGATTTGATTCACATCCTTCGTGCGTCGAGGACCCTCCAAGTCTGTTATTTACGCTGTCTCTTAAAAGACAAAATACATTGTATCTAGCCCTGTGAAGTTAGTAATCCATGCACACGATATTGTAGTTATATCCCATAACGAGGGAAGGACGCACCGTGATACTTCAGAAAACGTACTCAAGTTAATGAACTGAACCTGAATATACGCCTATGATCAGATCATAACATTGCGGAACCAACTATCCATGCCGTATGACGTTGTTACTTAGTGTGGCATTATATTCTTAGTCTGCACAGATTGGACATTACATCTATATTCAACCATACTTAAACCCTTCGTTGCACACCTACAAAGGGTGCAATGAAGGCGTTTACGAATGATTGGAATACAGATGCAATGTTAGCAGAAAGTTCATTGAATTGATCCCTGTTGAGGTCAGGCTGAGGACAGAAGCAACTGTGCAAAATAATAAAACAGCGAATATTCCTTTGATTCGATACTGATTCAGGCGCTCACTTTAGAGTGAAAAGTCTATTTCCTTGTCGTCTCGCCAGCATCGTCAATTCATAAATAGACTTGACTAATGCGAAACGTATGTGATCAAAGAAGT
Source organism: Stratiolaelaps scimitus (assembly GCA_019614645.1). Taxonomy (NCBI): domain Eukaryota; kingdom Metazoa; phylum Arthropoda; class Arachnida; order Mesostigmata; family Laelapidae; genus Stratiolaelaps; species Stratiolaelaps scimitus. The sequence continues at coordinate 465,726 of JABWDB010000005.1, forward strand.
TACTGTAGTGTGCTCTATTGTGATATAACATCACAATTCCTTTATTACAATGATAAAAATTACTATTATTAGAATAAACGAGATTAATTATTATCATGAAAATAATATATAGCGAAGGCTGATCCACAAATGCTTCTCAATATTTTCAAGCGGGTAATGGTAAATATTCTCGTACTGAGGGCGAAATCTACGCTTTATTGTTAGCGCTTTTAATTTTTGCGACACTGCATTATCTAGTATGATTGAACCGCGCCGTGACCTTTGCCACTTCATGATTCTTCATCCACTCTCCTCTCCGTCCCTTGTTGCATCTTCGCGTAGCTCGAACTAAGTAGAAGACAAATCGCTCAGCTGAATCTAAATGTTTATCATATAGCTGGCTAGAGGTGTATTGTTTACAATACACCACTCCTCCTGTCCTATTTCTGCTAGTAGGGGAAAGTGCCCTGATATCGTCCCGTTCTTATATCGATTGAAATGCAAGTCATTCGTGCTGATAAGTGAGCATGTAGATAGAGTGGGGATATCCGCATTTCCGTTTCTCCTTATTATTTAACTGTTTTGAAGTTTTGTACTAACGCGCCGCATATGACGTCTAATTCGTTTCTAATCCCGAGAGGAGTTCTTTTTTTTGCTGCACATCGGCTAGTTGACATTCATCACTCTCCATATTTAGAATTACGCATTTTCTGTATTCTTGTGCTTATGGAGTTTTTACAAAAGATAGCTCGCAAGATAGTCCCCGTATGGGCTACCTTAAGCTACCGATTACCTCGGCAAGTTTCATAACAAGTTTCTGAAACATATCGTGTAAAAGTGCTTTAAAATTTCGAGGTTCACGCTATGTAGCCCAGGGTGGCTTTTTCAACAAATATACTCTTGGAATAAAAGTCGATTGTTCAGTGGAATTAAAGGAGGATGGGCGATTCCAGATACATTAATGGATCAACAAATTCAACGGCCATTAGGCATTTCTTATACAAATTGTCAATAAATACAAACAATGGCGGGCGGAGCCGATATATGGCACACTTTTTAAAGAACTCGCCTTATTTCCGTCAATGTCGAAATGTTGCGTGCAAATAATCAGCAGGTTTTATTAAAGGGATGGTTATAAAACGCACTAATTCCCCAGTCGCCATTGCCATCACACATCACGCTGCACCGAGACGATATTTGGGTACCTTCCCCTATAGGTAGTATAAACAGATCTCGCAAAATTGCATGCAGGAAATGGTCGATGACGACAGTGTTAATGACGACTCCTCGGAGAGATGCCAAGTGGCCTGACATCGTTGGCGGAAGACACACTGTAAAAGGTACATAACAGCAAGCCACAATACCAACCTATAGTGTGAATTTACCAGCACAGCGTTTTTACATTTCAACGTGTTGTGCACGTTTTGTACCGTGCTGCTAAACAAGTTAGACGGGTAACCTGTTTCGTATTTTTTCACGAACAGAACTTGATTTTTTGCATTCGTGCTGATAACGTAGTGCGCGGCGGTGCTCATGGAAGGTGATCGTAGAATTTCATTCAAATTCGTCGGACTGTGCCTCGGAGATCAATGGTATTTGATGTTGTATTCATAAGTAATCTTTCATTGCCTTTTTTCATGTGCCACAGCTTAAGGAACGACTTCAAGTTTCAAGCAGACCTTCAGCGAGTTCGAGCGACTCAACGCAACGCAACTCACTGTGAAACTTCACAACGGCAATAATTTCTCACAACCAATGCAAAGTCGAAGCAAGAGTCATCCAAGGCAATGTAGCTGCGCACAAGGAACCATCAATCACAGTCAGTGTCGACAGTGTGCACAACGGTGGTGACTGAGTGATATGGAAATACTGACAGCACCAGTCCTCACCCTCCCTCTTTTGAGCAGGTATACAGAGTTGTTAGGGAACATCGGTAAAACCACGTGCGTCGCTGATCGAAGCAGTGATATAATTGCGTATGTATAACGTTCTTATGTGCTGTGTAAAAAATATAGCCGTCAAAGGCCAAGTCGTCCAGAACAGGACTTGAACCCGCGACCTCTAACTTTTGTAGCCTAAGACATCGACTTGGTCTTTGCAAAGACCAGATCCTTCCACAGCCTGGCTGGCCAAGTCTCTACCTCCGACGCCAATTGTCGCGGTTTCAAGTCCCGTGGTCGGAATCTTAGTCTTTGACAATAGAACATGTAAGGTTATCTATTCACGTACAATTTAGCAGTAGTAACCCTATTGGTTTAGTATCTTTGCACTACCAACGTTACCCACAACTTCGGTTATCCCTCTTCTCCGAGCAGCGTAACGTCTTGCCGAACGATATGATCAATTGAAGAACGCTAAACGCGGCTTATCGACCACCGACAACTATGAAGCACTGATGATGAGAACGAGGATGCTCTTCACCATGACCAGATCACAGCCACCCAGGACAAACGGTTGTGACAAGGCCAAGGTTCGCAACTTCCTAAGCAACAACCGTTTCCATTGATACTTGTATTCGATCTTGATGCCTTTCTACGGACTTGATAATGCCTTACGTTTACTCTATTGACAGGTTCAGAATCCACCGCCGTCGATGCTGCTCTCAGACGATACGGAAGTGAGCGCTTTCATCCAGTCGAGCTCACCTCGCAAAGATTAATAAGTAGCAATTAACGGAGAACGCGTACGCAATGCGAACATGTGTATTGAGTGATATAGGCCACTCACGCATAGATTACTAATGTGCTTTCTTAATAAATACCAGTACAAATGTGAAATAAAGCGATTTGAAGTACTATAATATTTTTATTATTTTCTATTATATTTTATCTTGTCACCGTTCGTTATATACGTTTATGCACGCTAAATATATTGTCCTTTGAAGAGTACACATAGAGAACTCAGAAGGCTTCCATTTCCTACGCACCCATGAACGACTCTGCAAGTGACAGCCACATTTCGAAATTCCCAGCCGTGGGTAATTAACGAGAATCCCTGACCTGTAATTCCTGGCCGAAAGGAACCGTTGGCGCAGCCCATCCCCAAACAAAATACGAGCAGGTCGGGGATATCTCAGAGCAGCCCAAGATGTTTTAATGGTGAAATATACTTAGCATTCCAGAAAAACAATTCTGAGGGTTTCAGTACATTCCGCAAGAATATAGGTCATATATATAAGGTGTGAAAGATTACCGTCTCTATATGGTATAGCAGCTAGACCACTAGAACTGGTATAATTGCTCGCGCGCTACCCGAGTCTTATAGTCTCAAGCGCTAAAGTTTGTATGCATGTTTTTAGTTGTATCCATCAAATCCAGAAGATTTCGAAAACATTTTTAGCAATGTTGTTGTGTGTACTTGAATTTGAGAAGAACACACAAACGCTAAAATGGTTCGTCCTGCGTTTTTGTCGATGATCTCAAAAACGGCTTCAACAAGTTCGATATTTTTCGTGACTTCGGATTATCGTTCTTTGGTTTAACGAGCACCTGCTCAACACATTGTGCTGAACATGAGAACGTCAGTTTTAATGTAGAAATGTCTGGAAGATTCAATTTCATGTGGAAAAATATGAAAACATCCCTACATGAAATGTTGTAAACTCAGGAAGAGCTTTTGGGCCTTACTTCGACATCGCTTGAGACAATTAGTGCGGGAGTTGAATACGGTGTTATGGTAAAAACGATTGAACTCTTTTGAAGCAATGTCAATGAACGTTGCGTGCTATTTTTGAATTTAACGCCGATGGTCTCAGCGTGTTGAGTCGCCTCGCCTTGTCGTCACTGAGCAACCGCAATGAGGTCGGCCGCATTCGGAGTTTCAGTACTTGGCTGAAAGAGCACGGGGTCATTCAGTGACGTACAATCTTCAGGAAACGGCAGCATACGGGTCCTTCATCAGGTTGCACCAGCGGAAGTAGACCCGCTGTTCTTCACTACCTCAGCTACCCTGTTGTCACAGCGTTCAAGATCAAAGTATCGTACAATAACCAGTTTTGGAGTACACGGTTTCCATCACCTACGGGATGCAAGACAGTCACGAATCAAGCGAACAATTCCTTTGTAAAGACTGCGGAGCTAGGTGCAGTTTATACGATGGACACACACCTAGACGGATACAGTCAGTAAATCAACTGATATCTCGAATATATATAATGTATAGTGTACAGAGTTTTTAACTTGTTATACAAACATCTCATGCGAATGTCAATGCGTGTTTATATTATTTATTCAAACATACAATAATTAGGAATTGTTTCTAGAGATAATTTGGGCCGACATTGTCTCGAGGAAGGCGATAGCATTGCCTCTTTGCAAAACGAGAAACAGGCGGTGTCTATCGTCATTGTTATATATATATATATATATGTACATATTCTCTCCTCGATATATTGATTCATTGACCATCCAAAAGGGCGAAAAACGTCGAATGTTTTTCGACTGCTTAGTAGGTGGTTGCTGTCGGCAGCTGCCGTTAGGTAATGGTATTTCCTCGCCGGCGATATGCTTCGTCCAATGCGAAGAATAGGTGCTTATTTCAAGGGAAATGTTTCGTTGTTTTTTTTCAGGATCCACACAATCCCGAGTCTGTTGGCTTTGGAAACAGTAAAGGTTCTTGGAGTCTTGCGAAAAATGTCTGCGGTGTTAGAATTGTGTGCGGGAGAACAAGTTGGTTAGAGTTGGCCCTTGATTAGTGACGTGCACATGGTTTCCTTGTATATTGCTCAGATGTTCATTAACTGCAGAACCTCAGGTGGGTCTTAGGAGCCTAGTGTCTCGATCGATCAAGGCTTCGACAATCTTGAGGGGAACGCCTGCAGGTAGTTAAATTTGCACTAATGTAAAATTTGCTCGTTTGCTTGCTTGCTAAAATTCTCAGAGAGTTCCTTCCTGCTAGACTATTTTATTTTGTTGGATTTACCACTGTTTCTAGTCGATTTATTTGGAATGCTTTTCTCGAGGCTGACAAATTGCCTATTGCCGCCAATGAAAGTTCGCAATGATAACAATTGAGACAATTGGGACTTCGCAGTGAAATTTTAACATATATAAGGAGGTATCACGCGACAGGATCGAACATGCCGTCTCCGTAGGCTTTTACAGCCAGATAGATAAATAGCTGTAATCACATTAATGCTTTTCAAGGTCCAATTGGAAGCAAGAACGCGGGTAGTTAGGACCGCATCGTTCAGCAGTCGTATCTTTTCCTTTCTCGAGGAGGCCACCGTTCGTTTCAAGTCTTCACGATGTACATATTCACTCAGCTGTGGGCCCTCCTCCACAAGGATATATGGATACTACGAATTAAGCGACATTATTGTTCAGCGTTCTTCGAGATATTACTTCCCGTGCTTATCCTCTGTGAGTAAGGCAACCCCCGTTGTTCAGCACTTGGTTTCATGGTGGAGAGTGGCAGCCACTTAATTTTGCTTTCATTTGACGTTAAAGAACTTTACTAGAAATCACTCGAATTTCGAATCGCAAGCGCGGACGGGTTGCACAGGTTGGGCAAGTCTGTAAAGCCTGCCTTGCGTTGAGCTGCGCTATTCGAGTTTCTCTTGCTCCGCGCTTTGTTGCATGGTCATCAGCTAGAATTCGCATAGGAACATTTTGGTGTGCGTCATCGCCGTTGTAGTGAACTATCTCTATGTGAGTCTATCCGTCAGCTATCTGGTGCCTCTTGAGAGCGACGCCTCCCGTTTCGAAACCGGAAACCCCGCAACTGACGTAATTCTTGTCGTAGCATCATTCGTTATTGTTGTATAGCTTCTTCGTATAGTTCTACTCTAGTTAAAAGTTGGTTTTTTCAGTTCTTTTTAACAGTCAGTTTAAAAGCGACACAAAAGAAGCTGGACCGGGAAAATGGCACAACACAACTATCTACCCAGCGAAAGGTCCCTACACCGCTGAGCAAATTCAGTTTCCGAAGCATAGTGAACACAAGACAGCTCGAATTCACGTCATATATGCGCCTCGAACGAAGTATACGACTCACATTGTTGACACCGTTTTCAGACTCCCACGTAAGTGTTCTCAGTTGTTCACGTAACCTATATGAGCATGTGACGTATATAGGGTAGGGATATTCACCTGTGATTGTGACGGGCAGGCAATTCGTATGCGCATTCGTCTGCATTACGAGTTTATTGAAGTTGGTGCGGTTCGATTTCGCACCAAGCCCTTGCGACTGATTGACAATCTACCTGCACGTAATTTCAGTAAATGCCTCAATTACGAGCTTTGCCGGCAGCAAAGATCTGGAGACGTACCTAGCAAAGGTTAACGGCAGCGTTGACCTGTCCATTATATTTCGGTCGGTAAGCAAGCAGAGTCAGCTGAGCTACAGCCTGCAATACGGCTTCGTAAATTTAAAGCCAAAGGAGGGCGAGGTTCGCGAACTTGTGCAGCCGAGAACGCCCAGGTCCGTCAACGAAGATACTCTGCTATTCCCTACAATGTACGCAATTTTCAAGGTTGGTCATAAAACAATGCAAATGGACAGCTAGCGCAAATTGTATTCCGTTTCCCCTACACAGGATCGTTATTGCTGTGCATGTGCAAAGCCGTGCTAGTGAGTAATGATAACAATGGAGCCCTCTGATCACTCGAAACTCATCAGCGGATTAGTGTGTTTGGCACATTGCACACAATTGGATAATGTTCGCACAAAGACACTGGTGGTAAACGACCAAGAATAATATACATACGTTGAACATTGGTCAACAAACAATGAATAGGAGATCAAACCTCGTACACCATTCTTGCCCATGAAGTGCTTGAGATCACTACGCTTATCGAGTCACAGGTCTCGAGACTCCCGCTATGGTTCGTAGAACATGCCAGCCATAGTGTACTAGTGTCTAAAGCGCATCTCCGTCAAAGGAGAGAGCCGGGGTTTGGCTCCCCACCCACCTAAGATCTATCATATTCCAAGTCTCCAGCGTGGACCTGGTGATCTCAGCATGTTTCAGTTCCGCGTCCTGGATAAAACTTGCACTGGGCTACGTGAAGGAGAAGCCGAGTCTTCGGGTTAGCCGGCTGCTCAAAAGTCTAGGGGCAAACATTGTCCTCTAGTTTTCTATCTGAAGAGTGATTCCTACATAAGCCCATATTTCCATAAATGGTTTTGTCAAATCTCCGAGTGTATTTCGCTTTTAAGCGCTAAAATGCTGCCTCGACAACCTGTGATCTCATTGGATAACGTGCCTCTGTCACAGAGTTCTTTCAGCTTTTGAAATAATCGATTAAACACCCTGTGTATCTAGTGGGAGCGTTGCTATGTACATATGGCAGAGTAAATAAACTTGAACGGAGCCTTCAGCATGCTGCTGAGTGAGAGTCCATTTTTTGACGATGCTTGCTCTCGGTCAGCCTGATTGACGGGGTTAGCGACAACATGGGCTATGCCAAGAGCAACTGTTTTCCAGTGATCCTCTGGGACGACATTCATAGAGAGTTCGGGAGTACGAACTTCTCCCTGTACTGCACGCGAGACAGATATTCGGGGCTGATTTTTCTTGCCGTGCCGGGTGTTACTGATAGAATTAGATCGTTCGCTTTCTGCATTAAACTGCATTAGTCTATTAACACAGATTAACATTGATCTAACCAACGATTTTTAGGCGCATGGAGCCTTCCACAAGCTAGATATCGGTGCTAAACTGGACCCTATGCGACCCTTCCCAACTAATCGCTATTATTTTCGAGAGGGAGTCGACAACTCGGCTTTCGCAAAAGCTAGCCAATCAAGCGACATGATAATCGCGTTGAGCTTCATAATGTTTCTATGCTCCTTTACGAAAACTATCGTCGAGCAAAAGCAAAGCCGTCTTCGAGTGAGTTCAGTTTCATTTTCCCGACACCATCAAGTCTAGCAAGTATAGCGCACAATTGAGAATGTTGATTCGAAGTGATTACTCGCCGCGCTAATTAGGACTGTTATTTGCCTGCAAAGATCAATATGAGGATAAGAGTAATTCAAAGACAATTCGAAAATAATGTAAAGGTGGTCCCGATATGTTCTCATAGTAATATGTAAAAGTTCAGAGCCGAGTCCTGTCAGATGTGTAAGCGTAACAGCTTAGAGAGTGACTCTGCTCAAGGAATGTTCTCTAATAAGAACCGATTAGTCGACGACCTGGCAACCTTGAATGGGATTGGCTGAATTGATTTTGCTACACGTTGTTGTTTCGGTGGGCAGGCGACATCAAGGTAGCAGTTACCTAGAACTATGCTAATTGTAATGCTAAAAGTTTCTCGTGTTGCTTTACCTCGACTGTCTTCTGTGTTTCGGCTATTTTAGGAGATGATGCGAATGATGGGTTTGCCAGACCTTGTATACTGGCTAAACGGCATGTTTGTGGGAAATATCAGAGGCGGCCTGATTGCAGCGACTTTAACACTTTGCATGTGCCATCCCTTCTTCACCCAAGTGTTCTTGTACTCGGATCCGTCGGTGGTCTTCGTGATGTTGATGGTCTTCACGATGGCCCTAGTCAATTTGGGCCTTCTACTCACCGTGCCATTCAGTTCACGTACGTCGCGACCCCCCCCCCCGCGATCCTTGGGGGTTGTATACACTACTATTTACCTGTTTTCATTTCGATTTGATTCTTGAGCACTTATTTCTGGTAAGCGAAAAATGCACGGATACTTAATTAATCAATCCCTGTCCCCTATCGAAGAAGCGATCGTGTCAATATGTACGGGACTAGTTCATGGTTCACGCTTGAAATTAACTATGCACGTCGAGCATCTGGCGCTTTCTCAGAGGCGATGTAGCGGCAGATGCTCGAAATAAACAGACCTTCTTCGCTCTCAAAGGTCGTCCTCACGGCACTTTTGCGATAAACCACTACATCCTCGTAGTATTGTTGTGGTAACCAGAGTAATCATGCTGTAGTTCTAATACTCTCAAATGTTTGCCTCCGTTGGGTTTAGCGAGGGTTATGACGTTCGTGGTGTTCATCATGACCTTGAGCTCTCAGGTCATCCTTCAGGCTTATATCGAAGGGCAAACGGGAGATCTGTCAGTTTACATGTCGCAAAGTGCGTCCTTTAAACTGATCACCTCTTTTATGCCTCTAATCGGTGTTCACTGGCTATTCAAGCTTGCCTTCCTCTCTGAACAAAAGGGTACGTACACTGCTATTTGTCGATGCACGCCCTTATATATATATATGTATATAGATCCTGTCAATACGTACGACACTAGTTCATAGTTCATGCTTGCTTCCCTCTAAAAGGTCGTCCACACGGCACCTCTATATATATACATATATATACAGTTCAATGCGACAGCGCTCAAAGAGAAAGAACCGCATTCTTGAGACTCATTTTGAGTGCAAATGCTATTCGCAGGAGCTGACACAAAACGGAACAGGTGAAAACGCCGCTGGTGGTATTTTAAGCAATACTTGCCGTTCTCTAGAATAGCCATTAGATCATATTTTCATTGCTGAAAGAAAATGTGATGACCATGCTGCCATAGCGTAGCATCGAGTCGAAACAGTTCGAGCCGACAAATGCGTCACATTTTTTGCGAACACTTCCCGATCTGCGTCAGTCTAAACTAAATGACTACACGATATTACGTAGATTCGAGTTCAAATAGACCGAAACAACGGGCAAGGCCGTGTAAGGGAATAGGCTACCGTGACAATCCCCACAGGGCCGTGTTGAAAAGACACGGGTCACGAGAAAGCCGACTCGCTGATATCACGAGAGGTCAAGAAGAGAAAAGAAAGGGTACCGACATGAACGTCGCTAGGTTTAATTCTGCACGGGCAACGTATTGCGTTAGATGGCGCCACCCGCCGGTCTATTGAAATTTTCGAGTTTTATTTTGGCGTCTTATTAGTGCCGCCTAATTTAAAAAGGGAATCCACGACAACTATGTTTGTCACAACATTTATTAGATTAGCCCAAAGCGGCATTCGGTTGATCAGCGCTCAATTATATGTATCGGGTTATCACTTAACTAACATGTCAGGTCGTCATGTTCATCGACAATTGAGGCTTCGCCAGAAAGGTGTAGGGCACTCAAGAGCTCTCAAACGCCACCCGATTGCGAGGAACAGACTAGAGAACTCAACAATCGTCTATAATACTTACCAAAAGTTGACAGTAGGTCTGCGGTGTTCGTTAGCTTGCCAATGCATATTTTCTTTTGCCAATGGCAAAATGTGAGCGCAGCATGCATGTTCTTGGCCTCTTCGCACAAAACCAGTTATCTATATAGGCCCCGCTTCGGAGGATATACGGACGTATTGGCATAAGGACAACATATGCAGAGTGGAATCATGCAGAAATCTCGCGGATCTGCTATACATTCACCTTGCATGTATATATTGTGTTACCTTATAGGCGAAGGCTTACAGTGGGATAGCATCCAACAGGCCGTTATCCCTGGTGATAACATAGCGCCAATGGACGTCATGTACGTAATGTTGGCCTCGTGGCTCGTATATATTCTGCTCGCGATGTATCTAGACGCCGTTAATCCTTGGCAATATGGAATGGCAAACCATCCGCTATTCTTCGTCCAGCGTTCATACTGGCGTCCCGTCGTTGGAGATATTCCAGATACAACTCGCACGGCTCGCCACAAAGGTTAGACGTCGACCGGGATTTGCGCGTATAAATGGCACGACTTACTTGCTTCGACCGGTTATCTCTCCCGCTCTATGTATATTTCATGGCTATTTCTGTTACAGTTGGCATTGAAAAGCTTTGTTTTGGTATGCAGATTCGAATTGAGTTCCTTGTCGTGGTAGGACTGAAATAAAAACTAGTGCCGGCAGCAGCAGCAGCCACTGCCGATAAGCCATTGAAAGACTGTAGCGGGACAAAAGCTGACGAGTCGATTTTAACTAATTAGTAGAGAAATTTACCACGGTGTGGGGTGCACTGTGTCTCAGTAGGCTCTGAGGAGTGCGGGAACAGCCAATGTAGGATGAGTCGAATCCAGAAATGGATGCGGATGAAACAATGTATGCTCGTGAGATGTCGTTCCAAATAGAGCAGCATGTGTATTTTTGAAGGAGAGTGTCTAACGATACCGCAAAGATGATTACGGCGTATGACGTACGACTGAGAGGCGTATTCAGAGAACATATGATATATGTACACACATGCACGACACTAAGTTACAATATTGGTGTGGTTAAAAAAAGCTACAATACCACTGGGTTGATGTGGTCTGCGCCGTAATGCATTTGCAGAAATGATGGAAGATATGCCACCGAAGGCGCGGGTCGTCGTTCGTCTGTGGCGGATCTCGCATTGCTTTGGCTCCACTCGGGCTCTCACTGATCTGTCGATTGATTTGTACGCTAATCAAATTACCATGTTGCTTGGACACAACGGAGCCGGAAAGACAACGATAATGAGCATCCTTACCGGCCTGATATCGCCGGACCACGGGGAGGTGTTTATCAATGGTTACAGCGTCAAATCGAACACACGCAAAGCGAGGGAGGGACTCGGGCTCTGCCCTCAGCACAATGTGCTTTTTGACGAGCTGACAGTCACAGAGCATTTGACGTTTTTTGCTATGCTCAAAGGTGCCAAATCGGATGTTATGTACCAGGAGGTCCAGCATTTCCTTTCAGAATTAGACCTACTGCACAAATCGAAGACGCTGTCGAAGGACCTCTCCGGCGGTATGAAGAGAAAGCTGTGTCTTGCCAACGCCCTAATCGGGGGCAGTGAGGTAAGCACTCCAATCCAGTCATGTCCAATTTGTTTAAACATGTAACAGCAAAGGAACTGCCGTCAGCTTTTGCTGCCGTGAACTTATCAGGGGGAGTTAATCGTTGTGACGAACTTACTGAATATGTTCCACTAATTTTATTCTCAGTTACTTTAAATTATGAATGTCATTCTTGTAAAATTATTAACTATTAATTATTAATTGAACTAATTTGTATCACGGTCCAGCGGGACGTTGAACCAGTAACATGTGGGGGGCAGCGAGGAAAGAGTGGAGTCAGATTGACATGGACGTAATTGTATTTATGCATGGCCGCCTTTCTGACGTTGTCATGCAAGGGATAGATTGTACGAACGACTGTGTATATGATAACAATAATCACTTGGCCGGAGTTATTCTGTGCATGGAAAGCATACAAGTACGAGCGTACGATCGCCACTGAAGGAAGGGAATCTTTTTTTTGTTAGCGGTGCGGTGACATGAGCAATATAGTAGATACAGTTAATAAGAAACAGTATAAGATTAATTTTAATCAGTCACAGTAATGCCTAAAGGGCATGTGAACAGCTGGGGGTCATCTCAAAAGCAATATAAGGTTAAAACATTTTCCCGCAAACTGATTACAAAGTAGATACTTTCCGATGAAATCGACGCCAGGGTACCTCAAGTCAATTCATGCACATGCTCATATCTCCGAAGCTACACAGCTGAGATTTGCCAAATGCTTCCCAAAAACACAGTTTAAGTCCACCAATACTTCCGAGTCCAGAAAAAAACCCCGAACGCAATGTTTTGCCTAAATATGCAGAAGTCTCGTTTTCCCATTATAAGAAAATGTGGACTTCCGTAGCTTTGCACGGAAGCCATATATATATATAAATATATATATATATATATATACTGATCATAGTCTAATGGACCCGTTACTGCTGCTCTGGATTTCATATACATTTATATGAAATCCAGAGCAGCAGTAACGGGTCCATTTATATATATATATATATATAAATATATATATATATATATATATATAAATTTATATATAAATATATATATATATATATATATAAATTTATATATAAATATATACCGCTAGTCTTATATATATATATATATAAATGGACCCGTTACTGCTGTTCTGGATTTCATATACATTTATATGAAATCCAGAGCAGCAGTCCAGGTCCAAGACCAGCGGTAACAGGTCCATTATTCTACTTGCTAATACTACCCAGTTTAAGGAAGGCGCATTGACTCTATTCACCGGAGTTTTTACACTAATTCACCGTCCTTACAGTGCTTGCCTATGCAGTGCTTGACTCCCCGCCTCAAACTATGCATGACTTGGACACATACTCACTTTCTATAATTCTGCATGGGAAGAGAACAACCACGCGCTGGCTTATGATTCCCTCTTGCTGTTGTTTGTCTATTGGTGGGAAACATCGTTGGCCGGGTGCTTTCTGCGCGCAGATAGTGATCCTCGATGAACCTACAGCCGGAATGGATCCCGAATCTCGACGTTCCGTATGGAGCCTTCTGCAGGAAGAACGACGATATCGGACCATCCTAATGACTACTCACTACATGGAGGAAGCAGACATACTCGGCGAGCGCATTATTTTCGTGGCAAAAGGTCGACTCCTGGCCGCCGGGTCACCGATGTTCTTGAAGAAGAAGTTCGGTTCGTTCGTATATCGTTTTAACCACTATATAATACTTTTCAGGATGCTTTCGGCAAATCGAAAAGCCAATGGCCTATCTTCGACTTAATGTTTTAGGTCTAGTAGAACCTCTATTCTAAATGGCCGTCAATAACTCAATGCAAAACTTTACGATTATGACTGTCATGTGCCTTCAGCACTTCTGACTCTCCATGTGGTATCGTCAAAATACACAAGACATCAAGAAAGATGGGCAAAGGCTTTGTTTTCGTTGTAACGTTGTTCATTTTGTTTACGGCAGAAACCGGCTACAACCTGCGGCTAGGCAAGCGATCTCTGGACATTAACACGGCCCATGTCGTCAACTCGATAAAAAAAACGCTATCAAGCAACGGACAAGTTGTCAACATGGATTCCGATCTTGGCTATGAGTTCGTCGTCAATATCGGCTTCCCTTCACCACAACAGCTCATTGAACTTTTCAAATACCTCGAAGACAACATGAGTGCTCTTGGTGTACGATATATTCAGTATATTATAATCATATGGGGATGATATTATTCACTTCTCCTCATCCATGATGGATTACTCGTCGCGATAGATTATGACGTTCCTATATTGTGGTTGAAACCCTTGGGAATACACACACGTCAAGTGATGGTCAGCTGAGTTTGTCATCGGAAACTCTTGGATTTTTCTTTCTTTCTTGAGCTGACCCTCAGCTCCTCCCCTATTCGACAAGGCCTCAGCACTGACCCTTTAGGCGTAACTATGAAAAATGATCTGAAACTTTAGAAAAAAACAAGTAAATATTGATGACGGTTGCGCTATGCACACGAAAAGAAGGAATGGGACCTCGTTTATATTTCCGCCTACTTTTGGGCGAATTGGGAACATATGCTGAAAGTTCGATGATATGCTCGTTGGCCATTTGCAGATCCAGAGTATTGGGATTTCCGTGACGACAATGGAGGATGTGTTCCACAAAGTGGGCGAGTACGATGAAGCGAAATCTGGAGAGGGAGCATTCGTGCGTGATGGCGATTCAGTCAAAATCGCATGTGAGGAGGAGGCAGCATGACTTAATATTTTCGTATATGCAATTGGCGTATAGCTAGGTTTCGAAGTGTAATGGAAGTGGCTCTATGGGATAATCTGCTGGTTTTGACGTTGACGTTGTCGCTGCTGTTGTTATTGAAATTAGCCTTTTCGTGGAATGTTTCATTTTTCATTTTTACGGAAGTGCACATATAAAATTAGTAACATGTTCTTTTTCGTAATAAAAAAACTAGACATTAAAGGAAATACTAACACAAAAGAAGGGTTGTGTCGAAAGACTAATTTTAGTCTGTCATCACCTTTTGTGGACGACCTTTCTATTAAAAAAGTGTTACAACTCGCGCTATTATATTAAAGTTCGACTGTACTTAAGGAGCACAAGCTCTTCCAAATTTCTCAAAAATAGAGAAAGAAAATATTCGACGAAAGTTACCTTCGAAGTTGTTAAACCTGGTCTCCCATGGGGTACCGTTATGCTTTAAACACCAACATAATTACATTATGCTCAGTAAACTCGGTTTTTTTTTTTATCTCGCATGAAAAATTTTACTGTAAGCTGATAGTCATTTTGCTGTAGCAGGTTAAACGAGAAATACTACAATTTAAATTTGTGTTCTTCTTTCATGGACCGCCACAGTCACAGAGACGTTCAAGCGCCCATTCTTCATCCCCGAAGGCTATTATCTGTGTAAAGTTCGACTATGCGCCCTTCTGAAAAAGAGGTAGTCAACTTTTAGTTTTAATGCTCGGTTATTCGATCCGATCACAGAAGGATATAACGTTTTGCAAGCGGCATATCCACATGAGAACTATTTTCAGTCCTTCGGAACATGCGACCTCTACTTGAATATGTTTTTCGCGAAGGTAGACAGTATTCGGCTTATGTATGTGCGGGAGGGGCCTATTCGAGGGAGCCATATCGAGCCCTGCGCATCTACACAGCTCAAATGTCAATAAAGCGATTGATTTTGATTGAATGTTCCTATGGGACAGGTTTAAAGGGAAAACTACAGCGACATGCTAATTATTTTTAGTTGTGTCTCAGCTGGAAATCGAATCAACCGTCACTGAGATCGTGACCATGCGGCTTGATTTAAACTAATTCGGTTGTGCGCGCGTGTGTTTTCTTTGTGACAATCCTGAGAAATAGATGGCTGGTTACTCGTCGAGAATGGAAAACCGTGTTCTACCTTGGAATTGTACCTGCTCTCGCCACGTTTCTATACTGTGGTGCAACTGCGGGAACTTTCACAACGAGTCTGCAACGGGTTCGTAACCATCGCTTTCCATGTTGATCGAATTTGATCGAGTGCATCGGTGAGGAGATTTCTCCTGCTGAGCGGAGGCCACCATGGGAGGTCGATCCACAATAGGAGACCTTATCTAAGAACACCTAGACGCTCGGGGACGAAATCTTCCAGGTCGACTTCTTGAGGCTTCAGGAGCATCTCAAAGCCGGCCTTGAACACCTTATAGAATATAAAAGAAAGCTTTCATTTGCATTAGGGTGGAGGGAGAGAGTTAGCAGACCAAATTACCGATCCTCGAAACTTTATCCAACATGCGTGATTGAGACACCCTTGTTGTGGAACATTTTGGATACGCTAGGCGATTACGTGTCAGCGCGGTGGCCTGGGAGGCTAAGCCTCTGGCTATCCGAAGCCAGAGGCCGCAGGTTCGAGCACCGCTGCGTGATGACATATAAGAGAGCTTAAGCATTGTAAAATTGCAGCTCCTTTAATAAACCAATAAAACCTTTACCTTTACCTTACGTTATTCATGAGCTAGGTACGAACTGTGACTTTGGAACTGACAGTGTAGCTGCTGAGCAAATCGGTGTCGTGTGCTATATCAAAGAGGTCACCATGTTTATACATTAATCATATTTAACCAGGTCTTTGAAGAGACTCCCATACAGACATTATACAGAACAGTACATTATTTTTGGCTATCATGTGTTGACAGCGAGATTTCGCTCTCCTTACACCATGTGGCGACACCATCAACAGCTTTTTGGAGGAGGTCATAAGAGTTGGATGTGATTACCAAGGCAATTAATTTTCAAATAATTAACATCGATGGGCATATTCCGGCATGCTTGTTACCTGCTATATTCTCCAGATTATTTTACACCTGAAGGTAAAGAACAATTTATCTCCAGAACAAAGATTGCAAACAGTAAAGAGAAAAGGCACAATCGTACTGAGAGGCACCACAACGTGTGGGATGAGATTGACTCAAAGCATTGTTAACCTGCATAGACACTGTTCGCCAAATACAATTTGAATTATCTACGAGCATCCAGAAGTCGATCTAAAAGATCAGATCGAAAGTCACCATTCGTTAATGGGACTTGTATATAACACAGCCTGAAGTTGAGACGAAGCTTCCAGAGAAGTGTTTAGCAAGCATCTGAGCAAGCTTTTAGGCACTCTTAAGGCTACCTAAGATCTAGGCCACAAGGTCGTTGACTCAGATGTACCTCGAGGTGTGATCAGACAAAAGCAGTGATCTTTTCAGCACGAGGATCCTTGCCACTGATTTGATAACGACCTTCTCGCTGTCTGATTCATTGTTTCAGTCAATAACGTATTCTTTATCGAAGGTTGCATTTAAACCTATAGGCTTCGTCACGAAGCAGCAGGACGCAGTCGTTGCCAGATTCGCAAAGGAGCTCAAATCTGAGCAAGCACAAGTAAATGTGCTGAAGCCGAATACAAATATAGCCCGGTATTTGCTGGATATAGGTGAGTGTTTTAGAAGAAGACAAACTGTGAGAAATTAATTGTCGACACTTAGTCAAATGTATCGCTGTCTGAAATTGTTTCCTGAGTAAAATATTATTCGACCGCATTTTATAGGGTCCACTCGAGTTTATTCCAATGAGGGATAAACCTACCGCTTGGACAAAATGGCGTTAATGGCGAAACGGATGCTGCTTGAACTGCAAACTTGCCTTGCTGTCAGCAGTGAAGCGATAATTTTCTAACTGCGAGTGAGCTTTGCTCTGCTCTGAGCGTCTTTCTTCTCTCTAACTCCTGTTTATTCGGAGTGAATACTGTCCAAAAATACACATCTAGACTACTCAGATGTCGTTGTTATGGAATATGCAACGCTTGCTCGAGGTGGTCGACTGTGTTTCCCTGGTCCGCTTTCCAGTACCGTGACATACGTCTCAGGCAGCTGATCCCTGCCGTGGCCTCGGGGTGGAGTGGATTTTTCCTTCCGACATTTAATCTTGTAGTAACACCTTGCGGACAAATATATCAATGACTGTCAGTATAACTAATTTGAACCCGAAACAAACGGGATGAGGTTGGGCGATAACATTGCCTTCCCCAGCAAGTTCCAGAACTTCGACGACATGGGTTTGAGTACAACAATGGACGTTCAATGGACTCGGGGTCGCGATTCGTTACGAGACCCTACGTGGGAGATAAGGATTCATGTCGTTCGTATGCTCTTTCCCCCTCTATAACTAACACGTGTATAAAATCTCTTTCAGCTAGCTCTGACCCCGCAAGCTACAAGTCGCACTGGGTGGCTGGAGGCGAATTTGACGGGAAAAATCGTGTCCTTTGGTACAACGGGGAACCCTACCACATAGGCGTCGCTGCACTGGCCTTGTGGCAAAGCTCTGTCCTTGCGGAAGCTACGCGAGATCCACACGCAGCGGTAAACGTTACA
Source organism: Stratiolaelaps scimitus (assembly GCA_019614645.1). Lineage (NCBI taxonomy): Eukaryota > Metazoa > Arthropoda > Arachnida > Mesostigmata > Laelapidae > Stratiolaelaps > Stratiolaelaps scimitus. The sequence goes on from JABWDB010000005.1 coordinate 483,827, forward strand.
AGCCTACCCCCGGGAAGGGACGAGACAAATTTCCTTAGCGCTTTATATCTGCAATTACAGGGTGCGTATTCAACCGTTTTTAACCGTATTCGACCGCGATCCTGTTTAGGTTTCTGTTTCACCACGCACCTATTCTCAGGCAGTTATAAACTGTGTGGAAATGCTAGCTGAAATTGAATGCATACATAAGTTTGATTAATATCTAGATATCCTGTATTTTCAGAATGCCATACGTACGTAGCCGTTTGTTTAGAGGAAAACCTTGTCAAAACTGTTGCATTTTTCATCCCATTCTCCTTGAGTGGAGACCCACAATACTCAAGCAGGAATCAGAATTACGGTCCACACGAATTACTGGTCCAGTATAGGCTCAAACTCGCTGTTGAATTGCCGAGAATAGCGTGACAAAGAAGAAGTTAAAGTGTCAGAGATATCGCGAATTGTTATCGTTAATATCAAGTGTGCTGGTCTGTTGATCTCCTGTCTACGTTGGTCCTGCTTTTTTTTTACGGTTACAGTCAGGCTCACGCCCTTCTTGTTTCTGCCCTTTGCCGTCTCGTACCTGCTATGCAACGCTGTCGTGGTCCCAATTGAAGAGAGGGTTGCCAAGATCAAACTGGTACGTGTCCTATAAACGCGTAGACATCTGCTGTTGGTGTTATAGCTTTCCAACATTTACATACACGCTTTGTGGAACGGTGACAGTATTATATTGCTAGGGTGTCATCCACGCGAGATCAAGGATTTTGAATTGGCATAAATGTGCCAACCCAATATTAAATCGTTTTTGCAGACGACAACGCTTGCCGTTGAATTCATTTAATGCCGAAGATCCCAATACGCCTCCTGTAGAAGATATCTTGTGTTGTTGTGTGAAGGTGCATTGTGATGCAAGAATTTCCGGTATTATAACATGAGTCTCATGTACCATCCCGATCAATACCTGGACAATCATTTTGTATAGTACACTTACCCACATTTACTGACGTACATCGTATTACGCCAAGGGACTTACTATTTGTTGACTACGAGTTCGATGTTGGGATCTTCGGCGTCGAGTGTGTCGTCACCAATCGTAACCTGTGGACGCCTCAGGCGAAACGCTATGTATTAGAACGCCATTGGACTACGTGACTTGCTGTATCCCTTGATATTTATTCATTATTTTTTGTTGTTGATAACATGAAATCTCGCGAATTTTAATTTTATTTCCTGTGCTCGAGAGGGTCGTCAAGTGTCTCCGATGGGATGGCTCCCTCGGTAAGGCGTATCGTATTTTCTGTCAGTTTGTTGCTTGGGCCGGGTTTGGCGAACGCTTTTGATCACCAACGGAGGATTTTTTCTAGAAAAAAACTTCCCTTCGTATCCCATGCCATGTGGTAAAGGTAATGTGAACGCACCGTAACCGAGTGCAAGGGGCTATCAAGGATAAAACAACAAATCCGGCATGGCAGTACCGGCGCACGTAAACATAACAACAAACACATGCAGGTGGCGATGAGCATCTTAACCATAACAACCGCACGTGTGCGTGGTGACAGCGAACAGTAACCACGTGCAAAGAAGTATCAAGTCTCCCGCGTACAAATACAACAAAACCCGCTTGATAACTCGTCAATTAATAATAACCGGTGGATGAAGTATCGGCATATACTAATTCGAAGCCGGCGGTACGTCTTATAGCAGACTAATATCTGCCGTGAGTTCTCTCCCGGACAAACCCCGTAGTAGTTCCGGGCCAGAAGAGTCGGAGGGAGTCGAGAGAAGTGAACCTGACAGGCAGTCATGGGATTAGAAACCCTTTTTTTTTACTGGGTCAAGCACTAGGGATTCGCTATTTTCAAGAAACACTCCTTTATAGATAATCGGCACCATTTGCAAACGTCATTCACTGACACCGACTCAACATGTCTGTGTTACATGCTGTGCACTCGGAACACTGCCAGAGCATAGGATAAAGAATCAAATATCGTAAACGTTTGCATTAACTGCTTTAGTTTGTAGTGGAGAACGTTCGTACTATTTAACCGAACACATTGGAAGGGACATAAATCTGCCACGCAGAGCAATTTTCGTTTTGTGCAGGTCCAAATCATGACCGGGCTGCCCCGTTGGGTTTACCTCGTCTCAAATGCCATCTTCGACTTCTGTACCATGCTCGTCACGGTAGTAATCATGGTGGGTCTCTTCGTCGTGATAGATCCTATCCACGTGTTCGGGACGACCCAGAATCTCGGTACGTGCATATGGTTAGACCTTAATTCGATTTTTACTACCAATGTGACTCGGAGACGTCGGCATGTGACGAACGACACCGTGATTCCGGGTACTGTGACCCCGAGGTGGTCACGTTAGCGTACCCGCGATCCCCGTTGCCAAATGCGAGCTGCTTTGCGTTTCAAATTATCACCTCCTGATGAGGTACTCTCTCTCTCTCTCTCGCTCGAAATCTTACAAAGTTGATCGAGTCGAACTTAGCAAAGGATCATGTCTAACTTAAACCAGCAAATGAAATAAATACATTGAAATAGAGGAGCAATATTATATTGTTATTTTCTATTAACAACTCGTCGTGAAACTAACGATTTACCGACACGATCATTTAAGAACAGTGTTATTTTGTTGATTCCATATGGAATTCGGTGGACATATTACATATGCGTCACCTCCGGAAGCCTTTAGAGAAATTACAGACCTGTTCCGTTCTTTTAAAGCCGTCCGCTGGCGTTCTCGATCCCTTTAGACATAAAATAATGATGGCTTGTTCCTTCATCCCTAATTCGGATAATATTTGTTTGTTTATTTACCGAAAACAGCAGCTAATTAAACGACGCTTGTTATTTATGCTTTCCAGTGGCTTTAATCACGGTTTTAATCTTCTACTGTTTAACCATGCTTCCTCTAGTCTACATATTAACGTACATCATTGACGTAAGCAATACATACCGCGCTTTTCATACCACACACTAATTATGTAATAATACTACATCGTGTTGCTGCGGTGACCTAACTATTAAGGCAAACGAAGATATAAAACAATCCGTACGCCTTTTAGCAAGTATACAACTGCGGTAGCATTCGCAGGGGACGGCGATTTGGTATTTCCATAATCAACTCGTTAGCTTGATCCATCTTTCTTTTTGTCGTCTTCGGAAAATACGTTTACGGGATTTTGCGTGTAGACGACCCGACTCGTACATCTCATTAGCGATACACTTATATCCATCTAACCCCAATAACGTGCGACTGATGTCTCACTTGATGGTCCTGGTCATTGTAGAAGTGTTCGCTCAGAAGGATGAGATTTGCTACAGGTTAGCCTAGTCTGCCGTGTTGCAATAGGTTACATTCCACATTTAGGTTTCCAGTCTGCTTGAATCGTAGATTCAAGATTTCTACGAAAGGCTCTCTGCGTGCTAGGATTTATGCGCGTGCTAGTACTTTACCCGAAAGACGCGCTTACCTCGTTACGTGATCTTGCCGTGTAATGCATCACTTGTATTTGTTTTTCCCGAAGTCGCTACGCGAGTGGCGCATAGTCCTCAACAGCTTAACGAGCCCTTGTCTACAGTCCCTTCAGGATTAGGCATTAGAGATACTCAGCTTTAGAATTGGTACTCTCCAGGCCATCAATCAAGCAGGCCTTTTATTATATTCATAATAATAATAACAATTAACAAGTATATGAGACCATTCTCACAGGATCCAGCGACGGGTCTCTCAGTCGTGCAGTACCTCACGTTAATACCGGCGGTTGCTCTGGGATTCGTGGTCACTTCCTTTGAAGTGGCCGCCTTGCTCAGCAATGGATCTCTTCTTCTCACGGTGAAGGTGCGTGTATGTGATCAGCATCTATCACTCATGTAATCGTCCCAGCCGAATGACTACGTGTCGACTCAGTCGTTCCGTTGCTTCTTGTGCTCTGTACGGGACGTATGTACTTTCTGCCCCTATTTATTAAAGCAATCCACTGCGTCGTAGCTTCCCGAATCCGGTCCAGTTAGACTACTGCTCGCGTGGTTAAATGCTACCGTCCGTCTTCTAGTTGAAGTTAGCTCCAATCAGTGTTGTCAGAAGAAATGATCCTATAATATATTATTTCCAAAAAATTGCTGAACCCGGTGGCGTGGTGCACTCATGTACGCCTTGCAAACGGGGGACACGTAGATGCACAGAGTCGATCCCCACCGTTGCGTCCACACCATTTTCATTTAGGGGTCCCGTCTTACGAAGCAATTCGGAAAGCACCACCTTCGATATTAATTAATATTGGCTGAGAGTCAGCCTGAACAATCATGCCCTTGTTCTAAATCTCGTTCTCCGTTTTAATCTCTCCTCTACATCCTCAGCTTGCAAGTCTCATCCCCACCTTCGCCGTGATCTGGGCGATCGGCAGTATTCAATCCAATGGCATGTCAAGGCAATTTTGCGAAGGTTACGAAGGATCGGAACGCATCGTGCTCTGCAAAAAGTTTCCAGAACTGTTCAAACCCTGTTGCCAACGTCTGTACTGTTGTATTTTGCACGCAATTCATGCACGCAACTCATACCACGTCGATTTATGCATGCATTCGAGACGATTCCGCCGATTGAGCGACATCGAAAGAATTGCTATTTGAATATGTGATACTTTACCGGAAGTGTTTCACTGCAGTGGAATTGTCACTTTGAAATTACGAACCTTGACCTTTACCACGAGAACGCAGCCGAAGGTTTTTACGGTTGACCTTTGGTCTCGTTGTCGTCCTTATTTGCGTGTGATGATCTTTCGCAGCGTGTCCTCGTGGCGGCGCTGAGATCTGCTTCACAGGTCAGCAGAATGCGTTCTCTTTCGACTCGCGTTTCGGCTGCGGATTCCAGATCACCTGTATGACGATCATTGGTTTAACAGCATGGATACTCCTCTTCCTCATGGAAATGTACTACTTGCGAACGGTGGAATTTTTGGAACATCTGAAAAGCCAGGGAGTTCGCGGCTTCAAGGCGATTTGGCAAAAAAACGATCAAGGTTAGTTGTTGCCAATATGCCTCGTGCCGCGAGATGAATTATTCGACAGGAAAATACAATATGTGCGTGTCCCTCCTACTGAAGATCGTATCGATACTCGATAGTTGGACCGCAAAAGATCCTTCACAACCTATGGGCCTATTATATATGAGTGTTTTTGATTCATGGCAGCAATATAGTGTCGAGACGACGAAACTCGCACGGTTGCACAGGATTGCGCACATTTCCATACACTCGTATCATGATTACATTCAGCGGGGTTGAACACACATCTGTATCATTTTATATAATCAGGACAAATAAATGAGCGCCAATAAAAATCAGGGCTCTCTGAGCCGAGAAAAAAATTATTCGCAATCCCGGTAGACAGTTAATTTTGTTGTGCCGCGGTGACTTGTATAAACTTATTCACGATGCTGGCAATCTTTCAGTGAGGCTTACGGCAATATTTTGATTGAGATTAAGTTAAGCTTGCAGAGCTCTTGACGGTCCGAGACCGATTTGGCAAAGACGGTTCTTCTTATACGGTTATCCTTGTTGTATTTTATTCTGCAGAGCATTCCGTATTCAAGACAGGATGGACGATAAAATGAGGCTGACCCGTGGAAAGATCACATAAAGCGCTCTATGAAAAACACACATAAATGGCGAGTATTTTCATGTGTGAGAATCGTGTTGTAACGGTAATGCTTGCCGTTATGTTTCACTGAACAAAACCATTCCTGGAAAAAGCTTGAATTATATCTCCCCGAGTATATCAGATAAACGATCGATTGCCAGCCATACACGAGTTTCTACAAGTCTCCGCTAAGCAGCCCACTAAATTTGCTAACACGCCTAACGAGATATGTGCTAAGTATATCTCACCTGTAATGCAGCGGGTATCTGTATCAACCAGTTCCTTGGAGGATAAAAACGCAATGTAATTTGCTCATGATTAGGGACTCTGTTACTGTACGCGTTTGAATCCAGTCTTTAGCCATGACCGATATGATAGAAAAACGTAATGGCGAATCTGAATCTGCAGAACGGGGGCGGGTGGGTACATTTATCAGCGTGTGGTTTTCAAGAGAATATACGGCTCCTTGAATTCGAAACTAAGGTTGAGTCATAAGTTCGTTTTTTGCTCACTTGGACTTGCTGTATCTCTTGAATAGAATAAGGAGACCTGAATCAATATAGTGTTCCTCGCTTTCTGCGACTATGACCCATCGATGAAGTAGCATCTGGATTCTTCGGCGGAGAGAAATCATCATCAAATCAATTTTATTGAGTTCGTGTGGAACTCTTTCCTTCCTTTTGCACCTTGCCTAGAGTCATCTAGACGGCAACCTATACTTGACTGGGCAGCAAACTCTCTCCCCCCAAGTTGATTGGGCAGGATGTTCATTCAGTTGGTCGTCGACATCTCAATTTGCTTCACGTGGCTGTCCGGAATACTTGTCATTCATATATCGAAATGTCCAGATCTAAAGCGTGAAGCCAGTTGAGACAAGCTTTCTCACACTGCGTATTCCCCTCCACTTCACACACAGTTCTCGTGGTCTCAGCTACTTTTTCCCGCACGCAAATAGTGACATGGCACGAAAATGCACATCTTAGGTTTCTATGGAGACTAGAAACGTGCATAAGGAGAAATACCAAAAACCTACATCCATCGCTTAGGTAATTGCTCAATAATACCTCAAGACAAAGTATAAACAGTGAATCTGCTGCGGAATTGATCCTCCCGCCAAATTTGAAATCCGTGGCGTTCGTGTTAGTGGAACTAAAGAAATTCGAAGATGCCCGAACGAACTTATGGCTCATCTAAGAATTCGATTCGCGCGGGCCGGCTTCCCGTAGTAACCATATTGTGATGAGTTCCTTGGATAATATAGATGCAACGTCGAAGGCTTACCGACCGGAGGAGAGGTCACGGTCCGCAATTCGATTTCGAAGATGCTTCAACCTAGCCTTATTATTTCACGAATGTTATTAGATACCTAGCCGAGATTATTTACGAGTATGCCGAGCCCATTATCATTTTATATTTATTATTGTAACCATTGTTATAACTTGCTTGACGTGTCCTCAAGAAGGAGCTTTCTCTAGGTGCTAACGGCTGGTGTTTGTGACGTTTGCACTATTCATTTTCAGTGGGTGGGACCGTGCTGTTCGGGCCAGAGGACCCGGACATAATCGGCGAGCGCCGTCAAGTCGATCACATCATTAGCTCCAATCGTGTAATGGATTTCGCCCTGGTGGTCCAGAAGTTGACGAAGTACTACGGCACGTTCCTAGCAGTTAACAAGCTTTCGCTTGCCGTCCACAGGAAGGAGTGTTTCGGCCTTCTTGGCGTGAACGGCGCAGGTAAAACGACAACATTCAATATGCTAACTGGCGACTTGATGATGTCGGCCGGGAATGCCTACATTCGAGATCAGGAACTTCGCACCAACACGGCACAATACCAGAAGCTTATTGGATATTGTCCTCAGCAGAATATCCTAATCGATCTCATGACAGGCAATGAGATGCTTGAGCTATTCTGCGCACTTCGAGGTGTGGATACCGATCAGACGAATGAGATCGTCACACACATTGTGCAAATAACTGACCTTGCGGATCATGCGGAAAAGCTGACACAAGGCTACAGCGGTGGAACGAAACGGAAGCTGTGCATCGGTTTGGCGATTGTCGGCAATCCACCGCTGCTCTTTCTCGACGAGCCAACGGCTGGCATCGATCCTGGGGCGCGCCGAAAGATTTGGGTCACGCTGGCGGGCCTACAACGTGAGATTGGGTCATCATGTCTTCTCACGTCGCATTCAATGGAAGAGTGCGAAGCGCTCTGTCAGCGTATTGGCATAATGGTGGCGGGTAGCATGCGTTGTATTGGTTCCTCGCAGCATCTTAAGGCTAAGTTCAGCCAGGGCTTCACTGTGCTAGTTAAGCTGGCCGTTGACTCGCCACAGCAAGAAAAAGCGATCATTCACTCGATGCAAAGCCTATTCCCTAGCGGATGCCGACTCAAGCAGAGCCATCAGGTGGGTACAGCTAACAAATCAATCTAAACCAAAAACACCTTGTTAGATTTTTAGCAGGAGGGAGGGGGTGTACAGTCATGCGAAAAATACACCATTTTTTTAAATATCACATAGGTAGATGAACGGTGTACTATTCACATGGCCCAATTTTGATGTGCTCTAGGCATAACACTTATTTATGAGGTCGTTTTACGGGATGGCCTTGGGCTTCAGAGATTATTTGGTGTTAATCTCAAATAAATGAATAACCGAAGTTGGCCTTAGACAATATACATGTCGACTGTAGTAATAAAATGTATATTTGTATGCTTTATTTGTGGCTCAACAGCGTCTGCTAAAGTTCCACGTGGCGAAAGCAACTCTTCGTTGGAGTGTAGTCTTCGAACGGATCTGGACTATGCGTAGTGATCCGTCACTCGCAGTCGAAGACGTCCAGGTATGGCGCAAGATGTTTCTCACACACTATATAAATATATATAAATATACAATGGTTTTGTGCGGATCTTAATTCGACGTCCATGATTACACATACGTACACACGTACATAGTTAGACATTCGTGAGTAAAGCGTATCGTGTTTAGCGATCTCAGAGAGCATTTGGTAATCGCATGACATGGTCGATTACAGCACGATTGCTGTGAATCACCACCTGTCAAATAACCGACTTCGGAATTCAATATAAGGCAGCTAGCAGTGTACCCAATGTATAATAGAATCGGCATTCTCCAATGAACCGAATCACATTACCGAAAACCGCTATTTCGAATTTGCAGGTCGCTGACACGTCATTGGAAGAGATTTTTCTCTCGTTCGCACACAAGGGCGCCTTTACTTTGGGCGTCGAAAGCAATATACGTACTGAGGGCATGAGTAACTCAGGACCCAGCGAATCAAGCGTAAGTCAATTCAACTATCGACGATGGCATTCGGTTGGCATCGAACATTTTTTGTCGCTTTTTTTGGTTCGTCCTAAGTACGATCTCTGGCCACTAGCCAAAGGGTAGGTATCCCGTACCGAAGTATGGTTACAATATATCGATTTCTCGTTGTTGTAGCATGTCCCACAATGCTACAAGGTGTTCAGTAATAATCATCCTTGCCTGGGCCAGTTGATGGCTTCATTTGTCGTCACCTCCCTCTGTACACTATAACACAACGCGACACAAGGTAAAACCTTTCTAGGATTGTGTCCGCCACGTGTGCGAGACGGCTACACGTCACGGATGCCTCTCAACATTTTCAACATGCTGGTAAAGGCTGATAATCTGGTAGGGGCAAAATCAACCATCTTGCATCCTGGTTGACGACCAGAAGAAACGATCAACAGTGACCTTCTTCCAGGACACGCGAAGAACCAGTACTTTCCTGTTTCTTCCGTAGTTCCTTCCCAAAAAAAAGTTATTTTACCTCTTCAGTTATTGTTTTGTATTCCTTGACCATTCTGGCCAGTGTCTCTCTAGGACAAGCGTCTTGGCGGAGCGAGTTTATTTTTTTCGCATACGAAACCATTTAGTATGATTATGCTCCTGTTTCTTGCTCTCTTCATTAGTCGCTCTAGGTGCTTCGCGTTGTTAAACTTTTCACTATCCGACTAATTCCTTCAATTGCGCGGTACGATCAGTCGCGCGGTCCACGATTTAGCCTTTTTTTCCAGTGGCACAATGCGTCTGGTTCTGCTCACCGCTTCTTAGTATAGGTAGTATCCCGCTAAAGGAACCTTTAAATCTGCATGCAGGAAACACTATCAATGGTCGATGACGACAATGACGACAAAGACGAACCTTCTGATCGCGATTCCGAGTCGCCGGACATCGTTGGCGGTAGATGCGGTAAAAAGGTGCGTAGCAAACATGTCTCAACCACAAGCAACGTCGGTAGTCTGAGGTTTATTGCAACACTTGGAGCACGTTCGTTACAGCTAACCTGTGTGCGATCCGAATCGCGATCTGCTTACGTTCGATCGTGGCAAGGCGTACGATATATTTAAACGCAAACGGCGAGCTAGAACTTGATTGTTTCCCATATGTCTGTTTCCAGCGCAAACGCACGCCCCTGTGGGTGGCTGAACACCTCGGGACCAAGCAAGACGATCCTGATTCCATACACATTCATCCGGTTGTGCCTCGGAAATCAATGGTATTTTATGCCCCCCACAAGTAAACACGTGCGCCCCCACAGACCGACTCTGTCTTGCCCATGCGACAACCCCCTTTGGCTAGTGTGTGTTCTCTATGTCAGTTTGATATCAGATGAAATACACGCATTACCTACCCGCCTTTTTGTTCATTCCAACAGCCTAGGAAACCATCTGAAGGTTGGCGTCGGCCTGCACAAGCTTCGACCGAATCCGACCAAGCAGGGAACGGTGATGAAACTGCGTCATCTGAAGCTAACAGTACAACAACTTCATCAGATGAACTATCTCTCACAATCAGCGTGGACCGTGTTGACACCGATGGTGATAGCGAGACGACGAAGAAGAACAGTGTGAGCCTACATCCACCTTACTTTCGACAGGTATACAAAACCTATTTTCTTCTGTTACTAAGGAAAAGTGCTATGGATGATTCCCGCACCCGGCTAGTGCCCTCCGATTGCTCTCTCCCTCCTTTCTATTCTAACGGCATCAGCCTTTTCTTAGAATAGAAAGAGAACAACTCAGGGTCAACTATTATGAAGGACGTTGTAGGTGTATAGCGCTAGTGGGGTACCTCAGCAGGTGGAACTCATTTACGGTTTGTTGCGGCGACAACAACAACAACAGGAATGGGAATCGTAGCACCACCTCCGAATGGAGATTGTATAGTTTCGAACGTATGCCTACCCTGTCGAAGTAAGGTAAGGTAGAGGTGAAGGTTTATTGAATGGTTTATTAAAGGAACTCGAATCCTTCCCTACTAGCTATCGGTGTACCTATCATATCTAGCAGTCGTGGTGTCGTTGATGCGCGCCTAACAACGTTTGCAACAACGTGGTTTATCCTCACCCCCTCTCTGAAACCTTAGCACCGTCGTGTCCCACTAAATGCAGTGAATACTGTGTATTCTAAACAGCGGTTATCGAGCAGCGGTGAGCCGCCGAGAGGCGATCGGGATTCGCTTCGTCTTCCTCCAGTGCACGGGATCGCCCAGGACAAGTAAGAACGAGCAAGGTAAAGGTAAGGGGTGCCCCGTTTCGCCAAGATACCCGTTCGCGTGTGCGTTGTCCTCCGAACGTCGGACGATAATACTATTAAGAATTGTGACACACCTATGTTATTTCATATTCTCTATCGTGGACAAATGATAATGGCTACGGGTCCCGTGCTGCTGGGGGTCGGATGTGGCCACGAAAACGAACGAGGTTCGGCCGACCGGGGTGAGTGGACCAATTGGATGAGCTGCGATGCAGGCTATCTAAAATAGATCACTCTGGTTTTCGACCATTGCCGTGTATTGCGTGTTTTTAAACCGTGCGGCTGTTTTTTCAAACCTGAAATGCGAGATATGCTCAGTTCCTTTTCCGGAACAACTGAGCACACCTCACCTTCGCTGGCTCCTATTAACAACAAGATGTGAGCATCTTTGAAGGCCGTTATCGTCAATGCCGGAGTTCATACGTGCGCAGCAAGCGATTCTGAAACGATCATCGTACCTTGCCAACGAGTGGGTGTGATATAATGAGTCTCGTCAGTGGCTGGCTAATTGCTACTCGTCCACTAGTTGTTGTGTTCTTGCATTAGCCACCTTTTCTCAACCGGAAAAGCCACCGGAATAAGTAGCCATCTTAAGGTGTCGCAGTTACGAACGGTATGCAACAATTTGGGACAACAATTCATTGAACCTGTATAACGTTTGACATTTGCTCCGTTGACAGATGAGAGGCTCGGAGTGGTCAATTGCGCAAGCGGTACCGGCGAATGCGTATCACATACAGACGTCTGCAGCACAGTTTGCAGAGAATGTCACTTAACTAATTTTCTGTCTTGTTATATGCCAAAAAAGAAATGTGAAATAAAGTAATTGTATTAAATAAGTAATTGTATTTCGATCGTCTTTGCTACATTGCAACATCTCCACAGTGAGGTCAAGGGAATAGTAACGTGTTCAGAGCATGCAGACTTGCTGCACAAGTACAAAATTAAATATTATAGTTGGATTGCGAAAGGTGTCCCTCATCTGCACCATAGCAACTTCACTCGTAGGACCACCTCCGAATGATGTCAACCGCTTGTTATTACACGAGGTCTCGTATATACCGTCTCGAAAGTCGTATCCAGCATTTGTGCAATTAGTTGAACCCTTATCACCTAGTGCATATGCTGGTCGACGGAGCCGAAGAGCGTATGGATTAGGGCAGAGCCGTCACGTCACTAAACGCTAAAGTAAATAAAATACATAGCCACAAATTCTTCCTGCTGTGCTCGACTGACTAAGGCGGCGGCCTTTCTGAACAGAGATAGATGAACACTCAGATGATGAGTACAGCCCAGTATCCCGTAGTAGTAAGCTCTTGGGAGGACGGAACTTCGTCTGACCACGTAATGCCTTGCCCCAAATGATGAGCGTTCAAAACGACGACAAATATTGTGACTTGTCCATTTAGCCGATGAAAACCGTAAAGATAACCCTCTGTGGTGTCCGGGTCCCCTATTCAACGAAGGTCCACCAGACCCCGAACAACTTGCTGGAGCCTATTCTCATTTCGGCTGCTGAGTGCTGAGGTGTAATCACAAGTCGCTAAACCCGAATGACAACCATACTATATACGTCCGCAGCTATTTTAATAGTAATTATTTGTTTATTTACTTATTTATTAACTTAGAAATGTACATTACAGATCTTCAAAAATAAAGCCCTCACAAGGGAGGCAAACTGTGTGCTTGGGCCACCCATTGTTAGATCATTATTGGTGGTTTTGGTGGTAGATGCCACCTCCATTTCTTTTTATAACAACAACACTTACAACTTAGAAGCTGTAATAAATATTACACAGTGTATATATATATATATATTTGTTGTGTCTTACATTTGTTCAATTTATATATTTCGTCATTTTCTATATGTGCACGCAACTTATGTAAGCTCATGCTCCGTGTCACAGGGCTTACAGACGGAACGACCAACGGCAACATTTATTGTCGAAATTCACTTTGGTGTATATAAGGTCATTTCCTCATACAGTTACACGGCTTCGAAGTACGCATGTTTCGCTTCGGCAAAGATTTAATAGCAAACATCTTATGCCGCCAGCAGGCACAAGGACGACGCCGTAGGTTAAGGTATCAATGGTAGAAGTTGCTTATCATGATTTTTTTTTACACACTGCAAACGTTCACTTCAACTCTGAGAAGGGTGCACGGCCTCAGCAGCCTGAGTGGAAATCGTCCCGCTGAACGTCATAAGTCGACCTTCGGCAGGCTGTAGGCTTCTGGAGGCCTATGGTGAGAACGTGTTGACACTGTTGGGTGAGTGTATGAAATCTGCACGTTGTCTGACTCGGTTTCAGAAGGAGCTTAGATGTGAACTGGGCCAGCCGTATGACGGCCGTCGACCACCTCGTCATCTAGACTCGAGGAGTTTTTGGCATTTGCAAAATTGAGGAATACCTCCTCTAACGTCGTGTCGGACACCTGTAAAGGCAGAAGACGATGCGCGGAAGCATGCGTTAGATATGAATGATATGGAATGATATGAAACTGAGGTCGCATTGTAACTAGCTCAATAAAACCTTTCAGATTCGACCTCGTCGAAGGTCACGTTGACGATAAGCAATGCCCCTAGCACAAACCGAAAGCATGTAGTGTACCAAGTTTAAGAAAAGAGTGATTGGGACGTGTGGGGGTTCAGCTCGCGGATTGTACGTGACATTATTATTAAGCTGACATGGGACGGGGATCTACGATTGTCGTGCTGCAGTTTCGAAGTATTGGGCTCCTGACCACTGCCGTGTGAAGTTCGGCCCGAAGCAAATGAACACCGAAAGGGCACTTGATTGAAACAGCTGCACGCAAGCAAAAATGTATTAATAGAACACACAGTACGTCCCACAAGACCCTATTGGGAAAACTCCAAGAAGATGAGAAACCTCAGCACGTTGGGTGAGACAGGCTGTGAATGAATACGCTTACTGACAGTTTCATAAAAACAAATTCTAAAGGCAACTGGATCTGACAGGAGAGTACATATCGTTTTTGCGCACGAGACATGACATTTCCTATTGGTGGGACCAACGGAACTAAATTCATCTCGAAGCAGGACTACATGTGCATCGTTTTCCTAATCCATAGCTTGGCCAAGTGGGTCAGATACTTGGACCGGTACAAGGGAACCCACAGTGAATGGAAACCATCTTGTTTCCACTAAATAATATTAAGTTTAACCAAGGATTGTTCCAGTTATCATAGGGGACCCCCCCCATCCCCGAATCATTTTGTGAATAGGCCCAAATCGGTACTCCCTAAAGGAAAGAGGGTGACAGCCCTCTCCAAAATAAAAGTTAATTCGAGGAACAGCACAAAAAGAATGGCACTGTACATATGCCGCTTGTCGTGAGCCCAGATAGGCAATGATCAAGACGATGTCTACATTTTCAAATAAAATTATTATGTAGAATATCTGCACAAGCTTCATACCTGGACATCCTCGATTGCGAGGCCTGGCTCTATGCGCAACTGTAGAATGAGCTCGAACACCTCACTCCACTGAAGCTTTACACCCTTCACGTGGAACTTCAGAAGACGCTGTTGAAATCAGAAACACCACACGTTCTGTTAAGAGTTGTTCGTTAATTTGTTACCCCCCGCCCCCCTGACTGCCAAATTCACACTGAGACATAACGCATATAGTGCATATATCGGGCAGTACTGCACTTCGACAAGGACAACAGCAGCGAGCACAAACGCTTAGGAAAATCGTTTCCACGTATAAGAAAATGCAAGGGTCATCATACCTGATGGTTGGTCTTCAGTTGACACTGGCCAGAGAAGAGACGGAACATGCATCGGGAGACGGCGTCCTCTAGCTCAGACGAATCGTGGGCAAGCTTCACAAGTACAGTGAAGCCCTGGCTGAACTTCGCCTTCAGATGTTGTGAAGACCCAAGGCACCGGAGTGTGCCACCCACCATTATGGCAATACGGTTACAGAGGGCCTCGCATTCCTCCATCGAATGTGACGTCAGCAGAATAGCGGAGCCCAGATCGCGTTGGGCAGCTGCGAGCGTCGTCCAGATCTTTCGTCGAGCTCCGGGATCGACACCGGCCGTCGGCTCGTCAAGGTACAGCAGGCGCGGATTGCCGATCATCGCGATGGCTATTGACAGCTTCCGCTTATTGCCACCGCTGTACGTGCGCGTTAGCTTGTTCGCGTGCGGCGTCAGATCCGCCAGTTCGATCATCTGACTCACGATTTCGGGCGTCTTCTCGCGAGGGACGCCTCGCAGGGCGCAGAACAGGGCCAGCATCTCGCGGCCGGTCATGCAATCGATGAGAGCGTTTTCCTGTGGGCAGTACCCAATGTAGCTCTGGAATTCGCGCAGATTCGAACGTAGATCCGATCTCTGGACGTAGGCATTTCCTCCTGATAGCAACAGATCACCAGTAAGCATCCCGAACGTTGTACTCTTGCCGGCACCATTCACGCCGAGCAAGCCGAAGCACTCCCTGTGGTGCACCGAGAACGAGATGTCATTCACGGCGCGGAAGCTACCGTAGTATTTCGTGAGCGCATGCGCCACAAGAGCATTATCGAAGGTCGCTCCATCTTGCACGGCGCGCTCGACGAGTTGTCGTTCAGTAGTGACATCTGAATCCTCAGCCTCCTCGGTCTCTTGTTCTTCATCTGAACGACAAAAGGCAGCAGCATCATCATCATCAGCAACAGGCAGACACAACACATGCATAATATAAGCTCGTTAACCGATTCAGGATTTGAGAAAATGTCGTCGACACACATTTTATGCAGTCTCGTCCATCATCGATGTTTGCGTCAAACGCAAACTACGTGACCCGAACGACTTAATGGCCGTAATGTGTATTCCACCGATTTGTTTACATTGTACGTCATATTTCTCATAATATACACTCGTTTGGGTTCCTACCGACAGGACCTACTGGATCCACTACGACCTCATTGCGTAACTCATTCATCGTAGCATGTCTACAAGTAATATGCTTATAACACCTATATATATATATATATATATATATATATATATATATATATATATATATATATATATATATATATATTATTATTATTCGTTTTATTGGGCACATACAAATCGAAACTATATATATATATATATATATATATATAATTATTCGATAAAGCTATTCGTAAGCAACAAACCATTGACAGCGTTGCTCCCTGTGAAGAGTCGCCGGATCCCACTCATACTAAGGGCATTACGGATACGCTGATAATTGATGAGTTCGAGAATGACAACGGCGCGCTGCGAATACGTCTCCATGAGAACGAGAAGCACGAAGCCGGCAATGCCCACGACCCACATCGCCATCACTTGAAACAATATCCCCTGACGTGCGTCGAATGAGAAGATCGACGTGTGTTGGAAGCAAACCGGTGCACCCGTGTCTGGACAAGCTGTAGCACAAAACAGTAGCACATCAATCATGATCCGCAAGAGTGGACACGGATAGTAGAAAGCAACACTGACGTGTTTACTTTTTTCTTATTGTTTTATCCTAACACGGAACTGACCCGTAGCCGGATCTACAATTGTATGGTATCATATCATCATCATCCTATAGTAAGCATAATAGCTAGGCCGGATCCGAAGTGTATACGCATTTCTGCTGCTATTCAAATATACCTGCACATAATGTGTGGTGGTAATTCTTCGCCATCGATAAGGTCATTCAACATATGCTCTATATCGTCTACGTATAGTTGTCGTTGGGGACCTCTCGCATCCTAAATTCGATCCCCTCGCCGTTCCACTGTAGATGTATGAAAATACGTACGATGGCAGCAAGGTTGAATGAGGTCCTTCACAGGTGTCAAACAGAATTGCAGACGCTGAACGGGCTCCATTTTGTCACACACCGCTTTGTCCTGCCCGTTGATATGAATGTTGGCGAAAGCATATGTGGCTGCGAAACCCGGCAAGAAGCTTGCCAGCTGAAAATTTAAATCGGAAACACATGGATTTTCAAATCGGCTCCAATTGAACTCGCCGCTGTCATCTTGCGAGCTACGAGACGCTGTGTCTCGCAATCGCTCAACTCAAGTGTCGTCAACGATTGTCTCCAGTAGCTTGTTGTGTATAGTGCAGATATGATACATGGCATGACGCCGTGAGTGCCGTCAGCGCGGTAACGGCCTGCCATACATGATAAGGCGTACACACACGTTTACACGTCGCCAACGTTTACGTACCTTGATCCAGTAGGTGGATTTCGTTTCGTTGAAGGAGGAGATGAGGTCGACAACTAGGACCGTAATACCCGCAATGATAACAGGCGTAACGGCAAAGTTCTGGAGGGTCGACAATGCCGAGGCAGAATCCTGAAATCAACAAGAGAAACAAAGTATAGTATCCCCGTCCCAAGAAACGTCGATATCATGTAGCTCGACAAGCGCATCTGCTTTAAATATATTACGATCACTTAGCCTTGTAGGGTAAGAGCGCAGATAGATTTGACGCACGCGCCTCTGTCTCTAAAAGAGATTTGGAAAAATATGTATATATACCGAGCGGAATGACAAAACTAATAAGAAAAATTAAGATTACTAATCAATAGGGAATCTGTAAGGACCCCCCCCGCTCGCCGTCAATATACCCATCGTATGGCAAGTGATGAGAAGAGCATCGAGAAGAGCATTGATCGTCTTGGTTAGAGAACACCTCTAACCAAGACGATCAACAAACATATGTTAGCAAAATCGTGTTACCTTGAAGAGATAAGAGAACGCGTATATGATCGGCAGCATGGAGACGCCGTACGTAAAGAGCACGAAGAAGATGGCCACTGAAAGCAGAATGAAATGACACCATTTAACTAGATGTTGTACTGGATAATTTATGTTGTACACTTCCGGGGACAATTTGCGTAATGAATACCTTGAAAAAGGCACAACCCTTGTCGAACACTTGTTTTTCATCGGATCGCCCACTTCCAGGCAGGATTTTTCAAGCGTGCTGTTGGTTTAAGATTTGTCAACCACTAACTACATAGCTGAATATGCAATCGTTAACTATTAACCCAACCGTTAAATATTAATCCAACTATTAACGGCTACTCGCCGTAATGATGACAACCCACTTCGTACAGTTGCACCATGAACTTTCACAAAACCTATACGTCAAGTTCATCGCATTTTCGATCCACAAGTTCGAATGCGACATCATGCATGTTATATAAATCACAGAAAATCATCTCGTTTTGCACGATGACAGCTGATGAAAAGTAACGTTACGATGCTTAGTATGCGAATTTATTCGCCCTTTCTCCCACCCATTCGCGATCAGGACGGAAGCTATATTGGCATTGCTAATCCAACAATATGATAATACCATACGATACATTTCATTGGCATTATTGCTTATGTAATGTTGCAACCCTTCCAAAAACAAAATCCATAAAACATAAAGCATCAATGATTGAGCAGAGTTAATACGTACCCCATGAATCACCGTAGGCGCGAAAACCTCCCAACGGATCCACGATGACACAGATCAACACCGAGCAGATAATAGGTACGAGCATGATACCCAAATCAAATATGAAATTTGATGCGACGTACGTGAGCCGGCTAACCCCGGACATTAGCTGGACCTGTGAAGCAGCCGAGAGCATTCGAAGTGCAGCACGTTGCGTCTTAGCAGCTGCTAGCAGTTGCGAAATCGCATTATGATCATAGAACGTTGTCCGGAAAGACGAAGCTTCTAATTTGAGCCTGGCCAATTGGTCTCCTCATCTCTACGAGACTGTTCCAGGCTTGGCCAGCTGTTGAATTCATTTCCACAACATATATATAACATATATATGTGTTTTTTTCTTTGCCAGTTTCTACGAATTTTTCTATTGGGACACATCTGATCTTAGTGAGTTTCCACAAGTGGCAGAGATATCTTGCTGCAATACTCTTGACCTTCTGTGTACAACAGTGATTGCGCTCGAAGGGTCGCATGGTACCTACCAGTTTGGTTTTGGTGACCCGCTCCTGGACTGGGAACATGATCGCCGCAGTGACCAGGTATGACACGACGACAGACATGAATATAAGCGCCTTCAAATGCACTGCAAGAGTTCAAACCGAGGCAAGATGCAATTGAGCACGATTGAGTTACGAATCACCAACAATCAACAAAGAAATTTCACACGTCATCGACAGAGCTAACCGTTTGGGCACACATAAACATAATTCTGAAACGCTGCTGGCAAACATACGCCTCTGTTTCTGATACCTACCGATAAAGCCATCCAAAAACGGAGGTGAGTCGTGTTTGGTCGCCAGAACCCGATTCGTGACTTTGACGACGGCGTCCTTCGTGGTGAACCTCCTGATGACCGCTTCCTGCCAGCGGGCTAGAGCGGCTGCTCCCATATGATAGGGTTCGCCGTTGAACCATAACGTGTTGTTTTGGGAATCAATTTGCCCGCCCGCGGACCATTTCGTCTTATACTCATCAGGGCGGTTGAGACCTGCAATTGCCGAGATCACTTGTTATGTACTCGATCGGCTAGCGCCAATTTGCGGGTGTCGAATGGACGAATAAGACGCGACCGGTGTCGACTGATGTGCTAGCCAAACGGAGGCGGAGGATTTTCATTGCCGAATCAAAATAGAGATTGGATAACAATAATAGAATATGTACGTGGAAATGACCTAGTGAAGCAGCGCAATTAGCGAGATACTATCGAGGCACTCGGCCAAGTCCGAAAATCCGTAGAAACTGCCGGCACCTTTAGAAGCGTTTCACAGCAGCGTCGGGCTACGGCGAACGAGTTTCACTCAGCATGCAGAAATCTGTCTGGGTATATATATATAAATATCGTCGCAGGTGTATTGTCCAAACTATGAGTCTGGCTTACAATTACGATATACGAAACCTTGCTTAGGTATTATTAAAGTGTAGGATCTTCGTTTAACATCTTCGCCAAGTACAGCCGTCCGTAATAACTGACCAATGTCAAGTAGATATGCGTTGATCTTGTCATTGGAAAGCGTTTTCACGTCTACGCCGTCGCGTCTGAGACTGTCGCCGAAGGACTTCATCACCTCGTTATCGGCTCCCTCGAGAAAACCCTTGGTATTGCCGTAAATGCCGCGAAGAGAGTACGTCAATGACTGAAACGTAATTGCGTTATATTAGAACTGGAATGGCATCGGATTGCTTTACAATAAGCGTCGCTTCAGGTCGTCCGTCCGCGCAGCAGGTTATAACGGAAAAACACGTGACGTCCATATGAAGGAAAGGTCATGCTTCTCTTTCGATGGCTCATAAGTGTCAAACTAATATGAATAGGTTGACCGTTAAATTATCACAGAAACAATAATAGCCACATTGTCGATGAAGCGTCCACTTGAGCATTCATCAATTGTTTTCATGAAACGTGTGACCGTATAACAGGATACCATTAAAGAATATGAGCTCTCGCCGCTTCGTGGCGTCCCTCTTACCCTCCCCTCTCAATGATGGGCCCAGACAGAGTTTCCAAAAAAGCGCCTGTAAACCCCTTGAACAAGTTGTACTCACCCGGGCCGCACTCTCTGTATTGCTAGCTGCCAGGACGCAGTAAGCGAAGGTGAATATTAAAGGCAGCATCATCAGATACCAGAGCATTTTCCACTCGCGTCGCATAGCGTGAAATCTGGCGAGACCCACAGGGGAAACAGATACGGAAAACCACATCGAGTATATTAGTTCTAGAAGGTTAGATAGTTACAACGCTAATAAATGGGGTGTTCAGTTTGGTTACTCAAATACTCATATATTTGGGGAAGTTCCCTTAGAGGACGTCACTACGAACGTTACTCGAATTCCCGCTAGCTCTGCAAGATGTTTGCCGATATTGGAGTTTCTCTGCGATACATTTTTGTCGATGCTTGTCTTAAACTACTCGGTGGTATGTACGTGACGAAAATAGAAGTTTATATATATATATATATCATGCATGGTTCGTGTCCACAACGTGTGTGTGTGCGTTTGTGAAATAAAAAAAAAATCGTATCACACAAATGGCCACACAATGAAAGCAAGACATTGATGTAGTTCAACTCATAGCCACGATCGGAGACTGTCGACTATGGGAACTCGATTAACAACGGTATCTGAAACGGGGCTGCTTAACGCGACATCTGCAACTTTTCTTTAGCATAATCAAATTTAATGCAAATCAGGACATGCTCGTTTCACGAATTATCGTGAGGGCAACCGCTCCGTTTCTAGCAACGCCAATTAAGCGATGGTCGAGCATGGCGCAGGTTTCTACCAACCTTTTCATGAGTAATCCTTGCATTTGCCGCATGGTGAGGGCGAAGCCGGGCTGGATTCGGTCGAAACGAGTGGCGCTCTCTGCCGAACGAACAGCAAAAAAAAAAGGTTCAGACTAATAACGGGTATCGACTACTATCGAAATTCAGAAGGGGAAAGGGACACAACACTGGCAAACATATCTCCGTGAATTAAGCAGCACTGTCCAGAACGTCCAAGGCCATATTCGAATGTAGCGCAGGGGATGCAATGACTCAGCCGTCGTGGGTTCGAGTTGGCCTGAGTGGCGCAGGGCGGGCGCTTCATCTCGAGATAGAGCAAACCTTAAGGGAAGGGACCATGACTGTGGTATACGTGCAATCGGATTAATTATACTCGTACTAGGAAATCTTCATACCCCATCACTTAGATACGTGATAAACCACAACACAGTGACAACAGTAATGAACAACGGCTCCAGGGTCATTTACTCTACGAATGTCTGCAACTAGGAACACGGCCCGTTAACATGAACCTGAGTTTCGTTGTTGACATAACGTGCATCGTTGTTATTGTTTAGGTTACCTTGAAGCTTTGCTCTGCTTGTACATCGTCTCCTTTTGAAGCCTTGCTCACCTAACATGGCCACTGAATGATTCGGGCCAGAATCTCCGTTCATCTTGTGTTCGCCTCTATCCTTCTTGTCTTCAATTGTGTCTTCTGGAGCTGCGGACTCGCGTTCGCCCACTTTCATGAATACGTCCTCCATCGTCGTGACGGAGATGCCGATGCTTTCAATCTAAAAATTTGATTGCAAAATATATGTATATATATATGTTTCATCAACACCAGTTCACAGTTTTTCGAGCTGACCCTCAGCTGTTCTGCCCCTATCAGGCCTCAGCTCTTAACCGTTTTAGGTATTACTATGAGGACCTGTCGGGGCAACCTTTGCTTATTCTCTTCCTTATTCGTACCTGGCAAGAATCTTAAGATAAAGAAAGATGATAAAGAACTCCAACCCAACACCAGTTGCAAACAGAAAACCCGAACTTTTGGCCGTATGGACGAGATGTTAGTGTTTACCTCTAGTTCGGCTTTGGTCTTCTCTAGACGTCTGAAGAGTTCGATTAGCAAGTGGCTGTCGGGGAAGCCGATGTTGATGCAGAACTCGTAGCCGAGGTTGGATGTGATAGAAACACCTTCATCGGCTCTCAACGCTTGTTTCACTTCTGTTAACGCCCGCTGAACGTTCGTATTCTGGTGACTTTTGGCAAGCGTTAGCTTGTAACCAGTTTCTGCAACAGATATAAACAAATCGTTGAGGTCGGCACTTTGACATGGTGAGCAATTATATTCACAGTAAGTGACTACAGCCCTTCGGCTGGAAGGGCGCAGCAGTCAAATATATATATATTACACGTTGGGACTGATAAATTATATCTCAAAGTTTGGACACACCTGAAACCTGTGATACCTAGAGAAGCATACCGAATTTCCTCTTAAGGAACATTGGCGAGCCGGCGCACATGAGGTATCCTTTTGCAACGAACGCGACCCGATCGCCGAGTACGTCAGCTTCTTCCATATAGTGAGTGGTCATGAGGACGGTTCGACTCTGTCGTTCCTGCTGCAGGATCGTCCATACGCCGCGACGAGCCTCTGGATCCATACCAGCCGTCGGCTCATCCAGAATCAGGATCTAATCATGTCATGGAGAAAAATTAGATTTCGTCGGCAGTATCTGTGTTAATCAACTCGCTCGTCGGAGAGGCTTCGACGAGTTCGCGACTTTGTCCCGTTGTGGGTATTCATTAAAATTGGCTCTGTAGTTTTTCACCTACGATTCGGTCGTTGCAAAAAACACAATACGACACCTGCAATTCTTCTTGTAGTGCTTTACAGTCACAATCTGCATTCGGCCGTGCCATCTTACCTTGCTACCGCCGACCATGGCATTGGCCAGGCTGAGTTTTCGCTTCATTCCACCGGACAAATCTTTGGCTAAGGTCCCCGCCTTGGGAGACAGCGTGAGCTTGGCGAGGAGTTCGCCAATTTCGTGTGGAATCGTATTTCTAGGCGCACCCTTGAGCGTCGCAAAGAAATGCAAATGTTCGTTCACGGTCAGCTCGTCGAAGAGAACGTTATGCTGCGGGCAAAGACCGACTCCCGATCTCGCCTTGCGGGTGTCTGTTCTCACGTTGAATCCGTTAATGAACACGTCCCCTTCGGTGGGCGGGAACAATCCGGTAAGGATGTTCATTGCGGTTGTTTTGCCCGCCCCATTGTGACCTAGCAGCATCGTAATCTGGTTGGCGTAGAGCTTCAGCGATAGATCGCTGACAGCCTGAACTGGCCCGAAATTATGCGAGACATGACGCAAGCGAATTACCGGCTCTCCCGCATTCGTCACCGGCTCTACCATTTCGAAATCTGTAATAAACAGGATGACGAAGCGCGATAAATCGATCGGGTCACACTGGCCCAAGGGCGACAGCACCGTGTATCGCGTACCGATATCAAGTAGTCAAGTAAATGTTCTGGGCTGACTCACAGCCAACTGATTGATAGGTTATTGTAGCCTGTCGGCCAAATGTGTCAGGCCACACCGTATCCGGCCAACAGTGAAAAAGCATGGGTGAATGGAACGAACCTTCTCCATTGTCCCGCGCCATCGGCGACAGCAACCTCATAGATTCCTCTTTGTCACCAAACCAGTACGATTTCTTGAGGAAAAACAGTGGCTCCTTCGGCATGCCGTATTGCCATGGAACGACCGCGTCGAGATACCACATGAGGACGATGTAGATGGCCCAGGAAAACATCATTGTCAGGAGGATGGTTAGAGGTGAAATGTTATCTCCTGGGATGCTGGCCTGGGCTACCGTGGACCACTGGAGCCCTTCGCCTGCAACGGACAATTGACCCAGCTGTGTTATAACAATGAACAAGTAACTTTCATCTGCGATTGGGCGAAGCGGGCGCGGTTTAGCTAAGCTCCTGAAAACTGTGCTGCTTCGTGTGTTCTTAGGCTGAATTAGGCGCCCGTTTCGGTGATCGAATGTAAAAGGCTATTTCGTGAAGGTGACGCCGGTGTGCTTGCGGAGCGAAAGGAAGTTAAGGGTATCTGACGACGCTGAAGCGTGTTTTCGGGTGTGCAAGGAGTGTTTGCGAAACAAGGCATTAACCTACACACACCTGCCTTGGTGCTCTCTGTTGCCTAGATCCATCTAGAGTTGTCACTCATGACTTCCCAGTGTGAAACAACTGAACACCAAAACGCTGTCCTTCGTGGCCCAGAGCCCAGTCTACAAGTAACGCTTAAACAGAACTGTCGGGTCACGTCCGGTGGAGATTCAATCTCAGCTGAGTGAATCTCAACGGAGTGGCTCAACAGCGGGAACATGCGGTGCCCATGGAGCACCAACCAGTGTAAAGCGCACCCAGTGATCCCAGCTGACACCAGCGGCTTGGCCTCTGATGGCCGGAAGATTGAACCTATACCCCTCCGCCTACGCATTCGTTTTGCAACGAAAGTTAGAAATGACGTCAATGTTGAGGGCATGAAAATGGTAACATTCCTGTCTCCTCTACAGGAGCTGACCGCCTTCGAACTCGAACAAAACTTTATGCTCCATTCTACATTGCTGCTCTATCTAATCACCTCGGCAAAATATCCGCTGCTAAAGCCTCAAGCAGATCCAGGGAGTTCAGAGAATACCCGCAGGCTGTGGTGATTGGCGAGGAACTGTCGTATGATGGAACCTTCGGTATGGGTCCAAGAGACAGGACAAAGAAAGGACTAAAGCTAATCAAACGAGGAATCCGATCTATTCCTGTGGGACCATAAGTAAATCGATCATGTATTCTTTACGGTATCCGCTACTAGAAGAAATTGCAATACACGTGTGACTCGTTTGGCTGGCTAGAGACTACTATTATGTCTGTGGGGTAACTGGCCCCAGCCTCTTGAACAGTTTGCGCTGTCATGATAACTCCGCTCACAGAGGGTTGTCGTATTCGCTCTGGGTCCCCGCTGACGAAGCGAATCACCTTGGGGGTTTCACCCCCAAAATCGGAGTCCTGCTTTCTGCTTTATTTGGGGGCTGCTTTACTGTGGTTTTCGTAGTCTAAGAGTGCTCGTCAGGCGCGCTCCCTCTCCTTGGATTACTCGTATCAAAATTAGGTGCCAAAACCCATGAGTTATGCACGGCACGCGCCGTTGGGGCTGGTACATGATAAAGTGTGGTAGCGTTAGTTAGGTTGCGTACGCGATGAGATTTAGGAACTTTGCGCGATGAGTATCGCGTCAAAGTAAAGAGCCCGTCTGGGTGGTTCTCGTCGCGGAGACTAATGTGACCCTTTGACCGGAACGTCTCACAGCGCAGCGCGAAATAAATCACACTTTAAGTTTGCATTTTCAAAAAAGGGATAATGTAATACTCCACTTCATATAGGTTGTATAATAATAATCACCATAATCATAATGATTATTGTATAATTACTCATATTGTAGTTATTGTTTAAACCAGTATAATGAGCATTATAGCGGAGGTCAGACGAAAGCACCCCGTATTCAATATTTCTCAATAAAAAAAAGATTTGTGCATACAATATACAAACACCCTGCCATGGTTGTTGTTGCAATACTGACCGATCTCTTCCTCGTACATTACGCTCTTCAAAATCCAGTGTAGTCCAATGAAGGGGAGCAGCGATGAAGCGATCTTGATGCTTGCTGGTTTAGCGAGATAGTCTGACAAGGAATTTCCTAACGGACGATCGAGCACGCCTGCGTTCAAGCCCCAAGCCCCCAAGACGAGCAGGACAGTGATTAGGGAGCCGGCCTTCGCTGCAATGTGGTTATTTATCGTCAAACAAAACAAATAACAGGATCAATCAAATGGTAAGCACAGTGGTAATGACGGATACGTTATTAATACACAAATACACGTATATCTATATATATGTATATATATATATAGGACTCGGAGAAACTTGAGAAATAGAATCAACCGATTAGTGTGTCATCGTACACCTAGCGTGTACCTATTATATATATATATATATGTGTGTTCGTTTGCAACGTTTTTTTTTCTTTTTAATATATCACATATCTTAAATCATTCTCAATATATAGCATAAGACAAAGCTGAAATGTACTAGCAATGTGGCATCCGACAGGATCTCTCCATTAAGTACAGATAATGATTTGTAGAAATTAAGCCACGTTCGCGTTGGCATATATACGAAATGTTCAATTATTATGTATGGGGATACAGTAAAATGACAGTCGACGACTGTCGCTCTTGAAAACCTATTCGAGCTGTCTCTAGAAACCAAAGCGCGGCAAATACCCTTAGAGGAAAGTCGGTCGACGACATCCGAGATCAGACTGAAATATTGTCACTAACGAACAGGTTTCCGGACAGGGGTCGATCTTAACACGAGAATTTTAGGGGGAGATCGGTCTCTCAGACAAAGATTGCTTAAAACTCCGGCTGGCTGCCTCTTGAAGTTAAATGATCCGGGGGACGGACAGACGTTACGGGAGGCCGATATCGGCAACAGGCCCCTTAACTAGTGCAGTGATCCCTGATCGTTCATCGTCAGATGAAACCGACTCGCCGCTCACCGGCCTTACGGCATACAACGTACGTGAATTGATGAGTGTACAGATCAGCATGACGAAGAGAATAGCCCCGATCGTGAATACAACGAAGGTGAAGAAGATCAGAGTGATGTCGGAGAATCGCATCGCTGCGTCCGGGACGACACACATGCCAAGCGTCAGGATGAGGCAAATGCAGACGCCGCTTGAGAGTCCAACGAGAAGCGAGTTCAGCCAATAGACGATATCCTTCATGCCCATCATTTTCATCATTTCCTGGACGGGACAAATCAGGGAGCGGTTGTTGTTGTTGTTGTTAGCGGATTATAGCAGAGCTACACCCGTCATCGGGTACATGCCACAATGGTCTTGTCCACCAGTCGCCGATTCACGCTGGACGATAGATGTGCTTTTGGGTCAGCTATGTTTCACAGTTCATATATATATATATATATATATATATATATACATATATATATATATATATATATATATAATCTTCTTCTTCTTCTCTTTTTATTCGCATGAGTTGTGTAATATTATAATATACCTATAATATATAATATATTATAGGTATATATAATAAAGGTAATATAATATATATATATATATATATATACATCTTGTGATATGTTCTGACTTCATTTTTAGCATTGCAACGTCATACATAACAGGCTTGCAACATGAAGTGTTTATTATATGTTGGTGCTGTCTTTCATCGTAAAGCTCACGGTCGAACTTAGTTTAACGTTCAAGTTATACAAGCGAGTTGAACTTACTCTTAGACGACTCTCCTTTTCGGCGATGTTGTTCTTCGCAAACGATGAGAGAAAGTACAAATAGCACATCGGCACCAACGCTCCTGAAAAAATACTAAACATATCGAAGAACGAAAAACTCGCCCCATGTTGCGAGCTCGGTGCGAAGTACTTCTGCGATGGAAACGGTCGCATCACGGGCTCGTCTTCGGGGGTCAGCGTCCAGTTGTGATGGTCGGCATGTGCCTAAGATGCAAGCGTATATGTTATGTATAATAATAATATATTTCTATGAATTGCTAGGTACTATTTGCGGTAAATGTTTTACTGGTTTATTGACGGAACTGCCGTTTTTACAATGCTCTTATTATTAGTTCTCTTATCAGTCACCAGGTCGCCTGGACCTAAACCCGCGATTATTGAGGTTTAAGGGTTCGCCGGCCTAACCAATGACAGTCTGGCCTGGTGTTTTTTTTTGTTTAGGTCAACGAGTCGGTGGCGTACGTTTGCATTGCATTACAGTCAACTGGCCAGTGGCGATTCGCGTCTCAGATAACAAATCACATTGAATGTCAAGGTGTGAAAATTGGCCCGACGGCTAAATCACGACTATGCATCCAGCTGTAAGAAGTCAGTGATGCATGATCAAAATGGAAGTTAATGTTCTTTGCGCAAAATGGCAAAGATCACGTTTGGCCCATTTCGTCTGGTACCGTCCCACGAATAGAATTGTCCAGCCATATTGCTCCGAGCCCCACATGGCGCTCGGAAGTGGTCAAACGCGTCGATCTTCCACCTCGGCAATCACTGTTTACCCCGAGGTGTTGGATCAGCAGCTTTGGGCTATCTCTCTCTCTCCCTTTCTATGCCTCACCACATATATAAAGCGAGTGGTAATTTACATTTGAGACTCACCTTAAACATGGTATACATCGTGGGCCAAACCATCTTCTTATCAGGAGCGTATCCGCCGTAATAATCTAACGTTCGCGGTACACCCATGGTGTTGTATTTTTGGTCCAGAAACATATACGTGGAGAACTGTAGCGTGTATTCGAGTCGATGTTCAACCGCGTTCTCAGGAAACACAATCGCAAGGTTCACGTCAGAAGTATTCGCCAGATACATTTCGAGATCGGTGACGTTGACGAATCCCCTTGGGGGCGGGTGGACTGTCGACAAAATCGGCCAACAAAATATAGAAAATGAATGACTACAATTATTGATGATATTATGTTAACGCGCCAGTGCACGCGCACTACTCACTCGCGTGGAAACGCACAGACGCAGGCGATGTATGCGGATCGGAATAATTTCGCAGACATAATTTTTGAAGTATTGACATATAAAGTGTCGTAATCTCCACTCAGCGAATACACTATTCTCACATGTGCAATGGGTACAGTGGTAAAACACGATTATAAAATAGACAATCTCCTATGTCAACGTTGTCAGGTTGTTAAGTATTAGGCTGTCCCCTTCAAACTGTCGCCTCTTTAAATGCCAATAACTTTTGAACTAAATGAGTTAGAATAAAGATATTCTGGTATGAGTTAGAGGCGTATAAGCCTTCAAATTAGATGTCGAACACTCCACACGCATTTTCATCTGCTCAGCAGTCAGTATATGGGGAACCCATTTTGCATTGATTTTCTTCATCTTCAGTACATTGGTGACAATTTTATGACATGTCACCCGAGGAATCCCAGTTTCAGCCGACAAAGACCTTATGGACCAAGCTCTAGTTTGCTCAAAAGCTGCCTTGATTCTGTCAATCCGTTCGTCCCTCGTTGCACCTGATTTGTGGTCCCCGCCTCGGTGGTCATCGGTGTCCATATCTCCACTGTTAAATCGCTTGCACCAACTTTGCACCGTTCGCAGGCATAAGGCAGACCTGCCGTACGCTTTCACTAATTGTCGATGGATTTCAGCTGGAGGGTGTTTTTGGAGAAACAAAAACTTGATGTTTTCCCGTTGATTTTTGGGGGAATTTGAACTTTCTGCTGCAGTGTCCATCTTTCTGATCGTATCGAAACCACTTAGTGTTCGAAAGGAAGCCACGTTCCTGCCGCGTGCCCACTCCAAAAATTAACGCATTGTATCGCGTAGTTCGGATTGTGCGCCATTCGAAAGGCGCGACAGTTTGAAGGGGACAGCCTAATATATAATTGTTATATAATAGCTCACCGCCATATTGTCATTTTAAGCATTTGAGGGAAAAATGCATTATGCCTAAAAGTCTTCGCTGCTAAGTAACTCGTCTGGCATTGAGGGACTTTCACCCACTAAAAACCTGCACCAACAGACACTGGGACCATGGATCGGGTTCTCATTCTAGAGGGCGCTGTATCTGTTTAATTCACTTCAACTGTTCATTGCGCCGCTTAATCCAATAAGGATAACAGGAGTCGACCAGCTTGTTTACTGTCGCGCTGTTAAAATGTACTTACATTTGCCGAAGGTATAATTCACGATACTGTCTGCGTACGCGCCCTGCGGTGCGTAGACAACGGTGCCGGAATATTCATCTCTCGAAAAACGAATGTCCGATGCTTGAAACGGACCCATAGGATCGTACACACGTGGGTCGTGCCAGACTGACTCCGAGTTGCCCATATTTCTACGAATGATGCTGATCATCACTGCGAACGAGCCACAAACATCAAGTCATCCATCAAGAATTCGACAATTAACATCCACGTAGGCATGAATGAGCATATTTTCCTGTACAAAAATGTGTGTTTTCATTGAACGATGAAAGCCCGCAGGGCGTTCTAATAAATGCACACATTGCTGCAATGTGTATGGTGAGAAAACGCCGAAGCATGAAGCAATGAAATACCTTGAACTTCGCCAGTGTTCTATCCCGCCCTGATCTATAGGAAACATATCAATCGTCTCATCGCATTTTGCTTTTGGCGCATGCAATTACTGTGCTTCACACCCTGAAATCAGCGCTTACCCCATGCATTATGCACTTACTAAATACGTATAACTTGCTCTCTTTTATTTTCATAATATGTATAATAATAATAATAGCGAAGGTTGGCCAACTCTAGTCCCGCTCGCGATATGTTTACTTGGCGGATATGTGAGACAATTTCGAGAATCCGTCGTTTCTAAAACGCATTTGGGTCACCATTTCGTAAGCTGTCATATCAATAACGATCGATCTTAGCCATAGGGAAAGCTATTTGCGATTTTGTTCGAAATATCGAAAGTTGTTGTTCATCTTCAAGGAAGTGTCTAACATTGATGTTGTTAGATATGAGCCACACGTTTTTCGTGAAATTGAATTAATTGAATTTGTCGAACTTAAAGAAAACTATATAACCATTAAGGCTAGCCGTCAACAGCTGCAACTAATCAGAGCTAACAATTCCCCAATTGACATTGATAAGGGGAAATCAAGGCAAAATGCCAAAACGGCGAAGACGTTCATTATACGATGTAGTTTTAACCAAGCAAAACAATCAGGGCCTTCAATTAGTGCAACACGTTGCGCGCATGGCGCTCGTCAAGGTTGTGTAACCAACCAACCAAGAAAACAATCTATTGAGATTTTGTTTCGAATGCCGAGAGCTATTTACATACACAGTGCTATAATAAAACTATCCTCGACTGAATTAAACTGTCTCGAAAATCGATAAAGTCCAATTGCGAAACTCACCAACAAATAGTATTGGCAGCACCAACTCGAACAGAAATATTAAATAGTGCCGTTTTATGCGTCGTATGACGACATCCTTATAGAGGAGTGCCGAGAGTTGTTGGCCAACACCCATGTTGGCGGTTTACACTGAGCCCAACTGCAGAATAGATGGGCCCAGCTCGTCCTGGCGGCACCACCGCAGACCTGATGACGTGGCTTGCGCCCCTTGACTGCTCCACAAGTATGACGGGATCTTTCTGAAAGACAAACAAAATGTGACCTGTATATAATCGATCTCGTATTCTCACGTTGACTCATCTAATCACTGATTGTTCGACTGGTACCTTGCAAGTAAGCAAACTATTGGCAACCATTAAATGCAGAGTAAATTAGATGGAACTCATTATGTCGGCATGCTCCTCAACGACTCCTTCTGTCAATCTCCACCACATAGCGATAAACGACTTAGGACAGGCTCTCGTTGACGTTCAGGTTCTTGTTCCATTGTGGTATTCCATAAAGGCTGATTTTGAACTGGAAGGTCAATGTATCTTAAATGCTGATATCAGTGCTTTGTTTTTTCAATCTTCGTGTCTTTACACGGCTCACTCATTGAAGCTTTGCGGGCATTGTAGCGAGTTTCGTCATGATTTTCAACAGAGTCACCCCTCGATATCATTATTCGGGGTAAACTACTGTTGTTTCCTGTGTCCTCAATGGTTGGTTTGTTCAAGCCGCTTGCGTTCTTCGACTCAAGCGGCACTCAGAAGGCATTATTTGTTCATATTCGCTTCCGTTATACGGAGTGACGCCTCAGACAATTATTCGTCAGGAGCTCGTCATCTTAAAAGAACATCTTTCTCTCTGGGAGATACATTGTCTCGGGTGTGTGAGCAACGCAGCGAATGTTCGATTGCAGCTCCACGGAACTCATAACGCTACGTGTTCGTTAATTAAAAGAACCGTTGCTGGCGATGCCGTTTTTCCTGCGATTGGCAAATAACGCAAATGTCGTTAGCTGGACGGGGTACCGTCCGCGCCATCGATCGAATTCGAACATCAAAATAGCTCACTACTAGGAGAAAAACGAGGGGTATTCAAGGACACAGTGCGAATAATTATGTACAGCCTCAAGGCTACAGGATGCGCGGTCTAAAGCGAGGTGATATCCCCGTAGTCAGCTATTCTGAATAAGACAACTTGGAATCGACCTTATGAAGCATGGTAGAGTCCGCGATCGATACCGTGTGAGGAAGTAAATATCCATAGTTGCTCGAACGAACTCAAAGTGTGTTCCCTCTCCGAGTATAGCCCTTAAGGCGTAGGCGTAGACATGATGATTGTAAAGTGTAGCTGGTCATTGCAACCATCGATGTCAACGTACGGAGCTCGAACGAAGTCGCTATTTCAGCTTGGCTCGTTCATATGTGAGTTCTACCTCCTCGGGATAGAATGTAATTGTAATGTCGAAATACTGTAAACGGATTCATTGGATGACGCACGTTGAGCATCTCGTCTTAACAAACATGTCAAATTGCCTATTTGGTAACCAATAATACTACATTAATGGGCAACTGTCAAAAGCTCAACGTGAGAAAAAGCGCCAATAATTTATGCATACGAAAGCGAGTCTCAAACTGGACTTCCTTTCGGACCACCGTCAACTCTGATATTTGACAGGGGTCGATATTGGTGCCGACGCCAGCACGAATGTCCGAGACAACGGATGCGGCCAACTGGGTAAACCGGCGAGCATGCGAAATAGCTGATAAGCTAAGCAACTGAACTTGAAAGGATGATTTTTTCTGTTATTGTTTATTAGATTATTTTTTTAATTTTATTAATTTTTTCATTTATGCGAAATAAAACACCGGAAAATTCGCGATCCTCTTCCGATTGTTCGCGACCGTCTCAAAGACGCCGTTCCGTCATTTGCACTCAATTCAGCTGTTCCACCATCGTGGCACGGTAGATTTACGAGGGCCACAGCGGTGGCGCACGGCTTCGTACAAATTAAGTCTTCGAAATGCTTGGATGGGCCGAATGCAAAACAATCAACGGAAACCCATAACATCAACTACTGTAACCGACATTGCCAATACACGTCTTGACCATACACGCATACATGGATAGATGGACAGATGACTCCATTCTCGGTACAGTTTAGGCAGTTATCGTTGTGAGTAACTATACACACATACACAGTGCCACGAGCGGTAGAACTGTCGGAGAAACTTACAAGTCCATTGCATCCGGACTCTGACTGCATCTTGATGAATGTATCGCCCGATGTTGCCAATATCGCCAACTATTGCCGACGATGATTGCATGCAAAACGACTGCCCAAAAGACGTATAAATATTTCTATTTTACTTCGGGCATGTCACTGATTTCGGGCCTATTCAGTGGTAGGCTATCATAAGAGATTCGGGATTTTTGGGTGAATGTGAATTTCAATTGTTTGATTAAGAATAATAAGGTGTAGTAAAGTATTATATATATATATATATATATATACTAAAAAAATGTATATCCATGCATGGTGCTCTCTGACGATTATTATTACTAGAACTAGTTATTTATTAATGTCGTCGAATTTCAGCATTTCGAGCCGTGTAAGTTTATTACGCGCCCCATAACGTCACAATACTGGCAGTAGGCAGTCTCAGAGCGCTTTTGTAGTCTCACAGCAAATGTGTGTTTGACATGTTGCGTGAGCGACATATCATGATCGTAGGTCGAGCATTGAGTCATATGAAATAGCAGTAGCGGCACCCGCCGGAGCGGGTCGAAAAGCACGCTAAAATAATAGTGTGATGAGCAGGCAGTAGCCTGACTTGAGGGACGCCTACGAGTTGCCTACGAGTTTGTCCTAATAGAGTCTCCTTGTTAAATGTTGATTCATTGGACAGAATCGCAGAATTGCTCCTAAGTGGGAATATCCCGTAGTCAGATGTTCACAGGCCCGGAGTATGGCCACGGCTGTCGCCAAATGACGCTCCGCTTTCCAATCTTTGTCGTTCACTGGCGGCCATCTGTTTATGCGTCAGCGACAACAGAGTGAAATCGCACTTCAAGAACCATCAGTGTACGATAGAAAATAGCTAGCACTCCTATTTTTCTGCTGGCTGTTGGCGAAATGCAGCAGTATTCGAAGCAGTGAAACCACCAGTGAGAATTTCCAATGTTCCCAGATTATCCATAGTAACGTATAATTCTATAACATTAACCACAACATGACCCCGGTTTCAATTGAGTTTACTTGCGACCCCCATTTGCATACCTAGTTCTACACGTTACGGAAAATCACGAAATCAATGGTAAACTGTCCTCCCTTTCGATGATATGGAACAATATAGTATTCGGCTAAATATTTATCATCTAAAAACGCGATTATCTCAGATCCCGAGCAATATCGAACCGCTGTGGGCGCCGAAAGTCAAGTAAATGAATTACATCGATATGTCAACACTGCGTCTGTTGAGGAGATGGACAATGTGTAAAGTAGATGACCTTGACCTCGTCGTCGCCATATGAGGCGCAGCGACATCAGCACAGATGAACAGATGGCTTCGTGGTCTGCCCATACGACTCGGCTATCCCACTGAGAGCTGACGCTGTCCGTTGCTAGCTATCATAGAGACGGACGCTCCACCCAGAAGCAACAACTCTATGGGGGCTATTAGCCGACGCGGCTGGTAGGTAGGCCTCGGAAACAAAATACGAGCCGTGTTCTGACACAGCGGCAAACGAATGACACCCAATTCATTCCAAGGCAAATTGGCAATCGTAGTGGTAGAGCTTTGGCGATGAAAATGAACAGTCACCTAGCATAGTTCAGACAACTTTGAAGTTCGAATTAGACCACGCGGACTGACTCGCGTCGCTTAATTTCGATGCGGGTTTTTTCTATCACTTCTTTCGATAGGGAATTCGGCGGCGTCGATAATTTGGCGGCGGGGGCAAAATTGATTGTTCCGTTATAACATTCGTTGTAATTAACTAAGTCAAAGCTGACGCACATATATATATAGTAGCTAACCCGCCTCGTCAAGTGGTGCGTGTTGGAGCTGTGCTAGCGTGTGAACGTTTCCGCTTGTCTGTTGGTTCTATTTGATGGCGAGGGGTGGGGGGTAGTATTGGGGGTGATTGTGAATTTCTGAATATGGGGAAAATCTAACCTGGGATCTTAAGGAGCTTAGGGCTTTGCTTGATACCAATCGGGGAAAAGTTTTTTCACAGCTAATCCTGTGTTGCCTTCTATGGCAGGCCTCCGTATCGCCTTGTAGCAGTATTGCTTAAGTGTCTGTCTGGAGGGCGGGATCATGCGAGAGAAACGATACTCCCCGCCACAAATTCGGGATTATTCGACACGTGTCTTTTCCTGTTGTATCCTTACCCGAGCCGGCGATCACAAATATAACTTCTATTCGTTGTTCCAATGTCAACCGCACCCAAAGAGCTGCGCATCAGCCACCGAGGCCACACAGCCACACCGACTAGGATCAACTGCTTTCTCACTCATCCAACATTGATTTTATGCACCGCTCCTTCCATGAGATAGTGCTTAGGGTTGTAAATTGCTGTACACATTGCAAGCCTTCACGTGGATGAAATTGCATTGCGCAATACATGCCTGTGAATAAGCTCCATGAATAAGAGAAATCCTGTCGTCGTGAACAATCGTATTACGCTTTCTGTTGCACAGCAAACTAAACAACGGATCGTCGTGGA
This sequence comes from Stratiolaelaps scimitus, assembly GCA_019614645.1. Classification (NCBI taxonomy): domain Eukaryota; kingdom Metazoa; phylum Arthropoda; class Arachnida; order Mesostigmata; family Laelapidae; genus Stratiolaelaps; species Stratiolaelaps scimitus. The sequence continues at coordinate 520,042 of JABWDB010000005.1, forward strand.
GACAGATATGCCTCCTGGAATAAAGCGTTGTTGGGTTGAGGGACCCTGCAAGGTGTTTTGCGACGTGTCGGTATTCACAATAAAGGACAATATATCCTAAAGCTACATAGATCTCACGTGGTCTTCATATGCATACATGGGGTGCGTTATGTAGAATCCGATCAGATCTTGTTCAATCTAACTCATACCAGTAGCGGGACTGGCTTTGTAACCCCAAATCCATGCTCGCTCCGAAAGTTCGACCTTCCTCATCTGGCGAGTTTGTGCCCGGTTGAAATAATCAAGTCGGCGAAAGGGACTCATTGCAGAATTTGTACATCAATGTTCTGTAATCCATAGATTAATCTTGTAAATGCAATAATCACCTTAGTCGTCCATATATATATATATATATATACAATTCCGCGCTTGGAATATGATTATTGCTTCATTATTGCAAACGAGGATTTTTCAATATTGATACAATTGAAGGTGGTTCCCCTCTGGGGTGCCCGAAGGTACCTGCTTGGGACCCATAGTATTTTGTATTTACATCTTAGACATAAAAAAAATACTATACCGCAGTCTATAACACATAAATTTTACGCGGATGATCTCAAGCTTTACGGCCCGTCGAAAACCGAATCCGAAAGACGTGACCTGCAGAAAGCTGTTGACGACATCTCAAGGTGGTGTTCCAATAATGACATGGTAATATCCGTCCCTAATTGTGGTACATTATGTCTATCAGACCCTCACCTATATACTCTTTACGACCAGCCTACACCGATTGTGAAGCGTATGAAGTACCTGGGCGTTATGGTCTCACCGGACTTGGATTTTAACCTGCACATTACACAAGCCATTAAGTTCGCAACGTTATTTTGTAACACACTTTTTTTATATGCAGGAATTTTATATGCAGCTCTATAAGAGCTTAGCAAATTTACATACTGATGTGAAGTTTTGCGACCATATCTTAAGAAACTTTAGACGCTATGGAGCGAGTTCAATAAAGTTCTTAACACGCGTCTCGCTTAGATGTGGAATCGATCGCTCCTATTACGGACTTATACAAAAGGCAGATATCCGATTCTACAAAAGGCTACTATCTTCAAACACGTTTATAATTAGTTTAATGTCAGACAAAATAATCTGCGGAGTTCTGGCGAATAATCATCACCAAAACTAAAAGAATCAACAATATGTTCTCTTTTCCAGCCACACGAATGCATATACCATGCACTAACCAATATTTGTAGACCAAATGTATACCTTCCCTTTGTTAATAAAGGTGCTTTTGAATTGAGTTGAATATTTACTTCAACCTCGAAGAAGCATTTCTCGAACAAGTAGACCCGAGACATTCGAAACCGTCGAAATAATTCTCGTCTGCAAATTCGGGTCGCAAATCAAACACTATGATTCAAACAATTACACAGAGGCTTCGTCTCGGGCCAATTCTCACGTATATTCCGGTAGGCCACAGGAAACCGCAAGTGTAAATATATCAAGCTATTGGCCACAAGTACAATGCATACCAAGCTAACTAGTCACTGTCAATGCGGAACCCAAAACAAATCCTGCATACAGTCAAGTTAACGACATTCTTAGATGCAATCACTGGCATTTTTCCACTATTGTGCCAGTTATTATTTAGACATAAATGTGTGCCTGTGGTAACCATAGACGCCAGCTGTTAGACAAAGAGAGAGAAATGACCGAATTCGGTCGACTTGCTCGATGTTGCCTTGAGTAAATTAATTGCTAGATCTATCATTGCGAGCACACAGCCAAGGCACACAGTGTTCCGCGATAGTACCACTAGCACCATATCGTAACCTACATGGGGCAGAAGGTTTAAAGGGTTCGCGAATGAAGTCAGATTTCTGATAATAGATACGAAATACAATATGTAGATATAGAAAATACAAGAAGCAAACCTAGGCAGCGTTTAACTGACACACTCTGTCAAGTTTTGCCTTAATAATAGTGTCTCAGTCATCAGAGCTATGATCGAACTGCCTGAATTGATCAGACGAGCGCATTATTATTTCAACAGTATTACTCCTATCTATTATCGTTAGTGGCCAGAAAATCGCAAGATCAATCTACCAATCGCTAGCACGCTAGTACCTATACGTTAATTTTAAGTCATCTCCGTTCCTCTACCTGGAGTTCAAATGTTTGTAGATTCTTCTTTTTTAATCTGTATCACCCCGGTACACGAGCAAGTCACACACAGATGAACGAGACCCACCCAGCCTCACTCGAACTGAGCCGGCAGTGGTCACCTGCACAACAAACTTCTCACCAAATGACGACAAACTTCCACTCAGCAAATGCACACCTCGCCACAGCGAGTAGATACCCGGCAAACTGTCGCGGACCGGTCGACAACAAACTACACAAGGGCCGTGGGCGGAACGATAATCTGCCGCTGGGTCAAGCCGTAAATCTACCAGAGGAAAAACGTCTACGATTTCCTTTGGTACGCGAGTCTCAGCCTGGGACTCAGTCACTGCCCGGCGGACGGCTCCTCCTGGCGAGACGTTCGCAATGTTCGGCCTGTGCACCACTGTGTCGACAGGTTGGCAACCAACGAACGAGCGACGAATCGCTCACGGCGTGAATATATCCCTTGCAGCCATAACATAAAGGGGCGGATTGCCCGACTGCAGTATGACTGCCTGTGCGTGAGAGATTTGTCATGTGGGAATCGGCTAAGCTGCCGTTGTCACAAGCAACGTCCCGCGCCACGAAAGCCGGAAAGAGTTCCAATCGAAAACTGTATCCGTCGTTAGTTACCGACTCATACACAAACACCCGTGACGATTCCTCGCAATTTCTGGAGACTGCTTACTCAATGGGGGTGACTATGCGAGAACGGGGATGCGGCGGATTAGCTGTGTACTCGAATGGAATTACAACGAAACATAACTGAATAAACAGTCGTGCAAGCCTAGCAACAACGGCACGATTTTTTGTATACAGGTACTTTGCCGGGAAGACACGTCTCGGAAGACGACCTACGAGCGAATACTGAGGAGGTAACCAGCACATCGTATATGATCGTTCGGACATAAGTGGAAGCAGGTCGAAACAAAGTATTTAAGCATTTTCGTTCAATGTCCTCTAATAGCAACTTCTCTACAACCTGTGTTCTCCAACAAGAGCAAGAGATCTGATAAAAAAAGTTTGTGCTAAACTTGTGATTAACAAATTCGAGTCTGAACTTCAGCTTACATCTGCAAGCTCATCTTGAGCTCTCTCCGGCAAGTTTTCCTTGCCTCTCAATACAGCTAAACAAGTAAAGAAATGAACAACTAATTCCTACATCAACAATGCTCTACAATGCTCTATCTGCCATATATTCGCGCCACACAGTTGGAGACAGTTTCGAGTATATCAAGTGGCGCTCTTTCGGCAGTCCCTCGTCTAATCGACTTACCCAGAGGCGAATCCGACACCTGTTTATCTAGTGGCAACACCGACTCGGACAGTTCTACCGCACGCACGGTTTCAACCAACATCCAACGTTCGATTTCACCACACCGTAGTCCTCCGTGAACAATCGTCGCTCTGCTTGCGAACGCTGACAACGTCTGGACACTGTCATTTTTCCGACCACATACAACAGTGTTCTTTACCGACGTGTCTATAATGAAGAACGCGCACTGAGGCAGCAGCAGCAGCGGCAGTAGTTATTGTTGTACTTAAGCATTATCCTCGTCTTCTGACGCCGTCTACGCCGATCGATGTAGGATGTAAACCATTCGGCTAAACACCACGTCTCTCTGTTCACCAGCGAGTATCTCACAAAGTGGATTCGCCGACAAAGGCAGCTTGTGACAATATCCAATGAGTTGACATGGAACACCGTGTGTGATCCCGATTCATTTCAACTTCTATGCTTGCACTTCTATGCGTGCCTGCGTGTGTGTGTGTGTGGCTGTCAGCATATATGCTCGAGATGACAAAGGCGCATCGGTCGTCTCTAGGTGTATGAGTCACACAGGCCTGCAATAGCAGCCCCGTTTGCGTCCGGCAAATCGATGCAGCTATATGGCCCGCCGTGTCGTCAGCTGGGCGATGTCGACATATCAGACGAAACACACGTTCGTGAAGGAAGAAGATAGTGTTACAGCAAAGTATTGGCGGTGGGAGGCCTTTAAGGCCTGGGCGCTCTGATCGATGTGTGCTCAACAACTACAGAGTGTCAGAAGTAACAAGTTGGCTTATTGGTGTATGCGGATATGAGGAAGTGGCTTTGCGGTGTTGGCGGATAAAAGGAATTCATCGAGAGCTTCATCCCCATGGCGATATTGACTTTACTTACTCCTCTACTTAATCACTGATATTGAATGAGAGTGGACATGTGTCGTGGCTCGGTTTCAAGCTGCGGGTGCCGACCGATTACACAAGCGTACCCCGGATGATTAGAAACGATTCGATACGTTGGAGGCTGGTCAGATACTACTTAAACTGAGATGTCAGACTGATAAGCTTAACTGTGTAACTGTAAATGTTGCCATTTATTATTGATACGGTTTGCCCACTGGGGCGCAACTGATGTAAGGCCTGAGGGCGGTTAGGGTCAGAGAGTTACAGCGCTAAAATACACTACGACAGTATAGTAATTCTGGTACAAATAATTGACAAGCAAATAATAGACTTCAGATTCTATTGGAGGGTATACCAAATCAGTCGTGCGTTAAGAATATATATATATATATATACACGGCGCTATCGCAAGCTGCTGGCGAATCTCCAATCGGTCAACAAAGTCATATCTACACTTTAGACGGCATGTTCATTCAGCGATAACTTCGATATATGAAATTTGCGCGCAAGCATAGTGCCTTGAAGCTTATATTTCAGACCTCACTGAGTGGAACGATTTTTACCTCGCGCACAGGCTGCGTGTACCGCCTAATCTCGCCCGCGGTAATGGCTGTAACTCACTTATGTACATCATCATAATCAGCCGGAAGACAAAGGTGAAATAACGAACACGAAGGAAGACTTTTTGAAACGTCTTTAAATGACAAGTTTTCTAAACTAACATATACCATTCAGTCAATTGATCTACGTGATGTCTGCTTTGTGAGATAACCTGCGAATACTATGTTTGTGATCTGCGAAGGTTTGGAAACCAGCACATATATATATATATATATATATATGTGTGTGTATTTTGTGTCATCCCCGAAATAGGTAAGCGTAACACAAGCTCAACTGAGTGCTATGATTAATATTTGACACTTGTCTAATCTTTTTGCACAGAAGATGTGGTAAACCGGGTCGGTCGTATGAAGCAATGCCGAAAGCAGTTCTGTGGACGTTAAATGTTTATGGCTGTCAGTCAGCCCGCAAAATTTACTATCTAGAACAAACCGCATCTGGTGAACTATCACAATAATCTCTTTGATATCTTGTTGTTTCATGTGTATTCAGCGTTATCATTGTGTGGTCTCATTGCTGAGTTCACCTTCAATCTGCTCAGGTGGTGAATTCTAAAAAAATCAATTCCACACCACAATTGCATTTGCTTGGTGACGACCAACATCGTCCCGGTTGAGCTAGACAACCATCATGTCTAAAGCTGGCAACGAGAAAATGTCGTTTGTACGTTTGAACGTTGCTAACTGTTATCCGTTATTGCGTCGGGTATTATACATGCTAATATTATTGTATACAACATCATACAAGTGTTCGTACTCATTGCATATGGTATCATACATGTGAATATGTATGCCATACAATAACAATATGCCGTTCATTAGCGTGGGCACTCAGTAGACATCAATCAAGTAGATTAAACAATGTAGTCTACATACATTCATCTTTTTTTTTAGTTTAATTAATCGCCTCTTCTTCTTCCCGCTTGCCTTTCAAATTTGAGCCGATTCATCATCGTCGTCGTCATGGATCGTACTCAATATTATTTGGCATATTTGGCGTATGGCATTAGACGATATGCATAACGCGACCCTTATCGCTATTCGGTGTGTTAGTGTTTTTCGCGAGTGGTCGTCATCTGATCGAATGCTCGCGGTTGCTCACCTCGATGCGTGATTCCGGGTAAAGGTTTAATAACATGAGGCTTAATAATCCCACTGTATCAATCTTCTTAAACATTGTAAGTCTGCTGTTCGTCCAACGTGAATCACCTGGTCAGCGGTGATGAATCATCTATTTAGCTTTCCAACGAAAATGCGATAATGGTTAATTGATGAAATGTATTGTCCGTCTGTGGGCGAATCACGAAACATACACGATGCGTAGTAAAAAGTGAGCATCACAATGAAATATATAGTTCGATTCGCACTGTACCGACCATACCGATGCTCGAAAATTGCCCGATGCTCGGCTAAAACATCCAGGAATCGAAGTGAGATCAATAAAACGAAAGTAATATTTTCTCATTTATTGCAAACCAATGAGCTAACAGTTGCTGCTTTCAATAGGTTTGAACTATAAAATTCGTATAACAACTTCATAAAACGGCTATCTCTGATAACATAGTCCAACCCTGCGGGCTATGGCGTAATCTCGACTGATCGCGTCTTATCTGCGTTGCTTGTCTATTGCGCACAAATTATGCACGTGCCAAAATTACAATTCTTTGATTCGTATATGCCACCTGTGCGGTGTTTGTTCGTTTGTCGCGTGCTATGATATGCAGACAAAAATGATGACTCATATGCCTCTTTTGAGCTATATATTGTACATATATATTCGATGCGAGTGGGCAGCCGGGAGGTGAAGTATGCTAACTGCTTTACATACCTTCGACTAACGTGGACATCCACTCGACTATCGTTTGAAGTGCCAATACGGTTAAAATCACGGATCAGCTCTCGTAACGGTCACGAAGATTGAGAAGGCCGTCAAACTTTGCCCACGGCGCGTATTATACAGGGCGCTAGTAGAATAACTCGGTAGCATGCTAGCCCTTGGCCATCAGGTGAATCGTCTTAGAGATTTTGGCGCATTAATTACTCTCATGATGCTCCCAGTTCAAATACAGATTATTAATTATTATTATTATTACAGTACAACACTACTATACAACATGATTAAGAGCATATTGTAATTTGTGTATTTGTATCTGGTAAAGGTGTCAATAAACATTAGGCGATAACGTGCGTGCACGTTATTTTCCATTACACATTTCGGTCATCGATTTCAAATGACATTGGAACTCATTGAATTCGCGAGCACAATATTTACGTCAGTCGCATGTACACTGTTTTGTCATCAGCGCTGACTCTTAGCTTAATCGGGACACGAACGGATTGCTTAAGTAATATTACTTTACCTACTGAGCCCGCCTGATTACGTGATCCTGTAAATGTTAAGATTTGTCGAGTGTGGTATAAGGATATGTCCACCATCCACAGTTGCAGTGCGAATCTCTTTGGCTTTATTGCTTTGTATAAGTCTCTCTCTCTCTCTCTCTCGCTGTCTCGTAGCACGGGGCACGTACGCCATGGCGTGATGGTCATTCAAGCAGCGTGTATCCTTAACGAAACACTCACGTCAGTTGTAGGAGAGAGTTGATATCTTGACGTCGATGGGCGTTGTGTACATAAAGTTCTAGCTCTGCTGTCTCCGTCTGGGTAACTCTTAATTTTCGTTTGTGAGCCGTCTCGTGCTCATCGCGGTGACAACTCTCAAATATTTTTAGTCCACGAATGTAACTCGTGTAAATCATGAGTTTTAAAGAAGTTCTCCTTTTTCTCCCTATCGTGTAAGGTCATATTGCAGTAGGTTGCTCTGTTAGTTAGGACAACGCGTCACAATGTGCGGTAGTGAGGCAGAGAAGAAATCTGTCGGCAGCATAGCAGGTCCAAATCAGTGGGTATTCTCCTTCGGCTCGTGTCCGCTGAGACCCGGTTTCTCTACACAGACGGTACTTCAACGCCATAGGATATTTCTGCGGTGGAACGACTGGTTTCGCGAAAATTCTATCACAATTCCAATAGTTATCCTGCTGTTCAGTGCTATCCAGTTACGAAAATGCCCGAAACACGATTACCAAACACGAGCGTTGGGATAATTGGGAAGGTTAGCAGCGTCAGAGCTTTGGGATGACTAACGATTCGTGATTCAGCCAATTATCGATGCTAATGCGCCTGCTAAAATTCTAGTGTACTTCACACGATAGGAACAACTCATGTAAACGTGAAGCGATACTATTAAACTGCTGAGTTCTTGCAGAGAATTAGCGGAGACCTAAAGATGTGGTAACAATACGCTGTATGCATTTGTCCCAATTAAACAACAACTTTATTTAGGCGGTAAGTTTCACTGGCTTCAAGTATTTAGTACACCTAATATGAGCAGACCCCTTCTCGTACATAAATCGACTAGGTAACATGAGTTACCATGTAATAAGAAGTAAGCCGTGCAGAGCGCACATGTTCTTTTCAACATAATAGTATACTATCCCCGCAACAGGGAACGCCTTCCGGCGCAGTAGACATTTACACGAAGGTTAAAAAATAGCAATATATCATAAAGATCTTGAGTTGCTAAACACATTTCTATGTCGATTACAGTTCCTCTCTGTGGGCCGAGCTCGCACACCCCACCCCCCATCGAACCGTGGATGTGCGCGCGGCCAGGCAGACGACAGGCGGCAGCAGACTGCTCGATGGTTGTTGCTATTGTTGTTTCTACTCGGGAAAACATTTTTGATTCGGTACAGTGCGCTGCCACTGCTGTGTGCGCGTTTCATTTGAGATCGCGCGGCAACACCGGAGGCACCTGTGTACGTTTGGTCGAAATTTCGTGCCTGATTCACGCGCGCTACCGGTTAGCTCGTGTGATTGCACCGTAAGGACTAATCCGAGGTGGCATTTGTGCCCCGTCATTTTCCTCCTGCAGGGTAAGTCGGGGCAGTTGCACGCGTACTTTTTCACCGATTTCGATTCTGTAACGAAGCAATCGGAATCCCGAGATAGAAACTTCGCTCGAAATCGTGAGTCATCTATCTGGCTGTTCTATTTGCCCATCGGGGCGCGGTGGTTAACGATGCGCGGTCGCCGCCAAAGTTCTACGGGGGTAATGTGGTGAAATGTGTGACCATCGTCCGTTGCATAAAATCATGTTTGTCATTTGGCCGGATTGTGATAGATTGTATCCCCGAGGCACGAAAGCAACTCGGGAATATTGTTCTGTTCAGTTTTTTATGGTGCTTTTCTTAGTTGGTCTGTTGTAGATTTGAATAAGCGAAGTCCACTATAGCACTTGATGCTAATGACAAAAAAATGATCTTATTATAGAAATAAAGTCTGTCGTTGTTGCAAAGAAAATAATCATCACGAAATATCATTTGAAAAGGGAGTCCACCTTATCAAGCACATGTCATCCTCGTTCTCATAATTAGTCCTCCTCACCACAGACCTCACCTCTCGGTTTGTTCCTCACGAAATTGCAGAGATGCAACACAGTAAACAAATCGCTTATTTCGTAGCATCCGTTACAGGTCATTTGTGGCAACAAATCTATCAGTTTCAATCAGCGCAGTTGAGCATCCGTTGGGGGCGATTCAATATACCATAACGGTCACTTCCGCCGGGCCCCATAATCGTCAAAGAACAAACGCCATAGCTCGAGCCATACGAATTGCATATTGTAAGAGATAGCCATCTGAACGAAAATCGTTATTACAACGGCCTATTTTGTCTGTTGTCCCTGCTCGCCGTTGCCAACCTACACTACTCTTCGCTGATTAAAACGCTGCGTAAACCAAAAGCACATTTCGTACAAATCTTCTTTGGTTTCACAATGCCGAGCTGCTTCTTGGCAAAGGTTTCGTTTTTGGCTGCTGGCCACCAAAACGAATTTCTGTGATCGGACACGTTTTGGCACGTATCCGTATAATGGCATCATTACGAGTCCCATTGTGGCGTGGTGGTGCATTCGCGTGCGCTTTGCAATCGGAGGACAAGACACGTAGGTGCACTGGTTCGATCCCCACCGTTGCCCACATTTGCGTTTAGGTGTTTATCTTACGAAGCAATGCAGTAGTATCGTGGACGTTAAATGTCGAAAGTTATCCTAGGAAAGTTGTCTGATTATTACTACTATTATAACGCAGGTTCGAGTCTGCGACGTCACATATAGGGTTCTTGAGCGCTTATATACAGCAGCTCTGCTAATAGACGAATAAAGCCTTTTTGCCACTTCCCTAATTTTCTACATTTCTTCGAAATTACTGAATTTCGACAGTTATTGTATGCGATTATTTCTATCTGTAGCAGTAACATGAGCGGAAGGGGTAGCAGGCGAGGACCGTATCGTCACCTTCCACGGAGGAATCGTAATGACGCACTGCAGTCTGGGGAAACGAGGAGTCCTACGTTGTTGGAGACACCCGAGGGCCGGCTGCCGTCCGAGCTGCTATTTCCCAAATCGCTTCCCCGAAACAGCAACATAACTCCAAAGGTAATTGCTTCAACGAACTCAGCGCATCTTCCCACACAGGGGGTCCTGTCAACAGCACGCTTGAAAAGCCAGAGACCACCTGACGTGTTGTAGATGTTGTTCTCATAGCAAAACAACATGGGGGAGGGGGCGCCTCTAACAACGTCGCTCGTATAGATAATGTGAGATACATGGTGTCGTTGTTGTTGAAGCTGATACATTGGTAATACATGAGGACAAAAAAATGCTCCGGCTAGCCAAGCGTAGATTTGTATGCTGTCGAAAAACAATATGTCACCATCGTTCCAGTAGTTCATATGCACTAATACTAATAATCATTGACGCTTGTTTTGTTCTGCTACTGTCGGTGTGATCTGCTCAGGTGGACATCCGCATGATGGCCCCAATCACAGATCCGATTTTACAGTATCGAATTCTGCAGCATGGCCACAAAACTGTGAAGCGTGCCAAACAGAAGAATTTCACCGAGGTGCTCTTTCAGGGTGATCCCGATTATGATCAACAAGCACAATCACCTTGTGTCATTGTCGACATTCGTGGTACGAATCTGTTAGAAATAATCAGCATTATTAAATAGTCGGATACACCTATGATTCTTTGGTGAACAACACTGATGCGGATGCCAATGTCGATTAATATTAGAATTTATTGAAATTTGTCCTCGGCGAAGTCGCCAGCGCAATACGGGTTGTTGTCGAATATCCGCACCTCGATGCTGTTGTTTAGGCTACTGTCTACCACCTTGTATGCTCTGTGCGATCCTCTCGTTCATATTTCGTAACCGAAAGAGTATGTTGTACTGATAGCGTATGTTATAACCGCGCTGGTACAGTGGCGGGCATAAACTTAAGGCACCCCTATATTTCAACAAATCGTTACAAGGAGCACACATTTGAGAAATTTATTCTGTATCAGATTAATGTACGTGTCAAATAACATACACACCACAAAGAACAGCGCATGTAACGTCTCATGCAGCCTGCTACAATAAAATAAGTCATCTTTCGGGTGTGTAAAATGATAAGGCACCCTCAGTTATCGAGCGTTCTCGATGAATTAATTCTCGTTTTCTTGTGCTAATCTGTACCGTGTGGCCCCGCCCTTGCTAATTATAACGTTAAAGACTCGGTTTGGCATACTATTAACGAGATTTAGCAGGATCTGGTCGCTGACACCTCCCCAGGGCTCCAACAACGCCTCTTTTAGTGCTTCCACGGAGATGTACCGTTGGTATGGTGCATATACTCGTCGTACAAGAATGCCCCAGAGGTTCTCCATCGGGTTGTGATCAGGAGAACATGCTGGAGAACACTCTAGGGTTTCAATGTCATGCCGTCCTAACTACGCACGTGTACTTGCGCTGACGTGAATTGAAGTTTTATCGTGTTGGAAAACAATTGGCAGTCTGCAAAATCTGCTCCTGAACGATACTAGGTTGTTGATCAACATCTGCTGATAGTCCTCGCTATTCATTCGAGATGAGACGAAAGCGAATGCGAGTCTGTCAAGAGAGGTGAAAGCTCCCCAAGTCAAAACGGTCCCGCCACCGAAGTTGTGCTTTGAAAAGTACCGCGGCTCTTTACGTACATCATGCCAATAATCGTTAAATCCATCTGGCCCGTCCAAATTGAACTTCTTTTCGTCACTGAAGATGATCTGAAACAACACAGTATATTTCAGATAGATGTGCATCCACAAGATATTCTTTAAAAAACGTTACCTCAATACTCACCAATTTCCATGATATGCGGATGACGCTTAATTGTCCTTAAAACTGTTGATCTACGAACCTGAAGGTTTAACTCTTACCCGATTGCTTCACAACTTATGGTCGAATTCGAGGCCAATCGACAGATGTGCATGGCTGTTCGCTGGCTAATCTTTCGTGGACGTCCTATAGACTTATTAGTACCATACGTCGACGGACTGCATAAATATTTTTGCACTACGCAACCACTTCTGCCAATTTCTCTGGCAATTGCAACCTGGGTCTTTCCTGATCGGTGTAAAGCAGTAATAACTGCTTTCTCTGCATCCGTAAGGCTCGAAGTGAGTCCCATGACTACAGTACAGCATGAATGATCAACATAAACTGGACACACCCGAAAGATGACTCATTTTATCGAAGCAGGCTGCATGCGACGTTATATACGCTGTTCTTTGTGGTGTATATGTTATTTGACACGTATATTAAACTAATACAGAATAAATTCCCTCAAATATGGGCTCCTTGTAACGATTTGTTGAAATATAGGGGTGCCATAAGTTTATGGTCACCACTGTACATTGTATGATACTTAAGCGTGCGGGCCCGACGAAGAAGACATTTGCAGTGTTCTATTGAGTCAGAATATCCAGCTTATGTTTATACGTACACCTCACGTGGGTCTTCCAGATAGACGTCGTCATCCGGATTATCAAACACGCCGCGTGCGCAAATTTTTTGCTGCAAGTGGTGGTCTTTTTTTTCATTTATCATTCGTACGGTTATTTTATTTGTTTTGTTTTTTTTTAGATAACGCACCCGCGGATGCGCTCACCTATCCGCGAGCGTGCGCTCTAGCAGCGTTGAGGACGCTGAAATGGTCGAACAGCACGGAGGATGATCTCCCGTTCAAACGGAAACACGAAATCGCGAACTCGATCATGTTTAAAGAGTCCACGTTTGCAAACCGCTGCTGCATTAACGGGGCGAGGTCGGTAGCCGAACTATAAACAACCCTAAATGCGTCTGTGAAGATCACGCTTCAGATATTGTACCAGCCGCTGGCAACACAATAGACTCGTTCGTTCGATGATAATGTACGAGGTGATATCGCACCCTTCGTTCGGATACATTTCCATTGCCGTAACATGCCGAATAATCACCATAGGCGGCGGTTCCCATTAAACGCCTATGGTATCTCGAGTCAACAAGTGCGAAACTGGCCTATTACCTCAACTTACATTGCTTACATTGAAGAGGGCGCTACCACCTGCACTATCACTTAACGATACCTATACTAATTTGGACATTTTTGCTGATGCCTTCCACTCTGCTTAGATACCTGGGAAAGTTTATCGCCCAAGAAATGCCACTAAACCACCCGGCGTTCATTCCAAGGACAGGCAGTCACCCGCTGTACGGTTTTACGGATGGCGATCTCGGCGAATGGCTGGCCGCAATGGTCGCTATGGACTATGCGAAAATGAGAAGTTGCAATGAGGCGCAACACCTTGAGATGCCATTCGCCGAAGGGATATCCCTTCCACCGTTTCAATTATCCGAACATGTGAGTCCGTCTGCGGCTATTTATTCTGCCGCTTTGGTGCGTCTAACTTGAAAATTTATCTATTATTTCCCAATGTGGAAATACCGATTTCGTTAATAAGTAGCAATATCATGTGATCGACCCCATTATCGCTTATAGAGCACCTGGACATATTTTCATGGTCTCCCACACAAGGGCGAACTTCTCCCGTTTGATTACCTTTCAGGCCTGTGGGGATCTCATGGAAAAACGATCATTTAGATCAAGTTTATTCAAACATACAATAATTAGGAATTATTTCTAGGGATTATTGGGGAGGAGGGATTAGCTGGGACTGGGGCTGAGGCTGGCATTGTTCCGAGGAAGGCGATGTCGTTGCCTCTCTGCACAGCGAGGGACAGGCGTTGGAGAAGGAAAGATCCTGCGCGCTTGTCCCCGGTGGCACGGACCAGCCTATGGTAGACCCCTTTGAGGAAGTTCGCAGTGAGGGGGCCGTGCCCGCCTAAGGTCTCAAAAGCAAGGGGGGAAAAAGGTCGGTTGCCTGGAGTGCAGTGTGCTTCCGTAGCTTGGCCCGCTCCGCACGCGCTACCGCGTAACCGGGGACCATCATCATCGCCACCAGTAGAGGAATGAGGGCTTCCAGTTTTAGGAAGCATTTATATATATATATATATATATATATATATATATAACATCAGATCATCGTTCACTCGATAAAACCAGATTAAACGTTACTTTAACTCTGCTAATTATTTGCTCAATGTTTCTAATCAATCGGCATCCTGTGTATGCGGTGATATTTCAGCCTGTGTACGACTTCTACATGAGCGAGAATGTGGAGCCAAAATTTCGCAAGACCACTCTTGACGCAATCACTTATATGGGTTGGAGTGACGGCCGTCAACCGGTCACCTGGAGCGAGCTGATAGATCGTCAATGTAAAAATAGCGTCAAACTCAGTAACAAGGATCGCAACCGTCTTGAACAGGTCCTCACGCACATGATACACGCTACCGGGTAAACGGACATCGCGCGAAAATAGTACTCGCTACATTGTGTCCGACATGGATGTCTATAGCTAATCGGGCCTGGACAGACGTCGCACAGGATTCTGGCTTGAACGGGGCTTGCTTGAGCTGTTCGCGTAACGCTCGTGCAGGGTGACTGTCATATGATCGTTGCAGGAATCGTTTGTTGTCTGTATTCCACAAATATTTATTGATTTATCGATCTAAGGGTTTTTTTTCAGCAGACATGAGTGTACTATATATCAATCAAGATGGCACAAGATGGCGCATCGCCCGTGAAAATCAAGAATGATCTGGCGGGCATCGTTAACTTAATGAAGCTATTTGAGGTCACGTCGACTTACGTGATGATTCCCCACCATTTCATCTATTTTTCAACTAGCGCACGCCATGCAAATATGTGATATGTACATAACGAGATCGACTGAAGCGTAGATTTATATATGGCGACATATTGTTACGTGTTGTAATGCACACCGTACCCGGAGGGTCGTTACCTGAAAAGGTGACGCAGCACAGTTGATGCTAGTCTAGTCTCGTATTTATTAAATGAAATGCGACCTGTTTAGCATATGTATTTCGTAAACAGTAGTAAGTCTAGCCACGCGTTTTTGCCAGGTGGTCGTGTCAAGCCACTGTGTGCTGCATCATCTTTTCAATGTGCGAATGACAGATACCATTGCAGCTTTATCGAGTTCAATAGAGACCGCCTAGAACTTAATCGTAGAAGGAGACGAAGAAGATCTCATATATTCCTGAAAATGACTCGTACCTCGAGAGCATTTCGTTTGCTCCAGTGCTAAGTAGAAAGCAAAGTGCCATGTTAAATACTACGTTATGGGCTGAGTCATGGGTGGAGATGAACAGGAGGATATCTCTCATAGGGCTACAGAACAATGAGGGTGTAACGAGGGTAGATGCGAAGGTGTTATCGTAGACAGAATCCAGAGAATAGCATTTGCCGAAGAACGTCAGGATCTGACGATGGTGACAAATTGGTATTTGACGCTCGTTAGGACAAAATATGATGATAGCACTAGCCGTCTGTTATAGGGCAACCGTAGCGTTTCAGGACTAAAATTCGCCAATAAATCGACTAATCAAAAAAGGAATCTTGCTGCCGTGGACCTTTGTATTCACCCTCTAACTAAACCTATGAATGGAGAATAATGGTTAGCTTTACCTGCTATCTTCACCTATTTAGCTAATAATGATGAGCGAGAATTATCACTAAAAATTGCATGCTGTTCGTAGATCTGCACGTAGAATATGCTGTGTTAAGGTTACGTTGACGAAATTTGACATGAAACACGCCAGGGTAGCAATTGACAAGTAGCCTTGTTTAGCGTACAACGACATATTCGATTACATGATTTTATATAAAGGACATCGGTTTCTTAACGTGGGTAGTTTCACTATGCTCAGATCATGTACGGATCGCTTCGGAGTACAGTGTCGGCCACCCGAGCGCACAAAGTGACACTGCCCTGAGCACGAATAGTTGAATTATGCAAAGTTTGCACAACTGATTAGCGCCACTTAGCTAATCACAATGGTGACGATAGTCTCCAATAACTCGAGACACATGGCAGCTCAAATTGGTTTTCGGCAAACGATTTAGACACAACGTGAACGCGAATTGAGGCCAAGTTGCCGCGAAGCAAATATTAGTTGATTACGATCGCAATCGATAGGAATTAAATCACAGGCAAGATTTCAAACATACATATCTACATTTGTACGGGATCAGCATGTGAAAATTTCTCGTACGGCTCCAGGACTCATAGGAGGTTTTTTGGCAGCCGTTGCCGAAATTTTCGTCATTGTATGAGCGTTTGCTTGCGGTGGCAGAATTGAACAACGCATACAAACTCTCACTAACTCGGCAAAAGAGCCGATCTAACAGCCGTGAGGTCGTTAAGGTCGGTTAAGGCCTGATGTTGTTGTCTCCATAGCGTCAGCAGGTGGAGCGGTTTTCCCCCGCCGAGCCTTCCCATGTTGTTCCTTCTCCTTTTGTTCGACTTTATCTTTGAGGCTGGTGTACTCCTGCGGACGCTCGAGCAAGAACCGGGGATGCACCTCAATATCTAACACCTCCGCGCACATGTACGGTTTCAGCCATCCCACAAGTGGGCAAATTCCCTTCGAAGCAGAAACAGATAAATCGTATTTGGTTAATTCTAGACCGTTGATTTTCCTCAAGGTCATATATAATATATATATATATATATATAAGCAAAGCAATAATAGACAAAAATGCCCGTATAAATTAAAGTCCACTGAAAAATTCACATAAATCCCTGTTTCTAGAATATCTCGCAGAAGGGGGGGGGAAGGAATATGTCAAACGTCGTGTGTTATTTTCTAGCATTTACCTGAAAGGTAACAACAAGACGGCGTTCGATGTCGACGTCCATGGGCGAATCGTTGTATACAATATAACATTTGTTCAAACATACAATAATTAGGAATTATTTCTAGGGATTATAACCCAAAAGGTGCCGAAATGATGAGCTCAGTTGAAAGTTACAACTTACCGGAATATAATGGCCTTCCGAATGATAGAAAAGAATCCCGTCAACTTCGGCCGGTGCGGTAAACGGCGGTTGATCGCCGCACAGCAAGTTCTGAATCGTTTGTGGTTCCCACTCGTAGAAGGGAACTATCTCCAGCTTTACCTGTCAGAGGAATGGTATACAACGTTTGAACTTTGACAAAATCCAATCGTTTCGGACGTCAACGTCTACAAAGTGTACTGTATAATTTGAGAAAAACAATTAGCAATTGAGGCGAACGTGATTAGTTAATTGTAGCAAATAGGGGTCATCATTCTATGTATAGTCGCGCTATGTTATGCGGAACACTCGTATCGTGATAAATCGTCTACATTGGACCAGGGTGATATACCTTTCTCTCTCGAAATGCAAGCTCCTGAGCACACTCTGCAAACTGTGTCTTCAGCCAAAAGAGTCGAAACGCTGTCACCGAGTCATAGTACGGCCTTGATCGCCAGTAAATCAGATCGAGTATAAAGCAGGTTTTCAATGTGTCGTTATAGACCACATCAAGGATGGTGAACTCATTCGATTTCCAGTTCGATCGACGCCCGCTGTTCGAACTTCCACCTGCACGAAATGAATGAGGAACGAACGCCGCCACAAAATTTGAACAATCTTAACTTTTCGCCAATTTACTATTTGATTGCTTGTTAAGTCTTGGTTGTTGTAAAGTTGTTGTTGTTCTTTAATTGCAAAGATTTGTTTCAAACGCGATGATTTACTTTGATATAACATTCTATTTGATAGGAAAGTTCTGTATCATGGATAGAGGAAACATCGCCATGTGCAGTCAATATATGAAATGCTAAGTTGCAAACAATCTACTTCGTTGATTCGTTTCGTTTTTTTTTGTTATAATTATATGCCAATGAAAAAATAATTGTTTGCCTTAAAACTCGATTTCAGATAGGTTCGTATCGAAAGCATGTAGTCTATCGAAACTACACACATCGCTAATTTTTGAAATGGAGTAAATTGCGTCAATCGAGCCCATCACTGAATTGAGCAACTTCGAATCCACATCCGCACGCTTTCACCAGGTTGAAAATGACCTTAAGAAATAAACATTTGCCGCCAATTCTAGAGTAGGGGGATTTGTGCAGACCCAGTGACTACTCCATAGGCAGTTCACCAAATGTTAAAAAAAAAAACACTGTGAGATCTAGGGGATGAGAGTGGGGCAAAAATGCGTAACTAACCGGGCAGATTCGAGGCAAACGTAGTGAAGTTATAGCCATTTCGTGCGTACAGCCTTGTGACACCCCTTGAAGCAACGAGAAGCCCTCGTTTCCCTTTTGGGCACAGCATTATCAGGTAGCGTGTCAGGTCAGGAGGCACTTCCACCAGCCATTCAGACTGCATCAGCTGGTTACGATACGACCTATAGATAGATAGATATATATATATATACAATATAATTGTTCCTCGATCGAGTTTCAGCAAAGGCGCCAAGTTATCGTACCATATCGTATCCATTCAATCGCTACAGTTTCTAGGTCGCCCTTGATCGTGCACTTGTTCGGTTCGTTAAGAGTAGCTATTATAGGAGGATCAATATCGGAGCCAATCTACAATCAGGCCTCCGCGCGTCAGCATGAAACAAAGTAACCCAGTAACTTGTACAAGCATTCGTCGAATGACGGATGACATCAAATGGAGACTGGAAAGATTAGCCTCGACAGGCGAAACCCCACCTTGGATCAATCTGCGATGATCCACTAACCGCGGCATGGACCCGAATAAACACCCTCATCTTACATTCACAATTAAATGACACGTAAAAAATAATAACAAAACCATACTGGTGGGTGCGCGGAGAGGTGGAGATGATAAGGAACCACCATACAATTTATAATAATACCTTGGGGGTTTCCGGGGCCGACTAATTTCTGAGTCGGTGTCGTCCTCGTCGTTCTCAATGTCCATGCCGGTTGCTTCTACGCCACCAGAGCCATTTCCTTTGGATTCTTGTTTGCCTGCCTGCGAATCACTGCTGCCTGAATAAGCTTCGTCCCTTTCAAACACTCCCGTGGCGAGACCACGCGCGTGAAGGAACCCGTCATATCTTTGCAGGGGAACATCAAAACAGTCGTTACTATAAACAGTCGGCTGTCCCTTTTATTTGAATAGGTGGGGACCTGAACATTACACAACAATAGCCAACACTGGCCCCAATAATCAACGGGCTGTTGGTAATGTGCATATTAATCGTACAGAGTTACATCTCATAGCAACGTCACTGAACCCAGCGAATATGTACTCATTTGCCACATTATAGAGGAATGGTCCGGTGACGCGCATCAATGATATGTTTTCATAGGACTGTTTCAGTATTCACACGAACAGAACGAGCTATACACGCGCAGCAAATGATGTGCAACTACATCACCTTTTCTCCTTCTGTCTCTCAAGGAACCGTTGTCGCCGCAACTCCTGTCGCATGTGAAGGGACGATTTGTTATTCCGCAATTGGACGAACCTTCCGGGTGACATTGTGGCCGCACATGGAGCCTGAGTGACATTCACCCCTGTGCTGAGGCCTGAGATGATCTCGTCCATAGCTCCCACTGTAAAGAAATCATTTCCAAATTAATCCGAAGCTTTGCAGCGAACCGCTTGTCTTCTACTGGTATATTGGTAAAAATGAATCGTAATCCAACCAAGGTGTTCTTCACTAGGATTCCCACCGTCACCGGAAGCGTATTGAACATATAACCAAAGGAAGAGGGACCAAGAACCACGGCGATACCTAGTTGACAGCACGTTCAACAAAATAGCACCGAGTATATATATATATGTATATACATAGATTCATTTAGTTAAGACGTGGGCTCTCACAATGGTATTGTCCCAAACCCTCAGTAAAGCGAAGGCCGTTGTCACTAAACAAGTCACTATATTAAGAATACTCAGTAACAAACAGTTTAGTTAATGTTGACTATTTGAACGATGATGCACACATTGGGAAAACGTGAAACCGCCAGAAGATTTCACTCGCTGTGACGGCCTCGGAACACAGCGCCAACACTTGTTACACAGTTGTCCATTTGTGTCTTGAAATTAATGTGGTTTCCGCGTCAGCTGACGCACGATGTAGCGTCGATTATACGGTGTTACTCTGGGCCGTAGTTCTTCTTAAAAGTGGCACGAACGATTGTATCAGAAGGTGCACACATGTCAAGTTCCAGTTAAAGAGAACCTCCCGGGGAAAGGTTTCTGTCGAAAGCTCCGGCTTGCACTATCATCTGATAGACGTTCGAAGGGCGTTCCGCTGGCTTGGATCGTTCCAAACCGGCTGACCAGTCCGCTTCTCGTAGGCGCTCTCCGCGAGCTCGCCCTCGCTGTGGTCATGCCTAAAAAACATTGTTTTTCGAGCTGGCCCCCAGCTATTTCCCTATGTGACAGGCCTCAGCTCTTAACCAGAGACATGTCTATCGCGCGTGTTTTGCTCACTCAATCAAAACACACACAGACACGCATATACACACCGGCAGACAAAGAGACACGAACAAACACAACAAGATTCAATTGACTACCGCGCACTCTAGCGTTTCCCTCTCGCACTCCCTGCGCCGTCGTCAGGTGGGGTTGGGCCAATCGAGATACCGAGGCGCAAAGTTTATTCGACTTGTCATAAAACTCCCCCATAGGAAACGATCCTAGGAAGTAATTTATCATGGGACCGGCGGTTACTATATGCACTTGTTGACTAGTCTGTATGCGTCGCTCCACCCCCGGATTCACAAGGTGTCCATCGAAGAGCCACAAACTTCTCATCGATAGGCGCCGTGCGCGATGGTCGTTCCTCCTCGCTCGCGCGGAGGGTAAACCAACACTTCGAAAGAATAGTAACGCCGTTTACTCGGCGAATCTGTACTTTCACTAATCCTCGGAACGGAGCGACTGTCCATCTCCCATGTGACGTTCGTGCGGTTACGAGGCGAAAGCGGCATTCTCACTCGACGCTGGAAGCGTGAGCTTCGATATCTGTGTGTCTGAATGTATGCAAAGGTGCGGTGGGCTATTTCGGCCGCTTTGGGAGACGAGCAATCTAGTCTTTCAGCATTTCGACTTTGATAGGACGAAACGCTGTACATATAGTTTCCGCCAGTGCATGCTAGCTAGGAACCGAACGCGGAGAAACCACATGCTAACTTGTGGAGTTGCACGACGCTCGAAAAGTTCCGTTCGATCCCCGACACAGAACGGAGTGAGTGTATCCGCCGATTGGTGTGTTGTGTTATTGTTGTTGTGGATGTTATTGTTGTCTCGGAGCCGTCAGATCACTACGGAGCGGCGGCGGCGCGCGGTGGGATTCGACGGAGCGGCTTTCACACACCGGAGCGATTTTCCTTGTCTGTAGGCCACTGTTCTTAGGTTTTCATTTTTCGTTCTTGCTAGTGCAGCCACACCGTGTTTGCTAAGCGTGTTGCGACAACTGAACGGCGGGAACATTTGCGAGATGGACAGCGACGAGCGAGCAGCATCTCTGGAGGAAGTCGTTCAAGAAGTCGAGGTCAGTGGGTAGTGTGCTTCCTGTGAGCCGTTGGCGCTAAGAAAGAGTATCGAGCTATTTACAAGGTATATGGTATTGTAACAATTGAGTTGATATTATTATTATGTGTGTTCTCAACACAGAGTAAGTAGTTCGACTCGAAGTTTTTCTGGATGTCTCGAGCGGGTACGACACCGATGAGTACACTGCAAGCATTGAGTTAAATGTGTGCTTCATCCCAAAAGCGTCAAGCTGACTCTCAGCTGTTCTGCCCCTATCTGACAGGCCTCCTGCACTTAACCTTTTGGTATTACTATGAGGATCTGTCGAGGCCACCTTTTCCACCGGTCAAACCTGGCAAGAATACACTGAGACAGAAGGGTGATAAAGAAATTCACATATTCTCCAACGCGTCTGTTAGAATTTGGTCCCAAACCTCCAGGACGCTCGCCACTAGACCATCAAGGAGACGTATTCTCTATTCCAGCTACACAAAATATAGCTAACAAATAGAAAATGATGAAGACATAAACCTTTCTCAACGGTATTCTTTACCACTTGAAAAATCTGGCTGGGCCCAAGACGCGTTACAGCTAACGAGTAAGCGTGCTTCTTTTAATGACCCTTCTATAGTTGGGCCGCTCGCAGTTACAGCCGAGCCGTGTAATGGTTACCCCCGATCTCGGATGAGAGGCATGTCTGCTCTGAGGCCAGCGTGAGAATCAGATTCAACAGGTGCGTTTCGTCGCATTGAGGGAGGGACACACGAGACTGGTTGGCTCAACGGAGGGACACTGTAATGTAGAGAGCACTTTTCGCGTTGACTGATAGGTGTCGCTGGATCTAAATGAATGATCGTGTTCGGAGCGTTTCCGCTTTTTTTTCAATCGCTTAACCTCGCCAACTTAGAGAAGACATTTGCATCCATTTTAATTAGATTGGCCTCTTCGAATTTCTTCATCCAGAGTAAGAGTCACCTGAGCTATCGATGAGCCGTCTCGAAATGCGACCACCACCACCCATGATATCTAACGATCCATGTAATGTATCCATATATATATATATATATATATTGAAATATAGATATATTCATGATGTCATGCTTTCTACTGCTACTATTATATACCATACATCAGCGCGGTATGAGCCTAATATTGATTGGATTATTTATAAAGCTTCGCCGGCGAAACGCTTCAAACGGGTCTGCTAGCAGCAGTTGTATACCATGCCTCTAGGATGATGAGAAAGGTTGCGGAGGACTTCGAGCAAGAAGTCAGTCCTACGAATGTGCCTACCCTCGAGAACCTATTTCCCCGTCTCGTCAGCAGCGGCCGCAGCAGCAGCAGCACCTATTCGCCGTTGGCCATAGCGTATTTGCCATGAACACGGGCAGTGTAATTCAAACGTGATGATCGTTGCTTATCGTTGCTGGCGCAGTTCAGCTGGAGCGCGACTCTGTCGCCTCGGCTTGTGTCCCCAGCGGCAGCGAGCGCGGTCCCACTGCGCGGCATACTAGCCTGTAATAATAGTATCAGCCGCAACGGTGGTGGCGGCGGCGGCGGCGGCCACGGTGGTGGAGCGGTTGACATGATCGCTGGCTGGGTGCGAAAATGGGAACTCGGGCGAACGATGTCAAAAAAAGAGCTGTACCAATCAGTGGCGACCACTGCGTATCGACGACCGAGGCTGCTACTGCTGCTGCTGCTGTCCGGGTTGGCCAGGGTTGGTCTTGCCTAGCGTTGCTTCGACGGTTGGCCACCGCACAACCGAAACACTACCTCGGGCGTTCTGTGGCCCGGCCACTATCGAGTCGGCGACCTTCTCCTCGAGGAGCAGCCGTGTTAGCAGCCCAGCAATGGTGGTGGTAACAGCGCTGGCGGCGGCGGTGGCGGCCGCAGCGGCAGCAGCAGGAATGGTCACAGCGCGAACGGCTGGTCGTTCGCAGCGCGCCGAATAGCCTCAACCAGACGCAAAACAGCCAATGGCCGCTTTCGCGCGCCAGTTCGATTTGAGCGTGTACGCGTCGTGACTTTTTGAGAAAGTCCTTGGAGAGCTCACCGCCAACGACGGCAACAACGGCGGCGGCGGCAGCTGGAGTAGTCTTATTTGCCACCGAACCTTCTCACTCGAGGAGTACGGCTCCGTGGCGTGTTAATGTCGTTCGGCTGGCAAGGATGACGAGGGCGTCGTGGGCGTTGTTGTTGGTGTCGGCGATTGCAACTATCGCAACAGGCGAATATATATATATATATATATATATATGATCAGCAGCATCGAACACTGTCGTTGGCACGAATATCGGTTTCCCAAGCGAGCTAGGCTGTGCTAAGTTGAACACGAACAGCAGTGTTCGCGCTGGAAAACTTAATCAAGTTGATCTTCTTCCAAAGTCTGAACCAACTCAGGCGATGGTGATACACCATTCGTTATCACGGTTATGGTCTGTGCTGCCACTCAAGGCCTTTTCGAAAGACAAGACATTCTAATAGCACACAGTCAACGCAGTAGCGAACACAAAGGGGTAAACGCACCTTAACAGGTACCGACATCAAGTGAACGCTGAAGGTTTTTCGTACTACCTGATAGCCGGTGATGGACATCGAACACGTGGACAAGTTGGGATCAGTGCTT
The DNA here is from genome assembly GCA_019614645.1 of Stratiolaelaps scimitus. NCBI lineage: Eukaryota > Metazoa > Arthropoda > Arachnida > Mesostigmata > Laelapidae > Stratiolaelaps > Stratiolaelaps scimitus. The sequence goes on from JABWDB010000005.1 coordinate 544,442, forward strand.
GATGCGGACACATTTAGGAACCCTCTGGAACTGGGAATTCCCCAGTGGAGTCGTTGACCATTCTCAAACCTCCACGGAAATCGAACCACTTGAAACCGTTGAAAGCACAACGGCATGGCTTCTCCGTCAGGAAGAAGCCGTGCTTGATATAATCACAACAAATATCGATACATGTGAGAGAAGAGAGCTCTTACTTTTCCGCCGAACCTGAACGTTGTAAAATCACCGTTCCCTTAATTTACCAATAATATATTAAAACCTGTATCCTCTACATAATTTCTGGGGAACTGCTGTCCACCTTCGAATGCATGTTCCCAAATGGGCTGTGTATCTGTATGTCGTAATAGAATCGATGTGCAGATACGACTCGGCCCGCTATCACTGCCGGTCACCACTGTGAACCAGCCAGGAGAAATCGTCAGTCACAAAGGACTTGCACGTGCGAATCGGGCAATTCGTGTCGCCGATAAACCACCGCCGACTGTAGCGAAGCATCTGTTAAATATACAAGGCTGGCGAAAGTGTCAACCAGTGCATTTATATAACTCTACTATTCTCCAGGATGGCCGATCTCCACAAGGATTAATAGCTCCCTATTGCGCTGAACTTCTAGGTACACTGCTGCTTAGGCTCAACGGTCAATCTGAATGGGAGCGCTGGCCAAGGTGTTACCATTAAGCTCAATGTCGCGACCAATCGTTTGAGATTCGGTAGGAATTTCCTCAGTGCCATGTAACGGCTGCTCTGGACAACAGTGATTCTGTGGAACTGATCGATCACTTTAAACATGATGTTGTTTTTGTTGTTGAAATGCTTTTGTATGAACGAGATGATCAGTTCGGTGTTAGGCTTCATTTCCTCTAGCATGAAATAATTACAAGTTTAATGGTTGATTTGTCGTTCCTTTTGTCCAGCTGGACGTGTCGAGCCCGGTGGCGTGGTGCGTAGGCGTGCGCCTTGCACACACGTGTGTGCACGAATTCGAGACCCATCTTTTTATATAATTGCTTGTCAAGGAGTCCATCGTATGAAACAATGCCGAAAGCACTACCGTGAACGTTAGATGTTGATTGAGAGTCAGCCCCCGAAAACTGTCGAACTCGACGTGGTCGCTGTTGAGAGTTAGTGGTCGCCTAATAAGGTCGTCTCATATATCGGACGGCAAATGTTGTCGTTGCTGCTATATTGAGGTTAGCCGTGTTGGGATGAGGAAAATATGCAACGCTTGAAAAAGTGCTTTTCGTGCACCTAGTGTTCACCTTCAAGCACGTGTAAAAGAATGACATTGCTATTTATATTATGTATATATATATATATTATATATATATATATATATATATATATATATATATATATATATATATATATATATATATATATATATATATTGCTTTATATATATGTATGTGTATATATATATATATATATATATACAGATAACGCCACTTTAGTGATGTCATCGCTGGCACGGATGGGATGTGGAGGACCTACAACTGAGGTACAACTACAGGAAAACGTGAGTCACAACGACGTTCAACAAGAACAGTTTCGAAAAGGTCATCAAATACAATTCGAGACGGGCCATTTCTAGCCGATCCGAAGCTGTTTCTCCTTGATCGAAAAGGTTCGCCTGTCCCATTGTCAGGCATAGTCAACATACAACAGCGTATCTGATCGGGAGAACGATTTCTCAGCTTCACGTCCCGAATTATCTACAGTGGACTTTGCGTCGGGATGATGTCACATATCTGACGTGAGGCTAAAGAAAACCACAAAAACACGTCATCCGCTATTTCCTCTGGCCGTCTTTACATGCGGGGATCATCTTTCCGTTACGGCCGCCGGCTCGCGCACACGTTCGTACGCTGCTCGCATTTGAGCCTATTCAGTGCTGGATTTCAATGGATATTGGATAGACTCGTTGGATTGACAGCGGTTCTTTTTCATTTTCTATAGAAATGCGTTCGGTCTTATGCTTGGTTTCATCATTGTCCCGTGCACGAGTTTGTATTTGTAACCGGTATCGATAGCGAACAGTGCACTAATTGTTATTCCTATGATCAGATCGATTTGTGTATCATCCGCCTGTGTGTTATGCGGTATGACAATTACGGAGATCGGCGCATGGCTGAGGAGTTCCTGTCGCAGATGTCCTGCCGACCCTTCACTTGTTAACATTTGCTTCGATTTGCCGTCAATTTGCGTTCGAATGAGCAGCGTTGCGCGAGCATATGCGTTGAAAGGCATCTGACCGTGACTTTCGCTGCCGGCATCTATGAATTCGTTGACATCAACCTATGGGTGTATGATACTTCTCTTTTCAAGAGTAGAATTGAGGCTGCCTCCGATGGCTGTGCCTTACTTGTGACATGGTAATTTATTCACAGAGGAACTTGGTTTGCGAACAGATCGAATTCCTTCGGGAAGGATAGCGCGAACAAGACCGACTTCATAATTTTCAGTGGAGGATGAGTCGATCGGTCGCGGAAGATAGGTTGTAAATTCGCCCTTCGTGGATCTGTTGAATTGGCAAAACTGTTAGAAAACAAAGTTAAATGAAAATCCATATCCATCTTGTTAGCGTTTGCATTATCATATTCAACTAATCGCACTCTGTTACCGAAGTTTGCTCTTTCTTTCTGCGGGCTTCTCAGACATCGCTCTATTCATAGTGGAGGGTTCGACCCGCCATCCTTTATTATATGGGAAGTATGATTTCCTTTAAAGATTTCCTTTAAAGCGTAAATGGAAGAAAAAGAATTTGATCATGATCGAGGGATGTCGCAACAATCGAATCGTATATCGTAATTACTAGCCATTTGAATAACACAGAGAGGGCGCCATGAAATTGGCTAGGGACAACGAACTGAAGAGTGTGCTTTAGATTGAAATCAGTAGATCAGTGTTAGGATGAGACTTTGAATTGCAGTCGTGAGACGTAGATTGCTGTGGGGAGTTTCCAGAAGCTTCATGCGCAGGACAATGGATCACTATAAAAAGTGTACGTAGGCTTGAAAGATAGGTACTCTGTGGGATCTAGAGTACGTTTTTTTTATGGAAATGCAATGGACGTCATATGACATCCAATGCAGTATAGATGCATTGAATATCATCAATATTTATCTATCGTCTCCCAAGGGCATTGCGAGCGCACAAGGCGATATTTGGTTAACATATAACGAAGATGCAATCCGGATAACGTCTAGCAGGCAAATTGTGGACAGATCAGAGCTGTAGGGATGGGATGGCACTCTCACGCATATAAAACAGTAACACCCGCATGGATTAATGCGAAATAACCCTTGAATAAAATAACGATATACAGTGAAGATTCGAAACCGGTGGTAGGTGTTGAAGCGGGCCTATATGCCGTGAATCCCACTTTTGGCCGAAACCATGTAGTACTGCCTAATATCACCCTAAGGAAAATAACACTGAGGATCAGTGTTGGGTATGACAGAGGGTATCCGTCGTACGAAAACATCTTCCAAGTGACATGAGAACAGTAAAAGTAAAGGTTTATTAAAGGAACTGCAATTTTTAAAATGCTTAAGTTCACTTATAAGTCCCCAGGTGGCGGGACTCGAACCTACGACCTCCGGCTGTCATTTGTACCGTGGGATGAAATTAGCCTAGACACATAGGCTACCGACTCTGGGGAAGAGATACACTCTCAGCAGATGATGGTTTTAGCAGGCAGAGGCGTTTTGTCGTCCACGTCAACCCTGCACTGGATCGGCCCACTTTCATGGAGATTGGAACGTGTCTCTGGTGGTAACCGTGCGTTTAAAGAAAATTTCCTCCTTAAAAAAAAAAAAAGCCTAGACACGTAGGTGCACGGGTTCGATCCCCACCGTTTCGCGTTCACATTTAAAGGGGTTGTCCGTCTTATGAAGCAATGCCGAAAGCACTACCGTGGACTAAGTTCACGGTAGTGAACTAAGTCCACGGTAAGTGACTTTTAAGGCTGTGAGTCAGCCCAGAAAATTTTCTTATGCCTAAAATGGATCTTGACACTGGGCTCTTTGCCAACTTTGCATTTGTTCGCGCTAACTTCGGGCTACGACAGTTTTTGATCCAGGACATGTGGTAAACCCCCCGGATACTTTACAGGCAGTTCTGGAAACGTGGTCATGCAGCGAAGCCGTGGAGCAACAATACAATACACAGTATTTGGTTTTTTAGCAGGACTGCAGTTCTTTACATTGCTTAAGTTCTCGATATGTCACTTTTCGGGACTCGAACCTGCGGCCTCTGGCATTTCACAGTGAGGGACTTAGCCGGACCAGCCACCGGTCAGCATTCACACTGTATCCACATGTATTATATATCAAATTCTCGCGAACCCAACATAGTCATGCTTTCTAGAAGGTAGGCTTAGGCCACGCATGAGCCACGAGCCACCGACTCGGTCCTGCAACGTGCGAACTAAAAATCACTGTGCTGCTTAATAATTTGAACGAATGTGACCAATGACTAAAACGAACATGAATCTAAGGTGCGTACGTCGTCGATGCAATGAGCTCCTATGGGTCGAGTACGCGGTGAAAGTATATGGTCTATATCTCTTTGTATCCTTCTAATAGTAATGTTGTTCCTTCTCAATGAGGTCAAATACATTCTAATGAATAGCGATGCACTTAGGTGAGATTTTAGCTGAAATGGGAGCATTGCATGCAATAAAGAAACTGAGCCAATGAGCTCAGGTGCGCTCTTCAATTGACGGCGTCTTTGGCTTAGTCCAAACAGAATAATAGTCGCTGTTGTGATTGAAACATTCGTCATCAACGCGAACGCGTCGATTCCGTTATTACACTTCACGAACGGGTGTACAGTTATCTGTTTAAATCATTATCCCCTATAAGAAATGCTTGCTCTGTGAGCGCTCTGTCAGGTGAAGTGCAGCGAGTGATACGGCATTCGAAACATGATGTTTCGCCATATATAGTTATTGGCACCAGATTTAGAGACGCACTGCCGTCTGGACCTATACACATTACTACTACGTGTCCTCGTAGTAATGTGTATAGGTCCAGATGCGAGCCTTGCCACATAGGGGAACCGATGAGAGTCTGCCCAAATTAATGAACTCCTATTTTCGAGTGGGCCATGTTTTAGAGGGCGATGTTGTACGGTGACATTATAGCACCGGTGTAACACGAATTATAATAGTACATAATGCTTGTTATCGTTCACGTTCATTTCAGGCATTCGTGAAAAAGGTCGATATTATCAGCCTGCAGGAGGCTGGTCCAGCTTTTCATTACAGCCTCAAAGAGTTGGTAGAGTGCACAGATCCCAGAGCTGCTGACAGCCTCGGGGGAAGCCTTCTCGACGCGTTGTGGGAACAGCTTAACATAGGACCATGGCGCACTGTACCACTTTGCTTCAGACGAATGTTCTCCTACGTAAGTCTGATCAGAGCACGGGCTACACTCCTCCTGGGAGATCGGTCTAAAACGATCGAAGTCCTCGATCGAGGACTGATTCTTGGAGCTCCCCTGGGTGAGAGTTCTCAAGCTAACTTGCTAGCTCAGGTAGCCGGGCGTGTCCATGGCAGCTTGGAGGTCGCTGATGACCTTGAGAGATTCGTGAAGCAAATCGAAACCCTTGATGATTTGTCACTGGTGAGTTCGATTGGGGTTGGTGCTCCGTTCGTCGACCAGGTGACCCTTCCATCTGTAAGTGAGTTTCTTCGTACTCTTACCGCGAAGAAGCCGTTGAAAATTCTCCAACTGATGGACTGTTGGCCTGCCATGACGCGCTGGAGCTTGCACTACTTTCTCGAGACGTTTGGCCGGCGGACGGTGCCAATCGAAGTGGGCTCCCGATACACCGAGGAGGAATGGTCGCAGCAACTCGTCACGTTTGAGACATTCGTACGCGACTATCTGCAACCGACTGCTGCCGAAGATACTGGGTACCTTGCCCAGTACAACCTACTTGATCAGGTTCCAGAACTACGATCCGGTATCATTGTACCTGACTACTGCTATGTGCTAAGCGATGGAGAACCTGACATCAATTTTTGGTTCGGTGGGCGAACGACGTCCCCGCTGCATTTCGATGAATGGGACAATATCCTCGCACAGGTACGTGGAGGATCATCATTATGTCGATGACGGTCATGACGTGTCTACGTATCAGGATCTATGGATCTTGGCATATGTGATAGGGTACGTTTCGTCGGGGACAAAACCGTTGAACTTTCAAAAACTTTCTTTTAGCGAACTTTTAAAAGTACGCTAGTGGCAAACTAATCGTTGAAATCCGAATCCCAAACACTGCCGGAGCCGCAAACAATCCAAGTGGCGAGCCCAGTCGACAGAGTCAAGTCCCATGGTTAAAGTCCCACCGTTGAAACACATCGATATGAAGTCATAGATAACGAAAATAAGGTGGTAATATGCTCCTCAGGAGCTGAAATAATAGGCCCAGCTAGTCATGAAGTGCTTAAACCAATGGGCCTTCCTAAGCTATACATGAACGGGGTAATGCGTGTATAGTAATTACGTTTGTTTGACACTTGTCAGGTGTTTGGCAGCAAGCTGGTCCTTCTCTACGGCGCTGAAGAGACCGAGAGGCTGTACCCGTATGAGTCTGCGTTACTACACAACACGAGCCGTGTTGACCCGGAGCGCCCTAACGATCCACGGTATCCAATGTTTGCAGATGCAAAATGCACCAAGGTTCTTCTGCAGCCAGGCCAGGCCCTCTTTATACCTAAGGGCTGTTGGCATTTCGTTAAATCGATCTCAGCTGTGAGCTGTTCGGTCAGCTTTTGGTTCTCCTGAAGCCCCGCCCTACAAGTCAGTTTATCAAGCAAGTTTTAACTAGCCATCACCCTTCAGAAAATATTGCTTTTCAGGTTTGCCTCTGTAAGACGCACAAACCTCAAACGATTTACGCGATATTATATCTTGCCAGTCTAGAGTTAATAAAGAGCAGGATTTTATATCGACATGACCCTGCCCCGGCAGCCTTAATTCTCAACTAAAACTACTCCAGTGACAATAAAGCATCAAATAACTAAAATCGCAGCGTTGTTCTATGTGTGAATGACGAAGCTTAGTAACTTATCGGAATTCGGAATTACGAACATCCTGCATGTTCCATATTATATATATGTATATATAGCACTCAGTGACAAATATATACCTTGCCATATTCTACTCGGACAATAATCTATTCACATCATCAGTCAAGAAAAAAACAAACCAGTCACCATCCACATCACCCAAGCAGGGAAATCGAACAAGACCTCTATATATATATATATATATATATATATATATATATATATATATATATGAACCGAACATGGTACCTTGTGCCACGCTGAATGTATGAACAATATCAACCACGTCTTTAGCCGTTGTCGCATTTTTTGTTTTGTTCTTTTGCAGTGATATGATATTACAGAGCACATTATTGTGCAACTATCAAACGACGGAGTCACCCTGCGTGTCGTCTCTGTAACGTGCGACGTCGAGGATAGATGTGACTTCCCTCCCGGGGGGGGGGGAGCGAGGGGCTTTGGTGCCGAATTCGCCCTTCCTGTCCCCATACCCAGATGCCTTCTTTTAACCCAACTCCGCAATCCGCCATCTGCGCTTCGCTGATCTGATCCTTGCGCCCAACTGTTTTCGTTCGCTATGTGCGTTAGGTGCCGCCAGCTGGCTTGCCCCATTGCCCGTATGGTATTCCTGTTTGTGCCGTATTAGATATGTATCTATGTATGTATGCTAGTTAGCTTAGCGCTGGCGGACAATCGCTTTTTAGAGAGCTGAAATGCTATTGATTTTCTTGTACGACGCTGAATGTTTATCGCATTTTGTGGTCATTGTTAGTTATATATATATATATATATATGGTTTTGTATTTGGTAAAAATTGACCCTTATAATTTTAAAATCGATTAACACTCGATAAACAACTTATTAGTGGTTGGCCAACAAAGCCTATGTGGTTAAATGTTGGCTGAGAGTCAGCCCGAAAAAATAAAAAAAACAATAAAGCCTATGTGGCTGTGTTTATCGGGGAATATAGGTCAGGTGTGTGCAGTTTGTCGTTGTAATAGCATTAACACGCTGAAAATTACTTTTAATATGCACAAACATATGAGAGTGTAGACAAAAAAAAATAGTTTTCATCAACACACCGATGACGATATCTGCCCTTCGGCATAGACGGATGTCATTTGCAAAGCTAGTCTGTCCCTTGCGGACGACAGAGCCATCCTACTTCTGTTAATGTCCATCGATTCATGATGAACTGATTCACTAAGTGGTAAAGGTATATTGGTTTATTAAAGGAGCTGCAATTTCACCCGTACCATCAATCCGGGTCCATCCGGGTCATTTGGGTACAATATAATTAGAATACATAATGTATTCTAGGACTTGAGCGGCTCGTTCACCAGGCCGGTAGTGGCAACACATACAACCTTACAAGACTTGTTTCCGGTTTAGCCGTTATTGCTTGCGCTTAAATGCATGTTACATTTATGGCCATTCGCAGTGTGCGCCAACAATCTTCCGTAGTGAAGATCAAACCTCAGCTTCCCTGTATTTGCTATGCATACTACACTGTACGTTAGGTCGGTCAGCGGACCCGCAATCATTTAGCATATACGGGCTCACGGTCCGTATAGATTCGTCCTCGGGCCTATAGAGATATGCGCTTGATATTTCTCTAGCTTGTGAACAATTGGCAAATTTTTGAGGTTCGCGTTTTCTGGGCGCTGTTGTTGCTATTGAACTGTAACTTGACATGAGTACGTATTCCCTTTTCTTGCTTATTTACAGGAAGTGGTTGTGTTGGTTTGGAGGACTTCATGCGGGCATCGGCCGCCGTTCCACTTGAGCCTGGCCTCTCAATAGTCGAACGTGTAGGAAACATTGTCACGGTGGTGAGAACACCAGCTGGCCAGCAACTCTATGTTTGCGATCTGTGCGGAGCACAGACGGAGGTTAGATGTTAGAATCGGTCAGAATATTTCAGAACATGATAGTACATCACAGATGCATGAACTGACGGCTGCGATTGATGCTGACTTCTAGTGCATATTTGGTATTGCCCTAACAATATAGGTTTGATCCACCTTCGTTCACAGAGTTTGACGTGTTTTGTGAAACCGTCTCTGTATTTTTTATAAACGAAGATTTATATATTGTATATGCGAATTTCCCTGACAAGTGAAAAATGGCTGCGGCCAATCTCGAATCGCTGTTTGCGTAAAGGTCTCCTGATCCATGTTTCTCCGCCGGTTCATAACATGCGTACAGTGATGTTCTATATATTTCGTTTCTTTCTTTACTTCGTATAAATGGTATACGAATGTGCCCTGTCCTATAGTAGTCATCTAAGAATAATTATCTGTTTATTAACGTCTAGCTAATAATAACGATTTTTTGGGGATATGTTTTTGGCTGGACGCGTCATGTTGGACGCGACATCAGGTCGCCACTCGATCACTGAAGGTTCATTTGGAGACGCATTACGGCCCGGAGAAACCATTTCCCTGCAAGTTCTGCAACAGCTATGCAAGCGAGCGATTCGACTCGCTCAAGAAACACTACAGGACGCACACCGGTAGGCATCAGGTCTTATCTCTTGGCAATTCGTTTGTCTGAAGCTTTATGATTCTCGCTGCGGGCAAACACGCTAGAGGAATAGCTGAACTCCGACTCGATATTTGATTTGATAATTATTAATTTACCAAATTGTTATTATTTGACTAATGGCAATTTCGGCTTTGATCTAGCCACACGCGAGATGGTCATCAATTTCAACTCACTGGGCCACTAGCGTTTGTAGGGAATTGAGGAGGAAGTTGCGCGCTGGCGATAAATGATTTCGGTTGAAAGAGTTTATAAAAATAAAGAAGGATCGTTGTCTTCTCCAGCCTCAGGGGGATTGCGGAGTCCTTTGCTATCTTGCGTTATTGTATGGCTTCACTGTAATTATCTATTGTGTTTATGTAGGAGAGAAACCTTACGTCTGTCCAGTCTGTCTCTTTCGTACCGTGACAAACTCATCGTTTCATCAGCACTTCCGCAAGGAGCATGCAGATCAGACTAGTCCAGGACACAAGGTATATATAATCAAGTGGGCAAGAAATATAGACTATTTGTGTACTCCAAACGTGCTAGCAGTAAATGTTTCCACACCTAACCACTGCAAAAGTTTGCTCTTCGAATCTAATCTTCTCTTAATACGTGCTCATGTACGTAGACAGGGTGCTCATCGGCGATCCACAAAAAAGTGATCGCAGCGAACGTCAAACGATGGAAAGTTCACTTCGAACCTTGGTTAATTTCCCGCTGCGAACAGACTGTACAGGGAGATACATTTGCACACTCGCCGATTTTGACTAACTACAGGCATTTCTACCCCTATATCCATACCAAGCCCCTCAGTGATGCGTAGGTCATCACAATACGAGATGTATATGCAGTCAGTCCGCTGTGAACTGAAATCTAAGCGCTTTCCCCTGGCCTGCCCCTCTCTGATCTTCCAGATCCAGCCGATTTTCGACTCTCCTGCGGCGCTGCCTCAGCCGGGCCCCGTCGTCGGGTCGCCAATCAGCGGACGCCCTCCCGCTACCGGAGGAGGCGGGATCCTGCCGGATCACTAGCGAATACCTGTGGGTGCTCGGTAGAGGCCACGAGACGACGGGCACCTCACAATAGGAAAGCTGACATCGCGGAAGGGAGAGCTTTAGCACTCGATGATGACCTGAACATAGTCTGTCCAAGGCTCGAGTGTTCAATTCAGTCTTGTCATCATCGCTGTTCTAATAGATACCTAGTAGAGCTATTAGTCGTAGTAGTATACACATATAGACATTCCAATTTTTCCACTGTGGATATTTCGACTGTGGTGGCTTGCAAGTATTATAGCAACTGCCGCAATTGACCCTGTTGCATGAGGACATTGTTCTCATCCATCTGCGGCATTCGAGCGAACGGGTGGCGTTGCTTCCGTAGGACATTCCATAGGACAGGAACTTATTGAGCCTATTTACCAATTTTCAGGGGAATATACAGTCGTTGAAATGATGATACTTAACACATGAAGTGCCGAGGGCACCACTACCTCCTAGGTACGATATGGAAAGGCTGGCCTCTGCCATTTTCAAACGAATGCAAACGTGTTCGCCAGAAACTAACGAGTCTGTTGATGAAGGTCCAGGACTTTCGCTAAGTGAGAAGAGATATCTATTTCGGCATTTTGATTTTAAGAAACGGCCATCACCTGCCTGCACATTGCATCTGATCCACGTAGTATTTCTCGGTCGAGGTCTTTGTTGCGGCACCAATCGAAGATTGTGCCCTGATCTCTATGTGATAGGTGTAAATTCATGGCATGTTATGTATTGCAACTCCATGAAACGAACCTGGATGGCCTCCCGCCTCCATAGATTTGTGCGTTACATTCAAGTCCGCTTTCAACCTTATTTGGTCTCTCAGCAAAAGTGAATTTCAGAGGTGTTGTCCGATATTAAGTGCAAAATCCCTATTATTCATGCTGCGCGTACTGTTCTTCTCGATAAACACAACATTGCTCAATTAGTTCGGTGCCAAACGCAAGCATCCTGGAACTTCTCGAATAGACATCGTATATACCCGAGAGCAGAGAAACCTTATAGCCTGACGAACTATTATAGATACTGCCATAACTGTTCATGCGTCCTCCGAGGTTTTCGCCTCTAGCGGATGCCCTTGTCCCGGTAAAACCTTGTAGACGCGCCGTTTTAATTCGGCACACTATAAAATACTAATTCTCTGTGAACGCACCTTATTACCAGAGAGAGACGAGAGAGAGACCATATAGAATATCTGTAAGTGTCATACGTCCGTACTATTGAGGTTCGACATAGATCGAACGAGAAACTAGCAAATTATTAGCTTTGCAAATGGGCGTTTGTTGCGCTCTAGCTATTCATAAAATGATTACGGTTCGGTGATCTCACAGGCTCTCCCAGGCGTTGCCCTATCAGCGCGCCGCTATTTTGTACCTTAGGGAAGATCTCGTTAACTAAATGGCAAGGGCTAACTTCAAAAAAGACAGGGGATCCCTTATTGGCTCTTTTCGACCTGAAGTAGATGCGTTTCTACATTTTTTTTTAAAAAATTACATCGCGGTAATTCCGCGCTGTCAATGAAAGCAGGCGTTGCAGAGTGTATTTACAGAATGTTTCAACGTTTAAGGTTGCTACTCGTTGATTTTTCATAGCTTTTAATGAGTAGCCATCTATAAATACTTATATATATATATATAATGCCGCATACATTACAGTTCCATTACGGAGAAGATGGGACGTTGTCTGAACACGTTACACATATTCGATATTGGAAGACGGAGCGAACGGCTCTGGTATTGACAAGTTGGTTATGCGATTTTGTCTGCCACAAGTCTCGCTGGGCCCTGGCAATTGCGCGCACCAGCGTTGTTATACGCTGTTCTAGTATAAGACTCCTGCAATGTAGACACAATTTTCACTTTCGTCCATGAACTAACTTTCTAGCATTGTACAATTTCTAGTGAATAAGCTATGAATTGACTATCGAACCACAGTTTTATAGGATAAATGTACTTATCGTAGTATGGGTCCGTTCAAACGGAACACTGCGAATGTTGGCGGATGGCAATCGGGCGCGTGGCACATAAAGACAATGTGGATCGGATGCCTAATGCTAACGGAGGCGCAGGGAGGAACATTTTTTTAACATATGGATCTATGTGTTGACCAATTTTACCAAGTAGTGAAAACCATTGGAACATGTTTGCACACCCAAGTAGCGAAAAGTATAGACACCTATTTCGGTGCCTGGCATTTTCTCCAAGTGCGTTTCCATATTAGGTTCATACATCAGATAGTTGTTCAACACATCCACGAAATTTCCTCCGCAGGTTTGCAATTTCGACCACCACCAGACCCACTGTCGGTATCGCGGCAGAAACACAAATACGAGACAACAGGTTCATTTGGAGAAATCCAATGATTAGACTGGGAAGTTGACACAAACCATAGTTACACAAACCGTCACCACACATGACACATATAGCTGTTATGTATAGATATAGTTTCGCGTGTTTATATGTCGTTGCATTGTTGTTGTTCCTATTGTTCAACCTTTATGACTCCTGCTGTTTGGATACGAGTCGCTACAATATGTACTTACTCTCATTGTTCCCTGTTTCATACGATGACAGGGGGTCATTGGACGAGTTTCCTACTTTGGTCAAACACTTAAAACACGAGTTAGTTATGTGCGAAACACGCCATTCATGGAATACACGAATGGTGGTTGATAACAGAAGCACAGCATACATTCCAAAAATGAATAAGAATCGTGGCAGATAGTGTGTACCATATAGTTGTCGCATCGTCAATGTTTTCGGGGGTTGACTCTTAGCCACCATGCACGGGACAACTGCTTTCGATACTGCTTCGCGTGGCGGAATGCAGATGTGCAACGGCGGGGATCGAACCCATGCGTGTCTTCGCCGATTGCAAGGCGCACACGAATGCACCACCACGCCACCGTGGGGCTCGAGTTGTCGCGTCAATAACCACGTAGATAAGTATATATATATGTATATATAGATGGGTGCAAGTTCCTGTTTTTTTTTCTTTCGCGTATTGAAACTCTGCTGAAGACGTATGTCATCGTGGATTCTCCGAGGAGAAGGACGCCGCGAAAACGGGGACATGGATGCAACTTGGTTTGAAAATAAGTCAAGGGTAGTCTTGTTCCTTGGCCTTCGCACTGGGTCCCGTATTCGATGACGATATCGATACTACCGACAGGGTCCCATATTCCCATCTCGTATCGGCTAATTCTAGCATATCTCTGGTTGGGCCATTTTTGCAAGCGCCGCTGGTCGGCCTCGAATTCAGGTCGTGAGCTATATCTCTAGGCCAACTTGCGATCATACTACTATCACGGGACAGGAAAACAACACCCTAATGACTTGGAACCAGAGCGTGTCATTAAATAAACACAAACGATACGGTCACGTACAGCCGTAACATAATCGCCGCCAACATCGATAACGACTAGGAAAACAATCAAAATGAGCATCGAGCACCAAACATACGATTGGCGCTTGCTTGAGACCGCTGTTTCCATGAGGAAACAGAACCTACCTCCGGAGTGAACAATAGTACCGTACCTGAAATATTTTTGTATATCCTTGAAGAAGAGGTGGAAAATATCGTCTAGCTACGCTATAATGTGGTAACAAAGGTTGCATAGACGTAACAGGAGAGGTTGGACTCTCCTAGCCAAAGATAACATAGACAACGTATGTGCAGGGATTTTGTACATGACCATCTATTGAATTGCAATACAGACATATATATATATATATGGCAAAAATTGATTGATTTAATATATATACAACACAACAATTCTTATACTATGTTTGTTGTCAATTTACAACGCTGTCATCAAGCGCCAAAGATAGAGCAGGATGTATAAATGACGAAAATGAATACAAATTAATGAGCTGCCTCACATGTGGACAATGCGGCTGTTGGGGCGGTAAGCCCGGTGGTTCCCATGGGAAGCCACGAACACGAACGAGTTCCTCTCCCTGCCCGCGAGCCCAAACCGGCTTCGCAGGCAAAATGTACTTACATATATTTCTGTTCCGCCTAAAAATACGGGGTCGATGTAAATATCACTTCATTCCTGTGTGTATATATCTATATAGATGGAATTTCAATAAAAATAAAAGTGTACTAATATTTAATAATTACATTGTTTATGCGCGTTGGCTGCTCGTATTCTAATAGCTAGGCCCTCCAAAGTGTCTTGTCTTCATCGTATCTGACACTTGCGTCAAGATAGCGTCTTGATATATCTGCTTATACGGATCCACCAACCGCCGACGTTTCAGGCAGATCTAGAGCCTACTCCGCGTACGTTCGTCTCTCGATCGCAAACTTGACAAATCTTACTTAAGTTATCTAGAAACACTAAGAACAACAGTAGCTACAGCTGTAACAGGAGTAACATTAATGTACACCTATTCATCTTCATATATATCATGGAGAACACGGACTCGCTATTAGTGTATTAGTCATTTTTTATTCTTAAAATCTATCAGTAGTAATAATAAGAATGGCAATAGTAATAATCATAATATATAATAATAAGAATAATAATAGTAATAATGTTAATAGAAATGCATGCAGCTTTGTCAATGTAGATCCCTATTCTCTGTAACTCTCACCAAACCCCCTCCCCTCTCTCGCTGTTTTGTGTCAACCGTTGTTCTTCGCGATCCCTGCCGACACGCTGCTATGAGGCTCTCGATGCACTGATTCGCGTCATTCCCATTCTTCAGCGCATCGCTATTATCTAAATCTTATCATAGTATTAGTATTATCAGCTCAATCTCCCGTGGATGGAAGCCTCCTTTCTCTGACGTGTCTCTCTCTCTCACACCCTCTTATCTCTTTATCTCTCCGTATCTATGTGTCTCTCCCGCTCGTTTGATTTACTCGCAAAGTTTATTTCTATCGCACGATTACGATTGATCGATCAACACGTGTATCGCTTCAAAAAAGCCTTGTCACCATGAGCTGGCCCATTCTCATTGGTTGGCGTCTACTGGCGTTAATAATTGTTTCGCTCTGATCAATGTAATTAGCAGAGTTCGGTGTTTACTTGCGCGTGGCTTGCGGTGTATGCTTGCGTTTGCCGTAGCATTAGTATATATATATACCCGCCACGACGGAATGTCTACAATATCGACCAGCTATATTGTAGGTTTATTTGTATTTTACACAGCACGTCTTCCGTTAAAGTTAATTCATCTATATTGATCATTTGTCATTAGCGCAAATATTGTATATAATTTATAAATAACTCCCGTCTTGATCAGACGCGTCATCATCAATCAATCAGCCAATCAGTCAATCAGCGTCTTAACAACAAACTGTTTTTGTCATTAGCCGAAAAAACGGACCAAGAAAAGCAAAATGGAAGAGACCAAAAAAAAGCAACAAATTTACTCTGATTCGAGGCTTTTCCCAGTATCGAGTTGCTTGCAGAATCATAGATTTATACTTCATCATTATTGTAACACATTGCTCCAAACAAATGCAATTTGTATTAATCTTATCATTAATTTGTATCTAACAGATAGATTCTGAGCACGATCAGAATGTGCGCTCTTGTTCGTACGATTCGCAGCCTGAAGAATCAGTGTCAGGTTCATTTTGTTTGTGTATGCGTGTTAACTACGTATTCATGTACTGACACGCCATACGCTCGTGTTTCATGCTTATCTCAGTTTTGATGAGTCGCTTAATGCCAGAACAAACAACATACATATATGCACCACGGAAATTTAATTTCATTTTTTTGTTTTAATTTAAAAAAAAATTGTAAAAGTTGTTGTCCCCTTTTTCAATGGCGTAATTAACGCAATTTCCTTGCTATTGTGTTGCTGTTCTAACTGTTACATTATTATATTCACTGTAAATAGGTCTGTAATTAGCTCGATCACGTTCGGTATACGTGTCGTCCTTTTTCGATCTTCTCCACCTTTTCTCCATACGTGGCTTATATACAATGTTACCCTTTGAAACCGACGTTCCGAGGTCATCTTAATCATATCCATCATCATTACTTGGGTCATCACTGTCATCAATGAAGTTAAATAGGACAAGCCGCGAGAACCAGATGAGCCGGGCTGGTTAATAATAATAATAATAACAATGATAATAATATATTTATATATATATAATAGTGGCTCAGCTCAACGAAGCTAACGCGCCGGAATCAGCAAGCAATCTCTGCGACTGACTACACATTGTTACGCCAAGGGGCGCCCTGCGCCTCCGGCTATTGCAGAGAGATCGCCTACGATCGCCGTCGGTCACATACGACATTGAATACTATAAACGTGGGTTAGAGGCGTTGGCTCCGGTTGAAAATTCGGTCCATTCGTCTCCGGATTGTATGATTGGCAATACTAGTAATTAATTACCGCCACATCGATCGTCACGCTTGCCTGCTCCACACATCCGTACTTGGCTAAGCTGAGGAATCTACCCGGCAGCATTCGCAGGTCTGAATACGTAATAGTAGACGCCTATATACGGTGACCGAACCACACGAAGCATTGTCCCGCCCTTTGCGCAAATGCCGATCGGTAGTAGCCTTTGCTAGTATACCATTAATTATACTAATCATGATAATCACGACAATAATAGTAATAATAATAATAGTAATAGTACTCAGCAAATATATCTTCCGTTTCAAACAACGTTTCTTCATTCATGAATGCACCATTCTTGTCAATGGCGGCACATCGGTGTGACCTTGCTTTAGACCTCTAGATTAGCTGCACACATGTGGCACGCTTCACTAATCAATCAGCATCATTAATCAACATCATCGTCATCACCATTATGTGGTAAATGAATATTTGTTGCCTTTGTCCATTACATAGGCTTGTGTGTGTGTGTTTGTGTGTTTAGCTAGGATCCGCTAATCGAGTTCAGCGGATGAAACCCGGGTGACCCCCAACAAACAATGATACATTGTGGCCGCTAGGCAACCAACAAACCAACCAACAATGTGGACTTCTCCTCGAGAGGATCATCGGAGTGGCCCTACGTAGAAATGGCGTTCGGCATATTGCCATGAAAGATAGACGGATGCACGTATCCAAGTGCGCGCGCCGACTACGACTTCATTGTATTCACTCAACGAGCCGAACCTATTGCTGACGGGAGCAACACATAAATTCGGATGTTCGTGTTGCCGAGTGGCCTGGCGTATAGCGAGGGAAATTCGGAATTAGAGGAGAATATGAACTTAAGCAATAAGTCGCAAAAAACCAACACGACAATACAATGATAAAAAAGCATTGTAAGCGGCCTCGCGTTTATTGTATGGTTGACGAAAAAAAATTCCTTGTAGCAGTATCGTGGATGGACTCCGTACGAATGCATAATATATATATATATATATATATTATGCATATATATATATATATGGAATAACCGGTTGCCGAGTGTGATATGCAATCTACAAGCCTCTATGCCTGTCTATATGTTTAACCAAGCCAAGATTTGTGCATCTCTCTCTCTCTCTCTCTGTGAGCGTGTGCTTTCATGACAAATAACCTGATGAACTTCACGTACGCATCACTACCTGCGTCCGTTCTGCGTGAGCAATCTAGTTCGTTATGATTATCGTTTATTGTTAATAATAATCAATGTTATTATTATTATTGTTGTTGTTGTCGTTATTACTATTAATACTGAAACGAATTATATTAATTACATATTTCCGTTACCGCATAATTTCGCTTATCATAACCTGATATTATTAACATGTGTGCAAAATTGCTATATTCTCTCTAACGGCTGTGTCAGTCAATGTTCTCTCTCCTCCCTCGTTAATTATCGTTCAATTACTATGCCACTCAGTAAGGTGAAATCTTTGGTTTTTCACTTTTTCCCCCAAGGTTCTGCATCTTATTTGTCTACAGTATTTTCTCGATCCGTCACGCCTAATGTCCTTCTTATATTTGTGTTCGGTGTGGCCCACACATCGGATATCAAAACATGATGGTGCTGTTGTTAACACATTGCTACCGTCGTTGTTGCCGCTCGTGTTACTCTCATTGGGCGGAATGTTGATTATTAATATTATTTATTTGTTTATATATTTATTATCTATTATAATCGCGGCGACATTGAAAATGGAGGAATTAGCGTATGGCAGATAGCATTTCGTTGGCAATGACGTGTTCCAACGAATCTGGCCGCACTGTTGGACCGCACTGCTCGACCACAGCGAGATTCATCATTCATAGGCTAGCCAACGATCATCTTGGACAGAGAGGTCTCAGCACTCGCTCAGGCCCGCTGGAGCGATACAAGATACTTGATTCCATATAGAAATATAGTAAGAAATAGAGGTATTTCATTCAAATACCTCCGTGCGGGGACGCGTTCGAGGAAGGGCTCCGCCCGCTCGTCCCCAGGCACTGGACATCGAACGGTTTCGCAACATCCGTCTCGTCTAGCCATGAACTGTGCAGCCATCGAATAATATATTGAGAAAATCACATTGGTATAACAAAAACGAAGAAATATAGACGACATTCCCTCCTCGTCCTGTTCCTGTCGCAGGGCAGGCCAAACGCTAGAGTTTAATCGTGATCGAAACACGAACAGAGTTCGATCAGCTCGCGGACACATCACACATATCGTTGGTGGAATGGCGCATGTACATACAGATCATAGAATCAATTCGCAGGCGAGTTCGTCAATGGGAAGATATCTTGGCGATGGTTTCCCAACAAAAAGAACGCACCCTTTCGGATGGCAGCGTCCTGTACACATCTCGCCACCCTTACCGAAGAAATGCGCGATACCGGGAAGGACCGTGGTGCTGTTGAACATCGTCAACAGTTCCACAAGAAGGGGCAGGCGGTCATGGTGTTGACATGCATTAGCATGCCAACACCCGCCACCCCTTTAAAACACAAAAGATGGCAGCGTCTTGTCGCATTGTTATTTCTAGCTTTCTTCAACGCGTTATGGCTTCATCAAGGCCAATTGATCAACACATCTCCATTAACATTTACTAACACCTTCGGCCTCCTAATGTCTCCTAATGACAAGGAAACGTCGGGATTTATTGTGGGCTTGACGTAGCAGCTCGCTCGCCCGCTAGAAATTTAGTATGTTCGTCACTGGGCATCGTCCTCCGATCCATTAAACTGCTTAGCCTGCACCTGGTTGTTCATGCAATCAAGTAAGTTATATGTCGAGCAAATTCAAAGAATTGCTATCCATATCGATGTGACTTCCTTTGAATATAATATAATAATACAGGCGAATGTTTATATGAGCCCTCATCGGCCGATAGCAGATCAGCGGATGTGACCTTCATGTTTATTTCATATCCTCATCAGTTTCATCCTCTAAATAAAGCTGATCCACTCCGAAACAGTCAATAAGAGAAGCCAACCCGTTGGCTAATACACGAATCACGCTCAACCGCACACATATTGACCATGGCTCGTCTCAATTATGATTTGGTATTCATTGCACGCATACTCGCTGTGCCTCAAATGCCACACTCGACTATGTTCATCATATCATTTCGTATTGCTGTTATTCAATATTATAGTTATAATGATAATAATAATAATAATAATTATTATTATTATTATTATTTTTATAATTGTTGCCATCCCTTCCCTTTGACATGACATAATCTCACACGTCTCGGTGAAGTAGTGGTACTATAGATTGCTCTATGTAGTGTTAATATTAATCGACGGTAATCTGTCCTGGCCAAATGCAAGTATGATGTTCCGAAGGCATTTATATATCTGTTACCAACGCACACCCACACGTTTTAACACGTGGTTCTACCGCACGCGGAATGAAGCGCATTCGGGTCAATCAGGTAGCGTCGATTCATCGCCGGTTTAAGTCGGGCCACTCCCTGTCTGTCATCGACAAATACAACTTTTTTTTTCGTTCGGAAGCGTCTCGCTGGCTTGCTCCATCACGATTTTGCTTGGCCTTGTCACCAATTCCAGTCTCCTTCCGAGGATCTCCGTCATCGGCTTTCATCAACGATGACAACGAACAATCTTGACACAATCGTAACAACAATGAAGGCCCAACGCAGGCCCCCACTCGCCACGCGGTCTTAACGAGTGGCCGAGACGGCCGAACAACGCGAGGTCATTATCGCGCATCGACCCAGCCTCCTCCAACTGTCTTTGCTCGCCTATGCATTGCATATCTTCTGCGATAGCCTAAATGCACCCTACACACGATTTCATTCTGTCCAGCCCGCTGACCCACCGATGTTCACCGCTTCATTATCATTATCATCATCATAATCACCACCATCGCCATGACAAGCAGCAGAAGCTGCCTAATACATGATTCGACAATAGCCACCGCAATACTTATGCACGTGTTAGAAATACTGTGTCTGCTTCATCACTCATTATTGGCAATCACTGCCTCCATCATCAGCAGAATGATGATCGCCTACAGTCTGTCCGCTTAAATGCGTTCACATGTGTGTGTGTGTGTGTGTCTTTTCGCTTACTTATAATACAAACCATAGTCTTTATACTTCGTTTGTTTAATTGAATTATGTGTACGTAACGTTATCCTCTCGCTATCTTGTTTATTTACCCTTTTTATTGGTGGCATTATTATTATTATTATTATTACTTTAAATTCTTACTTTTTACTATATGTATATATAATATGTATATGTATATATTTATATATAAATATTCTATAATTGGTAATCAAAGCAACAACTAGGGTTGTCAAAGGGTCCCAATCCCGTACGTTCGCCGGCTGTATAGGACTGAGTTAGTTGGTTGATTTTTTTTCCGGTTTTCAGTTTTGTCGTCGTAACGTCACAGGGTTGCTGTTTTGTTTGACTGGATGGATATTTCCCGCGGAGAGTTTTCATTGCTCTGGAGCGGGCCACGAAAGAACTGTATGTAGAAAGAGTTCATATTTCCAGAGCTAGTTGCCTCTGGTGATGAGGTGGAAAGTAGGATGGTACCACACATTGGGCAAGCCACTCTCGCTCGCTGCGAAGAAATCCCAGCTATTCGTCGATATCGAATGCCCCTATCTGTGCTCGCAAAACAACTGGGATAGCGGCCCCGTTGATCGCATTGGCTTCTAAGTTTCTGTTCATGTACTCGTTGCGTAGCAATTGTGGGTACGCGGCCGTCGCTGGGAGTATGACATTCAGCAGAGAACTCGTCATGCATCCTGCGGCATCTATAAAGATAGCATCCCTTCGGAATGAAAGCCAAAACGTGTTGTCCTCCATAGTCCAGCGAGTGGTGGTGCTCGGGACGGAGTTGTTCGATAGCGATCCCCACTTTCTCTCGCGTTTGAGGTTCCGTCGTCAACAAGCAAATCATGTTGGGCTTAGTAGCGCCAACCAGAACCCAGATGAGATCCCGGAGCGACATGAGACATGCCGGTGGGGTCTCACCTGTCGGCATCCTGGTAGGGACTTCCCTTGGACAGCTCAGGAATCGGCTTCGGTTGGCGGAGCTCGTGCTTCCGTTGTCACCTGACTGCGCGAGGTTGAATCACAGGTCGAGGTGCCCGATCTGCAAACAGAGACAAATTCACTCACAACCTGTTCATGATCGTCGAAGCGACAACACAACGTTTGTAAACTCTCGCATCGAACCAGTCAATTATATATGAACGCTGCCGTTTTTTCGACGTTATGCAAAACATGCACCCAGTGCCCGGGTTCGGCTTCGCTCGGCGAGATAGGCTCATTGCTGAAAGGTGAAAACCCATCTCATAAACGTCAATAGACGAGTGTCCTCTTTCAGTCTAGTATAAAATAGCACTTTGACGTTGCCTAGGTTGAATCAGACAGCGTGCTGTGGCTCGCACCTTGTGGAACTGCTGCCCCGTCGTCGTCTGGCTGTTCTATCACGGCCATAGGTTCCATGTTGACTTCCACCGTGCTCGACGAGATCAGTCTTCAGCTTCAGTTGCTCGCGGAGATCCGATGAAGCCTAAGGAAAACACACAAACAAACTATAATGAACGTCCGAACGCCCAACGACGATTACGTTCTGCACCGTGACGTTTGCTGCTTTGCGACGTATTGTAATAAAAGGGTAACAAATTAAGTATGATTAGTCAACTTTCCCAAATACGGGAAACATTTCGTCGTCCAGAGAATACATACTATGTATGTCTATCTCGTATGTTACATTGCTAGCAAAGCTAACTGATGAATTCGACAGTATGAAAAGTGAATCTGAGGTAATCAAATCGTCCTCTCATCTCACGGACCTCCCACACATTGTAACGGAACGCACACGGGTTAAATTTACTAAAAGCTTTTATCCATAACTGACCCCTGAGCCGTCTCTCTTCTATGGCGGGCCTCAGTGACGCCCGTGTAACTATTGCTTCAAGGACCCCTCAGTAGGAGGTGGGAGAATGTGAGCAATTATAGCGCAGATCTACTAGTTAATCAATACTACTATTCCGCAATGAAATTGCCACTGAACTTCTAAATGAAATTATAGCGTTTGCAACCCAAATATCGTTGCTACTTTTACTATAAGCACACCCGGAGCTGCGGCTCGCGAGACATGCGTATTCGAGTTTACATTACTACAGACCTTTGCGAGCGCCCTTGACTGGTCGATGAAGGCCTGCTTCTCTGTTGTGAACTGCCGAGCCCGTTCTTCCTTCTGGCGAAGCCGTTGGATCATCTGTGTCAGCCGCTCACCTTCTAGCACTGTCACCCGTTCTAGGCCTTTACGGAAACTCTGAAATGGGTGAATTTATCTTGCTTATCGGGAAATAGGTAACTCATTGCTAAACATTGTCGATCAGGTCGTTTTTAGCTCGAAACGTTAACAACCCACCACGAGTGAGGCCCCTAAAAAGACCTGTTCTCCACCCGCTCTATTCTATGCATGCCCACTTCATGGCGGTTATAGGCGTGTTACCGAGGATACACCACTTGGTGCTTGCGGTATTCTACATCGGAGATAGCGCACTTACAGCGTGACGCCGCAAATAATCCGGAGCTAGCACCGGCCCCAGCATGACCTCACGACTAGAGGCGTGTTTTGTCACGCGTACTGTTCGGATTCTGAAAATACTTGCCAGGTACGAGTAAGGAAGAGAATAAGCAAAGGTGGGCCCGACGGGTCCTCATAGTACACCTAAAAGGTTAGGAGCTGAGGCCTGTTTGAATAGGGGCAGAACAGCTGAGGGTCGGCTCGAAAAACTGAACAAACATTTTCCTTCGCGGATTCACGGCTAACTTTTCTCATCGTCATCGCAATATAGTCGGACGAGACGTACCCCTACCGATATAGCCCGCAAGCGACATCGTAATATTTAATATCAATCATACATTCATAGGTCGACCCTGTCTGAGGTTGGTAACGTTGTCTGTACCTTCTCTCGGCCTTCGCGATCCTTTTGAGCACGGCGCTTCTTCTCCTCCAGAAGCTCCTTGACCCTCTCCTGGGCCCGCGCGTTCGACGCCACCTGGTATTCGCTCACCTGTAGTGTCATAACAATAGCGTACGGTGGGCGAAAATTGCCGAGTGAGAACAACGCCACCACAACGATTTGTACCGAATTAGAAAACATCACAAGTGGACAGGGCCGAATGCCTTGTTGGTTCCCAATGTGTAGTATACTAAGCACGAATATCCATTACTACAATGAGAAATGTTCCGCATTAAGGAGACGTGTCGTTGAAAAGAGCTGCGAAACCAATCACTGACTAACCTACCAGCCTGGCCCGACGATATGTTCCTGACAGATCGTGCAACAGATACTTCAAATACGTGTTTTAGTCATCGCGTCGATGACCCGAAAGAAACTCGCGTACGGTGAAGGCAATGAGCAAAACCGTTATCTCACGTTACGGATATGCGTACCTATGTGTTCATTGTTTGTCCTGCACTTACACGATCAAGGCGTGTTGAATGCTAATTAAACTACTCCCCGCCTGCCCGCCCCATCCTCCCGTTTCAACGTGCGAACCCGCATGTTCAGGAGAAATGTACGTTAACCACTGGCATTATGGCGTTCTATACATTCATATTCAACCTCACGCATGATATGTATAACACGATGGATATATACCTTGCTTCGCCACATATCGAGCGCTTCATCGAGCTCTTTCTGATTCTTCCTGGCGACGGTGATACGTCCGTGGAGCTGCTCCCTGGAAGAAGAGTGGACACAATGCGTCAATAATATGCTTATTATATCCGTATGCACGAGTGTTGAACAAAAGATTCACACAATAGAGGGAAGTGTAAGTCAACATCGTAGCTATATAGCCACAGATTGTACACCGGACAGTGTGCACACTAGGCGTAGGATTTGTTGGGTGAGTGGAGCAATGACGGGTCCAATTCCTGGCCACATTAAGGTCGAGACAGGTTGTATATCATTTCGCTACGGGATACGTTGTTATGAAGGACTAACACAAGCGATGGCTATGGTGAAGGCGCGCAACGGAAGATTGACTGTACACAAAAGACAACTATCTTTATCACATCTATCATCATATCTTATTTGTCCATCTGCAGTGTAGTGAATTACAGACAATACAGCTAATTGTATTATCGGTGAGGTAGACAAATAAACTATGATAATAGATGCGATGAAGTTAGTTTTTTTATACAAGACATTTCGATGGAAAAGTATACCGACGCATAGCTCTCATCGAGCTTGTAAGAAGGGACGCTTATATATACATATATATATATATATATATATATATATATATATATATATGTATATATAAGCGTCCCTTATATTATATATATATATATATATATATAATGCTTAATTGAATTCACCGTCCAAGGCACAGACATCTACTAATAAACGAATGTGATCCACGCACACCCACTGAACATATATACTGTGAAAATAAAACGACAATCTCAGAAAGCGCTAAATTCTTCATTTGTTCATCTTCATTTACTACCTCCACTCGCTTTCGTTCCCCATCAATCAAAGACTTATTCGTATATAATAAACACGCGAAAATTTTCCTTCCTGATCAAATCTGCCCGCCACGTCGCGTCTTTACGGAGGTTCTGTCTTATTCGTCGTCTGCTGCTGCACTCTTCTTCCCGGACCCACGTCGACCAATCGGAGGGCTGCCCGAACACGCACCAGCGCCACCGCGCAGCCGGCGCGGCCACCCGCCGCAGAGGCATCGTAAGTGCAGTGGTCTCTCTCTAGTTCTCTCTCTCTCTCTCTCTCTCTCTCTCTCTCTCTCTCTCTCTCTCTCTGTCAATTTATCTCTCCCTCTCATATATACATAAGTATATATCTCTTTCCCTTCCCACACAAGCAAGCGAAGCTTCCGTATCCTGCGTAGTTGTTTACCCAGAGCGCCGCTGCTGCAGCTGCGGCTGCTGTTCGTGTCTGTGTCCGTCAGTGTCGCCATAGCAGTTGAGATAATCGGAACTGTGCTCGCTAGACGATGTTGCGGAGTGCATTGTAGCAGCGACTCGGAATCGGACGAAGGATAGTGCTCCACATCTGATTATCTTCCTGCTTGTCTATTCGCACTGCTCTCAGCCCGAACTAGGATCTCAGTATTTCACTTCAGATCGATCGGATTACCACTGCCCACCACTACTACCAGCCGTAGTAGCAAGTATATCGCAGTTATTCCTGACGCTGAAAGATAGGTGTTCACGACGCCCTGCGCCAGCAAAGCAGAGGCGAGAGTCCAATTCGGCCGAATCTTCTGTTGCTTGCCCCTCGGACGTCAATGCGATCGCGGGCAGTGATCCTGCGAGAGATTGCGCTTTGTGAGCCCTTATTTAAAAACCTCAGTGGTGATAAACCGCCATCTAGTTGTTCCCCCTGTACGAGCAGTCGTGGCACTACGCGCAATCGTTGGGTGATAACAACAACAACATCAACGTTCGTCAGTCAAACAACGATAAGACCATGAAATTGTTGCAGAGTTCGCTTTTCGAGGCGCTCAATTCGGATCTCACCCTCGAGTGTGGCGATTGCCGCATTCTGGGACGGTAAGTTTAGCCGTGACGGCGGTGATATGGCGCTCGTGGTGTGAAAACCGGACTCGGTTGCCGTGTTGCTGCTGTGAGGCTCAATAGATCCCTGCTGACCTAGTCGGTAGTTCTCTCTTTTTAGTTCACTTGCTATTTGGGGTTAGCCAAATGGCCAGATGGAGACAGCTGAGCGGTGGGGTGCCGTTCCCCACAGTGAAACCCCAGGCAACAACGTCAACGGACGAATAACTAACTGCCAGTGGGTATAAATATCTACAGAACTGGCAGGACCACACACAGCTCTCTCTCTCTCGCGCTCGCTCTCTCGCTCTCCCTCTGTGGTATCGCTAAGCCTAATGCCCCCACTAGCGTAGAACGTTGTCAAACATTACCACCACCACCATTCTGCGTTGTGTTCGCTTTTCGCGGTCGAAAATCTGGAGGATGGCTGTTATATCGAGAGATAGATGTGAGGTGAACATTTGGAAGTCGCTAGTGGTAGAACTCCTGAGATTGTCACTGTAGTTTGTATGGGGTCCGTTGCTTCGTTCGACATCTTGTGTGATTCGTTTGTCTCGGCAACCTTCTGTGGAAGTGAAAAAAGTTGCCTATTTTTGTGAGGGAATCTTCGAGCTGCTCTCTTTCGTAAAAATGAAATTCAAGCTATAGTTGAACAATCGCATCGTAAGCCCTAGCGACCTCTCACCTCTTATTCGACCTGCCATCTTGTAGGTCATTTGATATGTAAATTTGTGATGATACACTCATCGCAAATTCCTGAAAAGGGTTCCTGCTATATATTTAGTATCGTATTCATAACCCCAACCAATACAAGCTTCACTTGATGTCGCTTCAGTATTTGGTCAGCTTAGAAAAAGGCGACTTTTAGCATCGGCTTGTTCACTACAATGGATGCTGTACCTGGACCAGTGCATGGACCGGCATATATATATATATATGGCCGAAGGAAACTGATAAGTGGCACAGGAAAATGGCATTTTGTTCTATCACAGTTTTTGCGATGGCCATTTCGAAGAAGCCTAATTGCATTGAAGTAATATATTGATATTTATACGTTATTAATATACAAGTCATTTTTGATACTTCGTTACGTGGTACTTTTAGCAGCTCGTATTTTCTCAATCACCAGTAGATTACCGCTGATAATATCTCGGAACCAGATAGTAGTGCATTTTACATTAGCTGTTGTACCACTGAGTTGCCAATGGATTTTATCCCGAATGCTTAGGAAGCTTCGCATAAGTAAGACCCCCGAGCAATGTTCTGCCGATTTAATGTCTCGCATCCGCCTGTGCGTGTGTTAGCTGAATCGGTGATGCATTGGAACTGACAAACAACAACAGCGTCCAGGACGAATCGTCGCCATCAGTAATTCACAATGAGTGGTATCAGCCAGCGATCAATCATTTCGCTTGTTGCTGAAATCTCAGCAATCTCCTCGTACCCGGCAAACACCAAAGGTCGTTGACTGCATGCGAAAAGAGGCGGGATGACGTAGGGACGCGAGAGATTGACCATACTCAGGCCGCGCGATCATCCCTGGCCTAGACAGCGAGTAGATGAAATCGATTAACAACAACGTACGCGATTGCTGTGGCAGCCAGCAAACAGCAGAGATCGACCCAAACAGACTAATGGATGGACGCCAGATCTGCTCCTTTTTTGGTAGTGGCGTCGGTATAACACTGATACGCATCGTTCAAGCAACCTTGCTTAGCTGGACAATATATCCGAGAGCGCCATAGCAGCAGCGTTCGGTTGATGAGATTTACGATGATGACATTTCGTTGGCTCTTCGCTTGAGTTGAGTCAGGTTCGCTATTCTGGCGAATCCGACTGTGCTGTCCTGCTGGCAGCGCTCTATGCTGTTGTCGTTGTTACATGCTGCTATTTAGTATTCATGTGGATAATTGGACGAGTACTCGTTTTTACGGAACGCTGACGCGTTCGAAGTTCCGCCGCCTTTACACGGTTTAGTTCGCTTAGCTTGACACTCGAGCTGCTCGGCCGTATTCTTTTGGGTCTGCGTAGCGACAGCCGGCGAGTCGAGCGGTGCCTTTTTGCGCTGCAGACTGTTTACCATCAACGGCGTCAGTCCACGATACGCGTCGTCTTTGTCCCCCGAGCTAGCGAACAGCAAACGCAAAGCAGAACAACAAACGCGAAAGGCTAATTGCCGTGATGACGTTCGTTGCTGCTAGCAAGAAACTCGGTCAGGCGAAGACGCAGATGCGATCATGGCAACAGACAACGGCCCGCCAGACTCGGTCCGCTTTATGTGCTAGCGATATGCGACTTCCAATGCGCCGATTTGATATGGCACCCGTATACTGCTATATTTTGATTATTGCAATATAACATAACATAACATATATTCATG
This sequence comes from Stratiolaelaps scimitus, assembly GCA_019614645.1. Classification (NCBI taxonomy): domain Eukaryota; kingdom Metazoa; phylum Arthropoda; class Arachnida; order Mesostigmata; family Laelapidae; genus Stratiolaelaps; species Stratiolaelaps scimitus. The sequence continues at coordinate 573,431 of JABWDB010000005.1, forward strand.
GATAGGTGAGTCTGTCCAAGCACGTGTCGAGGTCTAGCCAGCGGCCTGGAAATGGGACATATCTCGGACAAGAAGATTTCATTTGTCACAGCTGATCTCCGCTCCCCGTTCAACTGATTGAGAGCCCTATTCACCGTCATGGGAATTACCATAGGCGAATGTGGTTTTTTTGACACATACACACGCACACTCCTTCGTTCAAGTCGATAGCAGTGGGAACACTATGAATGTCTAGAGCTGTGCAAATTGAGCATCTGCAATTGAAGTGGCAAGCTGGGACTAACCCAACACCTCGGGCGTATAACCTCGTTAAACAGATGCAACCGTCCCCTTGCAGCCCTCCAAGCTTAGCACGGCAGAGAGCCTTCTCTTCAAGGGGTGCGACCTATCCGACGACGGGTATTTTTCACTTACCACTATCGGGAATTGCATTAATTTCAAAAAACAAGAAATCGTTTAACTCAGCTGAATTCATCTGAACGCCACGAACTCATGACTAGTCATGTGCCCCTGTGTGCGTGCGGCACTGATAGGCATCGTGTGTAGAACATTCGACACAAAGGGTAGGAGACGAAACGGTAGACGGGAGTTGTTTCTACGCAGCAATGACGGGACTAGCCTCGTTGCGTGTGTTGGCGGCATGTCAATCAAACGACTCCGCCATTAGAGTGCTCTATAGACGCTACAGAGGGATGTTCCGAGCAGGATCACTATGGCAGTGATCGGAGACCATTCTGCTATTTCCTAACATGTAAATCTCTTATTTAACCGATCGCCTAGCTATCTGAATCCGCTTTACGTTTCATAACGCATAGGAGAGTATATTATAGATAGCCGATGCAATATGCCGTTATGTCACGTTGGCAAACTCGCTTGATATCGGCGTGTTTTCGATTTAGAGGCTGGTGGCATCGATCTGTTTATTTCGTTTACACGGTTTCGATTACGTACCAAGCGCTATACGCATCGAGGCAGATAGTAATAACAATGATAACTCAGTTGGCCCGCTTGAAGCCGTACAAGCCGATAGGCACGGATATAGAAAGACAAACAAGGTGAACGAGTGTAACCACAAATATGTTGACGAGGTGGCCCATGGCGGCCCGCTGTTGACAGCTGCTCTGTTCCTCTACGTGCTGCGACTCGGGGAGAGCGTTCACAGCCAGGCTGAGTCGATACACGTCTTGGAACTGTGCTCACTGGGTCCTATCGAAGACCTCACAGTTCTCGTGAAGTACTACGAGAAGATGACCTCGGGCAGGCCGCACTCTGAACGTAGGCTTCTCACTGTATAGGTAGATTGGGCAACGGCTGTTGATTGGCGCCATCAGCAAACGATTCGTTGCGTCGGTCGCGGCATGTATACGAATGAGCGACTAATGAAGATGAAGGCGCGCATTGAACTCGGAACGAGAAGTCATAGGCCTAGACATAGGCCATACACGTTCGTCAAGGAAGGTACAGCAAATTCAGTTGACCTTCACTGCTGATACCGAGGCGAATCATAGGCTGGCATCACCATCATCAGAAATGGCCACTATGGGTAGCGGGCACTAGACGATGATACCACGATGGAGGAATACGCTTAAAACAAAAGCTGACGAATGTCGGCAGGGACGTTTTCTCACTAGAGTAAAAATACCACAATATGATTTTGTTGCCCTGTGTAGTACGTGTTGCTGTTTTGAAAACGGCAAATAGATGACAACGACCGCGCGCGCGCGAGAGAGAGAGACAGTGGTGAGCCAGATCGAGAAGGGATCCCAGCCTGTCCCGTGATCGTCGTAGCTAATTTTGGCAGTTTCCTCCTATCAAATCATCAGCCATCCACGAAAAGGGACGTTGCGTCAAAGTTGTTCCCTTGCGGGGTGAACGGCGACAACGTGACGGTACGAAGCGATTAGAGGAGTTTGGCGGGAGAGATGATTTTTCACAGCTGCCGCACATCCGAGTGTAGGCATCCGAGTGTTGGTGTGTGTGTGTGTGTGTGTGCGTGTTTGCCCCTACGAGATTTATGGTTACAGCATCGAGAGCTACTCGTGCAAGAGCACGAGCCAGGAGAAGAAGCTGTTCAGATCGTTAACAGCCGAATGCGGCGCGGGCCCCGACAGTCTCGAGGCGTTGTCGCCACCCCAGGGCTACTCGAGCATCCTTGGCAATAACGGTATCAGTAATGCCCCGCCGATGATGGTAGCCTTTTCGCCATCGTCAGTCGAATCAAACTCCGAGGACGGGCCCCTGTGTGACACCATCTCGCGGAAGACGCTCTTTCATCTCATTGCAACGTTGAACGCGTTCTTCCTGCCCGACTATGACTTCTCGCAGGCGAAAAGCGACGAGTTCAGTAAAGAGCCGAGCCTCGAATGGGTGAGTAGGCGTGTGCAGAGCGAGCGATCGTATAGTGATTAACGCATAGTTGTGATCATTAATCAATAACTAATAATTGTAATAATAATAATACGTTTCGAATCAAATCGTTTCTCGTTGTCCCCGCCGCCCCGAGCGCTAGTCTTCTTCTAGTATTATTCTCAATTTCCGTACGATTTTTTTGCCAACCTTGATTCATATCAATGGTCTTGTTCTTCTGCCCCTGTCATTGTTTGGTTTTGATGTACGTTCGTTGCCGGGTGAAGGTCATGAACGCCGTTGATAGTCAGCTGACGGCCAGCGCTGCCAGCTCTTATTCGTTACCTCTGCGTAGCCAACTCTGGTCGTCACTCGATGCCGAGGTGAAGCTCAACGAGTGCATCATCTACTCGTATAAGCCCGACTTCGACTCGGACCCATACGGCGAGGAAGGGACATTGTGGTCCTTTAACTATTTCTTCTACAATCGCCGCCTCAAAAGGGTGGCTTTCTTCACTTGTCATGCCCTACTGACCAATTCAACGTAAGTGGCAGGTGTTGTTGTTGTTGGAGTTGTTTTAGCCATAGGACAAGAAGCAACCGAACGAGAAGTGCCTTTCGAAGGGTTCCGCCTCTTGTCGATAGGCATTGCCTTATTTGTTTTGGCCAAATAGCTTGATCACTCGTTACCAAATAATCCTGATAATTGTGTCATTCAATATCACTGAGTAAATAGAAAACATAGTAGACTTCTGTAGAAACCTCAGTGTTTGCCAAATCCGCTATTTTGCGCGGGCTCATAGAAATGCGTACAGCGCGATTGTGATTTGGAACGGATCCGTGTCTAATCGAAATTTAATTTTGCCGTCATTACAGAGGCGAGGAGACAATTAACGAATGCTTCGAGGACGACCCGTTAGACATGGAGTTCCTCGAATCTGTTGACGATCTTGACGCTAGCATCTACTAATCAACTAGCAGGCTCGCATTCGCCACCGCGAAATCAACATTATTGAAGCCGGACAGCCTACGGCGCAGGCCTCTTGGCAGCGATCGAAGATCACCCATTATTGACAAGTCGTGCCGTATCTAACTAGAGTGAATATCATTTCGACAGTGAAGTCGAAGTGTATGATAATAGCGAGTGTTCCGCCCCTAGCGGCAGGATCGGTAGTGAACCGTTCTGGTGTACTGTGATTGTGAGAAAGCTGTCACAATGTTGGTACAGGCACAAACAAACAAACACATACATTATTTGCTATAGTGGCAGTGAGAGATGCCTATACACTATATCTGTGCTATATATGGGCGAGCGCGGGAGCGCAAATCTCATTGAACCTGTTGTATTGTGCAACATTAATTAGCGACTAGGTAGTAGTGAAGACACAGCGCGTGGTTCACGCAAAAACACAGCACACATGTATAACGTCGTTGTTGAAGGCGGCTGATTGTACGCTGCAAAGATCAATGTTTGATCTGCCAAGGTCATGCGTTTCCCGATCGGGGGGATTCGAGCCTCCAGTTGTTGCAATGCATGACACACAGTTTGTCCCTTGTGACTTCATAGCTAGATACTGGCTTAGCTGAACATCCGGCTTAGCTGAACACGTGCCTGTCCAGCTGATAATGACGAGCATCACTTGACGTGTGATACGCTGGTGCGACCGGGCGCAGCAAGCACGCAGTGCTAACTATAGCCACACCAAGCACTGATTGTTCAGGGGTGTGGTCGCCGAGACCGTATGACTATGTGCAGCCATTCGATTCATTTTGTTTGATTCTTATCATCTGTTTTCATATACACACACACACACAAAGAGAGATAACCCCCGATCTCGTCCGAACTGTGGACTGAACTGGCAACGAGAGCTTCGCCGACCATTTCTGTTGAGTGAAACACTATGTGTTGCCAAATTGAGGAACACCCATTCGCGTCGAACGTAACTGATTCTGTAGTGTCACACGGTGGATGTGAATGTCTTTTGCCTATGCTTTTCGCTGTAGAGTTATGTGAGAAAATCGGATTGTGGGCGTGCTAAATCATTGTGATCTGATTGGGGATTTACGTTTCAGTTGAGAATGGCTGACATTGGTAGGGTGGTGGTGATGGTGCTGGTGATGGTGGTAGGGGTCTATGTATGAGCAATAGTGCGTTGTTTGTTAAATGATGGATGTATCGTAGTGAACAAGTGGTTAATTTGGCGGCCCCACCTCGCATCTGACTCGAGTATCGCGACCCGCCCAATAGACTGAGGTGCCGTGGCCGACTGGACTAAGGCGTCTGTCGTTAGCAGAACTGGGGTAGCGGACACTGTGGCCTATCTCGTCGTAACGACTACGAAGGCAGCTGGTCGCCGAGCGACATAGCTGCCTGTATGTGTGGGTGTGTAGTCCGACGGGGTGCGCCCAGTGGTCGCGAGCCAGAAAAAAAACACAGAAGACGCGGGTTCGAATCCCGTCGGCGCCCAGACTAAACCGAGTATAGCATAGCGTCCGTGGACAGGACATCGCCATTCATGCTATGACGAGACAGTGTAGACGGGAAACCGGAGCGCTGGTGGCCAAGTCAAGAAGGCATTGTCGGTTCTTTCTCTCCACAAGAGAGAGTGAGAGAGCGGTACAGGACCCATATCCTGACTTCGACACCCTTGACGAGGCGCCGTTTTACCGGTGGACCTCTGCGGTCTTGAACGTCGCGATGCTTCAGTTAGAGGCGGGCGGGGTTAGGGGACTAGGGACTAGTGGGAAGGCAGGTACGATACATGGCCAGACATTGGCCATTTCCCTGGGCATCATCAGTCTCATCATATGCTATGATATAAAGTGGAAATGCATTAAACACAGACATCATGATCGTCGCAATGGTCCTGATATACGAATGCTAGCCCAGCTGCGACTGTCTGTCGGTGCGGCAGGCCGTAAAGGGGATGCTGTTTGAAAGAAGTCGGAGAAGTTTTGTTCAACAGTTTTGTTCAACGCTTGGCTTTTTCAAATTCAACAAATCAATCGTTACCAGTTAACAATGACAACAACAATAAGACAACAACAATGCCCGCTAACTACTAAGACACAATCAGCAACAACAGCAACAATATCTATGACACTATTATTGTGTGCACCACATGATTGTATGTTGCTGGCTTGTTACGAGCAATGAATAATGAAGAGGAGATTGAAGTCTTTAAACGGCGGTGACGTTAACTCGCTACGGGACGCAGCTTTTGAAGCCCCGTACCGAGGGCACAGTGATGTGGATTTGTATACAGCTCTGTATTATAATCTATATATGAGTGGGGTATGGATGTAATGTCAACGCTGAGTCGGACGAGCAGATAAGCAGTATGTACAATATGACATACATATATATATATATATATATCTACACACACACACGCAACCATATGTAGTATATTTAGGGAGGAGCGACAGAGTGAATACGATAGAATAGAAGAGAATATCGCCAATAAAAGTGATACAATAGGTATCATCCCGATGACTATTCTACCAAGATAGCTGCACTTTGTCTTCTTTTGCCTATGGTCATTGTAGAGATTATAGATTTATACAACTACGAAGATGTTGAGCCCTTCGGTGGCTTGGTGGTGCATTCGTGTGTGCGCCTTGCAATCGGAGGACACGGACGAACGTGCACGGGTTCGATCCCCACCGTGGCACATTTGCATTCAAAAGGGGGTTGTCCGTCTTACGATGCTAAAAGCAGTACCGTGGACGTTCAAATGTTGGCTGAGAGTCAGCCCGAAAACAACTACGAAGATAGTTAGGTAGGTCTCTTAGATTGTTTGTACCTAGCTGCTGCTACCACCGGCTAGCGGCTATGAGCGGTACGAAGTGAATCGGTAGGGTGTAGTTGTTTACGTTGCAGATGGCCTCGCCTTCGTTTCCCTCCACCGTTAGCCTTCACCTGATTTGAGACGGCACGGTGATTGACACTTTGCCCTTCATATATCAGCCACTGTGAGACCACCACCCGCCTATGCGGTATCGCGTGCGGAGCAAGCCAAGTTACGAAAGTACCCCGCCCGGCAGGTGACTCGCCTATCTGTTGCCTTCGAACCCTTAGGCGTCCTTCCCCCCGAGATAGTCTACAAAAGGCTAATCCGCTCCACGGGGGATAAGCGCGCAGTGTCCTTTCTTCTGCAGCGCCCCTCGCTAGCTGTATGCAAAGAGGCAACGCCAACGCACCCCTTTGGGGTGACCACGACCGCCTCGGTCTGACACTCTCTTCCAAATGTGCCACTAATTATATATATATATATACATAAAATGCAAGAACATTATAAGCAAATAGGGCGGCGCATGGCATTTAGTTGGACGGGTATCTAATGCTTAATAGCTGTTTTAAAGCAACTGTGACTTACATTAAAAAAACCGTCTAGATGATTCTATACCGTTTGGCCTAATTTCGATCTACCCTTAGTTACGTGGCCGCGTATCGAAATCGAATAAAACGTCAAACCCTTATTACTTAATGATTCAGTCGCTTGTAATTAACGTTAAAGGTAAGTAACTCGTTTTAAGAGCCCGTCGAGCCCGGTGGCCTGCTAGTTCATTCGTGTGCGCCTTGCAATTGGAGGAGACACGTAGGTGCACGGGTTCGATCCCCACCGTGGCACATTTGCAATTTAAAGGGGTCCGCCTTATGAAGCAATGTCGAAAGCAGTACCGTGGACGTTAAATGTCTTAGGCTGTGAATATGCCCTTAAGAGTTGTTTAACTATTATTACGAAACGGTATCAGCAACAGGACTCGCCCACCCTTGCTTCATGTAGAGCCCCATTGCTGTGTGATTAGACCAGTGGCAATAACTGTCCGGCCCAATTCGTAATTTCTCTAAACCGCTTAGGTTATTGCTCGTACATGTGTCCATGTTGGGTTTGTGAATAACTTCTCTAAATCGCTATTTAATCAGGTAGTCTAATGTACACAAGAACATCGTGATATTAGACGTGTCGCAATCAATCAACAAATTATAACTATGAAGTAAGTCATCCACTGTTTCGGCCAGTTACGCGAAGCTTTTAGATTGGCCTACAGGAACAGTTGCAGTTGACAAAACATAATATTGCTGTAGTATTAAGATTGCATAGAATTCAAACGTCGTTACCACGAACTGTCATCTATAATTACCGTGGTCTGATGTTTTGTGGTCCCTGCACTAATCATTTTTCTCAACTTTTACATCATCTCAATTTGAGTCGCAGCAGGCGCGACCAATGGCCCAAATAAGCTATCACTCGCCGCTGAAGTTTCTGAAGAATATTGGCCTATAGTAAGGTTACAAGAAGATTGTACGATGCAATTTTTTTAAATATATGCTTGAATAAATTAAATACGTGCTTGAATTGGCAAAAAAACAAACCCGCAACATTGACTGCATTCTCTTGCACGTGTGTCCTTGCTGGTTTCGGTGACGGAGCGGACACTTGCAAGGATTCGCTACCACTTAGACCCTGATTAGCGGCTGCTTAGTAACGGCTGAGAAATTTAAGCTGTTGCACATAGCAAAAAAGCACACACTCCCTAACCAGAAAAACACCGCAGCCGCTTCTCTCCGATACATACGCTTAGCAGTTATACTATACTAATATGAACGACTTCGTACAGTTCGCGACGACTAAGTACACCCTCTGTGAACGCATATTATCGAAGAAGAAACAAATTGCACAAGAGCGAACGTATATGGCATGTACGAGTGTGGCAGCCATTTTTAAATAATCAATGTTTAAACATTAAAGCACACACACACACACACGCTCAACATAGAAATAATGACACTAATTAGGGTCTTCTATTGGCTTACGACTTACGAGCTTCGCTGCATTTCCTGTTCGCGTTCATTGCGCCGACTCCTCACTCGTTCCTGGGCCCTTTCCTCCTTTTCGCGAATCTTCGCCTCGAGTTCCTGCACTCGATTGCGTACCCGTTCACCGGCGGCCCGCAACCGCTCGTCGGTAGCCTGCGGAGTTTCACAAATGACAAAAGTGGTGATATCAGTACGGTGATGAAATGTAAGGGCCGGGACAACCACGATTCCCCGACGATTAGAATAGTTCGGTGAGTCTAGTTCATTAACAATTCAATTAGCAACAGCAGCAGCAGCAGAAAAAACACACCGCTTTACTGTTAGTGCTGCTCACCGTATCAGATTAGTATCCGGATATTGTTCTGAAGTGGATTTATTTCACAGGTCGTAGCCAATAAAAGCATTAGGCAAATGGCGATGCAGGCCAGCGTATTAGGACGATTGTGGACAACAGCGACAACGAAATCAGGCCACTTCTAGGCCTGAACTCAATCAGTGCACTCAATTGCACTCAAGTAAAATGGGTGGCAGAGAGAGAGAGAGAGACCAAGTGAAGCCCGTATAAATATCATATGCAAAACGTATGCATCTCATCAGCTTTATAGCAGTGGAGGGATTCTCACCAAGACGTCCCTGGCAAATGTTGAAACCTCAAGAGGTACCTTTAGAACTCGTATTTTCATGTAAACTGAAGCCGGAAACGAAGCACTGGCATGCACGCCTATTCATTCGAACATTTAACAGTTACTGTGTCAACAGAAAGTCGAGTTCAGCATCAGACGTGTCGAAGGCTATCGAGCTTCGCGCGGAGTGGAAAGTGCAGTATTTTGAACAACCTCATAATGCGACTTCCCATTTAATATTTATTTTTGTGACATTTTACTAGGTACCTAGGTATATATATATATATTATATATATATATATATATAGCACAGTACACCGTGTGAATAAAAGATGAATTTTTGTGATTTTTTTATCTCCACTAATGGGAAACAGCTGTGTTGATGGCATCAAGGTTCATTCGGTGGTTCATACACCAATTCCATACACCTTGACCAAATGGCTACTGAGATAAGGTATTATATATTTCGGAAAACTCTGAGAACGCCGTAATTTGCAATAAGGAACGATATTCGCTTCAAGTTAATGGCGCTGATCAGGAACTGATGTGATACCACTTCCCGTAGACTCCGTGACTGCATGTCATAAACAGGACAAAATATGGCGACAACGCCATGCAGACGAATGGAGTGGCAATTCTCTAATTCTCTGGATAGCGCCTTCCAGAGCTGAACATTTTCCAAACACCTTATCGTTAACAGTTTACAAATATGCCTTTTGCGTTAGCCAATTTAGCGAAGTAAGAGGCGGGACGTCATTTCTCACAAAATGTCACCCTTCCTGCCAACGGTGGGAGTGACACATCTCATCTCAGCGGATCATTCCATGTTATTTTTATGTGACCTTTCGCTGAAGAGATCACACTGCAAAATGCCATAAGGGCAGACTAAAGGCAGGAGAGACGCGACCCTACGAAAACAGTGCAGAACTGGCCGTGTAGAGAACTGATTTCGTTCGTGGAAAATAAAACCGTTAGTAAATAGAAAGAGCCGACTGAGAACACAGAGTAGCGGCCGTTTAACAGCGATACCGCACGTCCTGACGGTCCCGCCTGCATGCACGGCACGGCGCACACGGAGAGGTGTGAAACTAGCTAGTCTGCGGGCCTTTATAGAATTCAACCTATGATTTACGAGGTCTCGTTCGCGGTTCAACCCGCCGCTTAGCAAACAATGGAGCAGTAAATGACTCAGAAAAAAAAGGCAAAACAGCCTGGCAATTTTATGTACATGAACTCCGAGCGGGCACGAACTCTCCGCGAACATGTCGCCGTCTCAATGACAACAGTGTTTTTCGGTACAGAGCCTGTCGGAGATTTTCTACGACACTTTGGGCGGCTTCGGCAATAACGCCGGTACACAAGTCAGCTGATATTTTTAAAGCGAACAAGTTAGGAAGCCTAGTAAACACACGTGGGATAGTTGGAAAGTAAATTCAGAACATGATGCATTGGGAAACGATGAGGAAGGTCCGTCTTTAAATGAACCACACAAATTTGGAATCTTCCATAACATCTAGTCGATGTAGTGGAATATTTTGTGTTCCCGGTTAATATAGTGACACTTAACTATAAGTGCCATACTTAAGCGACTACCCTTTTTAACTAGGCCGAATATATTGTGAACGACGCCGCCCGGTCGGGCCAGTAAACAGCCTATTGCATTTATCAAGTGTCCTTATCGACGTTAATATTTGCTATCATCGTAGAACAAGGAATAAGACAACGAATACGTCCCTGACGTTGAATCAACAGGCACGAGTACAATCCTTTTCGTCATTACAAGGTAGGCCAATAAGGCGTGTTCTAGCAACGGCTATAACATGCTTGGTTATAATATAGCTGTGGAAGCAGATTCAACGAAAGGCATGAAGGGTCATGAAAACATCGAATTAGTGGCTCCAAGATCTCTTCTTCATCGTAACAACATCTGAAGTACACTCCGAAAATTAGCAAGTGTTCAAATTGCGTTACTCGAATTTAATCTGAGCACAGACAACGTGACCATCACAGATTCGCCCCAGATGAACGTTTGACACCCGTCTACGTCGAGGACGGACATGAGCGATGACCCGAGGCTTCCGACGCGGGAGCCTGACTCGCGTCGGCTGGTGGAGAGCCACAATAAGTTGATATGCTACCGACTCGATAACCTTCAATTTCAATGGCATGGCATCTGATCGGGCCCGATCCATCAGCGAGAGGGTCAACTTGTCGACATTCAACATTCAACGTTATGCGGCTTTTCGTCTTCCGTGTTTTCATCATGTGTTCCAACTCGGCGCGCCTTCTAGGATTCTCGGTTAGTGCTCCCGGCACGCGATGTCAATTAGGCAATCGGCAAGCAAGAAGGGCGTTCCACGAGCGGCCCGAAATCGCCGGGGCCCGTGGGTGTCGTTTTGGCGAGCTGCGGGACTCAACACTAGCAGGGAGCGATTGCAAACGCCGACGCCCCGAGCCGTAATCTCGGCTATTCCCTACGGGGGCGGGGTTCGCGCTCGCGCGTCAACAAACACACACACACAGACAGACGGATATGCGGTCGACTCCTGCAACAGGCGGACTCGAACGTTCGCTCAGACGCTGACAGTGCGCATACTGCTCCCACAGGTGTGTGGAATACAGTTTCAACGGCCTTGTATCAGGTTAAGGACAACGTAATAGATAGGTGCTCCAACCGAACAGGACATTCGAAATAGGCCTCCGGAAGGCGGTGGAAGAGCAAGGGAAATACGGGGCTAGCTCAGTCATGTCAGACATTTTCACTCTGTGGAGAGAAC